>JARLTB010000318.1:485000-862500 GCA_030141615.1 Unio pictorum
AAAGAACAACATCGCCATTGGTTATTTCGATCTTGCCTGTCGTCGGATGAAGTAGCTCTTTACCTTATATGATTGATTGTTTGATCAAATATACGTTTTCATTGCAGCCTCTGAGTTGGAAGGATTTTATTTTTTGCTCAAGAGAGATTTAATGCAATATAAATGTGTTAAGGTTTAACATTGTGGCGTGTTATATCAGCGAAAGGCCGTTTATTGCAGACTTGGAGATAAATGGCGTGGAAAGATGCAGTTAAGTAAAACAATGTCAGCATTAAGCGTAAATCTCGACGACAAGACATATTGCAATTAGCTGTAAGAGGCTATTTCCTATAGCCTTGCCAACACGAGTCGCGCGTGTGAAATAGGGCAGTTAGTAAACCGTTTCTGTTGAAATGTGTCGTTTTTTTTTTAAATAATGTTTCCAACAGCCGTATATTATTTTGCGAAGGTTTCTCTTAGACAGGAAATACACTCTTGTCTAAAAGGTTTTATAATTTGCGCAGCTTAGTTACTCACATATATTTAATTGCTTTGCGTAGTCTTCTTTCTAGACATAGTGAGAGGCGGTTGTTTATAGTGACTGAAAGAGTTTTGGATATAAAAAAAAGCCTTGCATGTAAAAAGAAAATCAATTTTAGGTTAAGATGATAATAGCTCGCTGTGGTGAATGTCAAACTTTATATCCAATTTATTTTTAAGTAAATACCTCTTGAATCCTACCTTTCTGAACCGGAACAGACTAAACCTTTTTAGAACCGACGAGTAGCTATCGGCGAGCACGTTTCTTAATACCACCAAAATTCCACGTCAAAATAACGACTTGCGACTTGCTTCGTTTCTGCTCATAATGTATGTATTGCAATCCATTTTTGGCGATCCAATGGTGCTAAGTATTTAGTTTATTTAGCTGATTGCAGCACTCAACAAGATGAATATTCATCATGGAAGAGATATAACGCTTAAGGGTGTATAACTTTAAAGATAGAACATCATGAAAACAAAGTGAAAAATATATCTGAGTCAGTAGCACAGTAACCTTGCTGTCAGGTGTATAAGTTTCATTTTAAACTATATCTATATCTATATCTATATCTGGCATAAAGTAAATCAGTACTTTCCAAAAGTGCATGCATCGTGATAGACCGTAAAAATGTAAACTAACACGAATACAAAATATTAACTAAATCAGCCGAAACATCAACGATTGCAAAATTTAAAAATATTTGGTTTGTTTATCGAAAGCAATTTAATTTTCGAACACAATGACTCTAAACGCTTGCATTGATGCTGTAGAAAAAGTCCTTGTTGACTGTTTAAATTTCAAACAAAGACCTGACCAGGAAATTACAAAACCAAGGCTGTAAAATGACGTCTTGTTGAAATTAAAGACCTAAGCCTGGAAATCATAAAGCACGTGAGGGATTGTTCAAAGTTAAAGATCTGGCCTGTAAATCATAGAAAACTATTTTTATGTCATCCTTAAGTTAAAGAATATGCCTGGAAATCATAAAACACTTCAATTTCAAGTCTTGTTCAAGTCTAACGACATAGTTAGAATATGAATCGGAGTCATGTTTTAATTTAAAGACCAGACCTGAAATGGGATCTCATTCATGTTCAATGACCAGGCCCGGAATGGAGTCTTGTTAAAGTGTAAAGATCAGGTCTGCAATGGCGTCTTGTTAAAGTTTAAAGACCAGGTCTGCAATGGCGTCTTGTTAAAGTTTAAAGACCAGGCCTGCAATGGTATCTCATTCAAGTTCAATGACCAGGCTTGCAATTACATCTTGTTAAAGTTAAAAGATCAGGCCTGCAATGGAGTTTTCTTAAAGTTTGAATACCAGGCCTGCAATGGCGTTTTCTTAAAGTTTAAATACCAGGCCTGGAATTCACAAAACACTTGAACTTGAATTTAAGGGTTCGATGTTTTTCGGTCATTCTAAAAATAGACTGGTCGTAAAATGTCGTTTCGGACGAGCTGATAGTTTAAACTCAATCTCAGAATTAAGTCCATAAATTGTGTGATGTCCAGGCCGTATTAAATATAGGCTGAATATATTGCACAACACATCGTTACCAAGTGGATCTCAGCGGAATGGATACAACATTTTAAAGTTGTAAATGCCATTCAAAAGTGAAGTACAAGAACATTAATTTCGTTATAAACGTTCAGTAGCAGAGAAGTAAGTTAGTATTGCAGGAATAATACAAGTGTAGAATTTGACTTTTGTGCTGTTGCTTTTTATTTGTATTTTGTTGGTTTTGTTTTGTGACAGAAATTTCACCATCACGGGCAAGGTATTATTAATTAGAAAATAAGTGGGGAAACTGTCAGTAAAAATATACTAAATGTATACTTTTGAATTATATATTTAAAAATATGTATACGAAAGTCTTCACGACAATCTCCCTATGCCCCCACCCACCCACCTCTCTCTCTCTCTCTCTCTCTCTCTCTCTCTCTCTCTCTCTCTCTCTCTCTCTTAATGTAATTGGTATGTTAGAAAAGAAGGGCTCTTGTTAACGGACCTATTTTGCTTGGAGTAAAGACAAGTTGTAACGAATTTAAACACGATCATAAATTCAGTGGCAGTGGTATGAATGATTAGTGTGCCTGTTATTTTAATACTGATAAATGTCATAAAGAAGCAACGGCCCTGTTTTCTACAGTCAAATTATTTGTTTGTTCTTATCTTTACGTTAATACGGTAGTATGACTCCCCTGTTCAGACAATATTTATATAACAAATATGCTAGCAGATCGCTTCTTTGAAATCATTATCATTCCAGAAACATATAAAGTCCCTTATTGTGTTGCTCTTTGATAAATCTGATAGCAAACTTTAGCAAATTGAATTCAGAGAACTTCTTTGTAAAGGATAATCAGGGTGCCTATTAAATTAATTATAGCGCAGTACATGCTGCAGTCACTGTCGCGGCACGTGAATTGATCACACGCACGCTGTGCGTTGCATGAAATTAAGTATCCTTGAAACTTGGCCAAGCAGTCTTACCAAGACATATCGACATGTGCCGTTTAAAACATCTCTCTCTCTCTCTCTCTCTCTCTCTCTCTCTCTCTCTCTCTCTCTCTCTCTCTCTCTCGCAGACGGCATATACAGTTAAACTGGTTCGAACAATAAATGCCTAACGTAGTTTTAGCTGTAATTCAAACATGATAACACCATCACAGAGTAATTGTATTATTGATTCTTCGCACTTTTGAGACAAAATCTGCGTTTCTTCCTTTACATGTTCCCTTTCCAGAAATAAATAACGTGCTGGTTTTTGGCATGCAGTGCGGCTTCTAGCAAGAGATACGCTTAATTTTATAAATTAGTGGAAATTTGTTTGATTCGTGAGACCTCAGGACTCTTAATACTTTATTTGATTCTAACCTTTCTATGTTTAAACTGTATACGTTTCTACAGGGACCATACGACCCTTATATAACTAAATAATGGACACTGTCCGAGAATTTGAGAAGCATATACATCTACAAATGATGATGTATGAGGCTAATTATATTTGTATGTGTATAACTTGTTTATTATGCAACATATAGTCCACCGAAGTAAAAACCGCAAACAACAATCAAAAAATTAATATTTACCATTTTATTCCGCTTTGTTTTGTCTTGTTCTGAAAACTACGCACGTCGTGTCTGCGTGCAATAGAATATTCAACGTATCGAGATTAGAATCGAAATTACATGATGGATAGAGTGAAGAACACTTGGCAGTACTCTCGATTTTAGCTATTTATTTCCGAAAACGTTCTTATCAAAGCCGTATCTGAAAAGAAGGCACAATTAAATATGTAGAGGTGCTGGGCAAATCAATTTGCCCTTTGCGGGCTACAAAGAGTTCTGAATGGTAATAAATCAGTATTGAAGATTTATGTTGAAACATTGTTATAGTTCTGGTCCAGAGTTGTGTGAGGTAATAAGAACTGTCCATGCAATCAGTTTTAATTTTCATATATCGATTCATCTATTCAGGCCCAGTAAGCGTTTAAATGCATGTAGGGTGGGGATTTCATGATACAAAGGAGCCCATTCAAGCCTTCATATTACATGTTGCCAGCTGAATCCATGATCATAATTACTCTACGTAAACTAACATAGGCATACAGTAATCCAAATTCAGGTAATATAATCTTTGAAATGAGCAGGGATTGACATACATATTATTTAGTACAATATTTTCATTGAAGTTACTTAATTGATTAATTTAATCAACTAATGTAATGAAGTTAATTATTTTTAAAAAAATTGTTCACTAAAATAATATTTTAATCTGACACTTTAAAATCTGTTTTGTGAAATAGTGAGGAGTTGATTCACTCGTGAGAAAATGTACAATATAGTTTTAAAAGGAATATTGAATAAATGTTTCACTACCTAATGCTTCATACTCTAATACATGATTCACTAAATACAACGAGCTTTGATAATACATGTGGATGCAGATCATTGATCTGGCGTTGCTGATGTCAGAATCAATCACTTTAAAAGTAGGAATACGTTTGAAAAAGATGCACAGACCATTCCTACAATGATTTCCTGTATTCTTATTTTTGTTCTTCAAGTTAATAATAATGGATGAGGCAATGCGGCACACAGAGATCACATATCTGCAAGCCAACTGTCATTGTTATCCTGATTCATTTTCACTCTAATATCAAGGATTAAGCAAACTGATATGTAGACGCACTTTGAAACCGGATATTATCCCATGGTGCCGATCTAATTATTTGCACGACACACTCGTGTCAGCTAAGGTGATTGTGCGTCCCTTAGGAGGTTTGTTGCCTGTTCACCTCTACAGGCAGGATCGTGACAAACAGATGTAGGGACATGACCTGATAAAATAAGGTCTATTATAGTGTCAACACAATACTGGAATCTACACCGTCACGCCATAATAATTAAAATGACACTTACATTGCACCTATTATGTGGAGAATTAAATCGAAGATATTCTTTATTGATTTAAACATAATAAGTTACATTTTCTGATGGTTTCTTCTTTTTCTTTAATTTTGAAAATGCACGTTACATAGTGTGCAAGTTGTTTATAAAGCGATGATTCTATGATAATGGAAATGTGTTCGTGACAACGACTCAGAATAAATGATAAAATTACATGAAAAGTGGTGGCTGTGGCGCGAAAACAGAGATGAAAGGAAGAAAGATTTCATTAGACATATAACTGAAGTGCTCACAGACATGGATCTAATCATTTTGAATGAGTTAAAACTATTGTTTATGATGACTGAAAATAGTTATCAGATCTTTCCATACAAGGACAGGTTCGTCTAAGTATAGTTGCGAAATACACGTACCACGCACAAGAACTGATAAAATGTTCAAACAGAAGCTTGCTTTTTTTCCCGAAATAAATGCCGCACAATACGTTGTGGGGAATGTAGTTTTTGCGCAGTGAGTGCCAAATGTAAATACCATATCAATTTATTATAATTGCAATACATTAAACTGCAATAGTTCGTCGTGATTAACGACACCGTTTCCTATTTTCCATTTATCTGTGATATATCAAGTAATTAATTAATCTTGTTTTATCTCTTACCAAACCGATTTTATCCCAAAAGTTTTCTCTGTACAACGATAGTTGAGCTAGTGGATATAAATCTGTCAATTGTTATGTTTCATAAATAGCTTAGGCTAAAAGACACTGTTTACATGATAAACAGTTTCAAGAAAACGTACAATGTTATATTTCGTTAAATCAGGTATCATATTCGTGCTAAGTACATATGGCTATGTTACAATAGGTAACATGTTAACATATCGTTAAATATTTACAAGGTCTAAAATCAACATACCAATGTTTAACAACTGCTACACATATCCTGCATATGTGAACTATGTTGTAACCATGTTAGCAAAGGTTCATTTCAAGGAACAATTCCCAAAAGTGCAATGCAGAAAGCATTCTGCGCCATTGCGAACATGGTCGTTCGCAGCTGCTAGTGATTAATTAACGTCAACCATAATACCATTTAAATTTGGCAATATGTCGTTCACACACAAATTATCTTTTATGATTCTCCAATTCAGCAGACAAATTTGATGGTGTTTGACACTAATCTGCTGTTAATTTGATGGGTGTTTTGGCTGATAACTTTAGATAACAGCCAAAATTTATATGGTGACCCAGAAGTAACAATGTAACGTCTACCTCTTAGTAAGAGTGGTAGTGAATTGGATTCAGATACGTTATTTATATGATGACCTTCCTTGACATTATGACCCGGTGTTAGAGAAAAGATAGAATATCAATATAGAGCTGGGCAAGATTCTTAGGAAGAAATAATGCAACACGAGCCCCCTTAGAAAAGAAAAATAACAAATTTAATCAAACAATTAATAGTTGTAATTTCAATTTAACTTAACAAACATTAACATGATTTAATAGCAGTATCTAATTTGGATTTAGTTCATCATCTAACGAGTGGTGAAAAGAGCGCAATGTCCACGACTGATTGTATCACCTTCCACTAGACCGTATTCCAACGTTTCCTATTTCCTCGAGTCTTTCAAGTCCGACTGCCTCGTCCTGCTTGGACTTCCTAGCGTTTGCTCTGAACTCGTTACTTCCCCCGTTCGGACTTCACTCATCACTTATATTTTGTTTCGGACTCCGTCTTCGGACTGTCGAGTCTCCCTCTTCCTCGGAAAACTGTTTCCTAAAAGGACAAAATCATCCGTTAATCGCTATATGTACTACTTTCTAGATCTACCTACAATTCCTTCGCTTACGTTACTCAGAACACACTAGCTATTCAGACACTGCGTAAAACCTACCTTGCCATAAATTACCGCGTGAGATATCTATCGAACATTTACCATATGCTACTAAATGTTCATTTACTATTGGATAACAGTCACAGATCCTTACTCGCTTACAGATTACTTAAACATTACAAAAGCAACTATAGTAGGTAGTTATCGTTAACTCACGATAATCAGTATCGTCCTAACAGAGAAAGAAAATTAATTAATATTAAATTCATATAACCCAATTAATTCAGACACATAGAAACATTTGGATCACATGCAATCAAATCTGCTAATGAATTAATGACTGTAAAAGTAAAAGATAAATTGCACATGAACTCAAACATCAACGCATTTCCATGAATATGAATAAGATAATTTGCATAACTACTCTAACATCATCACATTTCCATGACATTGAATAAACGATATGTACTATGGAACCTAGTCATATCAGACAAGTTTGCATACAACAAACAATCAAAAACTAGAATATTACGTGAATTAAAATTGCGTACTTTAATGCTGTTAACTTTAGAACTTGTGCATCCAGCACTTAACCCTGTCTTCTCACAAGACATACACCTGGTCCTTTTCTTGTTTAACGAGGGAAGCACTACTCCTTTCCTGGCCTTCCTTCTCTCTCTCTCTCTCTCTCTCTCTCTTTCTCTCTCTCTCTCTCTCTCTCTCTCTCTCTCTCTCTCTCTCTCTCTCTCTCTCTCTCTCTCTCTCTCTCTCTCTCAGAAAATTTCCGATAAGAAATCGATCAAGGTTGTCACTTTAACTTCGCATTACTTCCAAGGTATACGCCTCAATTTCACTCGGCCAATCGTAAGCAGTGGTTTCTAAAACAATTTCTCAGACAATCATTTGTTTCGTCAGTCAGAATCTCTGAACTACGTTATTTAACTTTTCCCTCTAAAGAATGACTTTTTCACACGGATCGGAAGTTCAGCTGTCTCTTTCTCAAAACCGTGTTAAGATATCATGTCATTTTCATTGAATTGGAGCACTGTCTAGCAGCTATGAAGTTTTAACACTGATATGAAAGAAATTAAGAATAAATGAAAAAAATGACTTATACCAAAGACTCCCCCTGTCTAAATGTGATAAAATCTTAATACTGAGTGCATTCAACTTCTGTGGGTTGGATTTTTAACGTAACTTTAACAATTTTGTAGTCATTTCGCTATGACCATGACCGCCGTGACCGTGTGGCAGTTTATAGTGATGTCATGGGACATCATGCCGTAGACATGTAGCATCATATCCCACCAATTCGCATTATCATGAAACCAGGCCAACCAGTCCTAACACTAACC
This sequence comes from Unio pictorum, assembly GCA_030141615.1. NCBI lineage: Eukaryota > Metazoa > Mollusca > Bivalvia > Unionida > Unionidae > Unio > Unio pictorum. Next base: position 493,125 of record JARLTB010000318.1, read on the forward strand.
TCTTAATCCTGAGCGCTAAGCTTGGCAGCTGCTATTTAAATTGTTTATAAGTCTTTGGTATGATTCAGACAAGGTTCGATCCTGAACCACTCGTATCTGAGGCGAATACTCTTACCTATTTTGCCATCGGAGCGGTCTGTATCTTTGCAACTTATGATATATACACTTTTTTAGCGGGAATGAAGGCGCATTTGAATTTAATTTATGTTTGTCCTTTGAATGTGAAAAAAAGACGAAGTTAAATAGAGCTGGTCCTAACTTCGCACATGAGAAAGTTTTATTTTATAAATGTACTTAACTTTAGATGAAGAATACTTTGGCGAATTATTATAGTTGCTGCAATTATAAATAAATTGAACAGCTCGTGTGTGAAGATTGCTGTTTGTAAATTTTATCATTCTTGGTTTTAACATTTAGCGCATCTCTTATCATTGTACTCTCAGAGAATCGTCGAGTTAGACTTCAATTTCTTATTCAGGTAATTATTGTATATTTGGCTGTGTCTGCCAAGTGCAGACTAACGACTTTCGCATTTCCTCTAGGAGGCCCTTTTTATGCATCAAGTATTTTGTATGCTTAGATGCTCTGATACATGTGGATCACATCTCAGCATTTCATCCAAAAATTGTACGAATATGTGAATGCAGTAATGCACATGCTGATTTTTCAGCGATTCCCAATACACAACCAAAGTAAAATTTTAATAATTTGTGTTTTTCAGATACAGATTAAGGCAAAATCAGTTTGTCTTGTCATACCTCTGCCATGTTGCTGTGTTTTTCTTTATCGCACCTAGTAGTCATCCCGCTTTTAGACATGTGATGATAAAAGCAAACGGACACTAATAACCAGTGTAAAAAATTAAATTTCCCTAGAACGACATAATTACGAACCTATATAACTAATGCCAATAAATGATAAGGACTGGAGTGTGTTAAGCCATTATTCTAGTTAGTATGCAGGTCATACATGCAGGAATTGCCCCATCAGGTCCGAGTCAGATGAGTACGCATCACTGAACGTATCTACCTAAGTGATTTCAACAAGTAAATTGGCAAATGTTATCCCCATTCATAAATCTGGTAGCAACGATGGTGTAAATAACCAAATGTCCATATCTATTTACGATACATATCCAGACTACTTGAAAAACATGACCGTATCAGTCTTTTGATGTCCCTTATTGCGGGATTCTTTTTGCAACATACTGACGACAGTTTGGCTTTAACATTTCTTATTGTGCCTGCTCTCATTCTACAACCAAGAATGCCCGATAACACAAGCACGTGCATTTTAATTATGGATCCAATTAATAAGATATTAATTAACAAGAAGACAGTATCTTCAAAGTTATTCAGGGTCAGTTTGGTTTTAACGAGAATTTTAATATTAAACAAACACTCAATCCACAAAACCCAGCAGGAAGCTAACACCGGGCAAATCACATCCAGCATGCATACTAGAAACATGAGATGCTATAAACCTCTCATAATATCATCTTAACATACCTATTAGCCGATAACATAATTCGCCAAGATTAATCAGGATTTAGAGAAAACTCCTCCTGAGACACGACATTGGTGTCCAGAATAGGTACATGGATTACAGCCTTAAATCAAATTAAATTATTTTGCCCCATACTAGTTTATCTAAGAAATGTGTTTGAACTTCTTAATCATGATATTCTTGTCAATAAATTAAGCATTTATCGATGTCAAAATTCAACGATTGATTGGTTTACGTCATATGTAATAATGAGAAAACAGTGTATTAATTAATGGAAGTTTATGATAAGAAAAACCAATTACACGTGGAGTACCACAAGGATCAGTCCTGGATTCACTCGTCTTTCTCCTTTTAATATGTGGTCTGCAACTGAAAATATGAAACTGTATTGCATCCATCAATTATATGAAGATGGCATCACTCTATCAGATTTCAAACAGTAAAATCAAACTTAAAGGTCTCCATTCAGATAGCCTTTTTTAGAATAAATTCATGGTAAAAGGAAAGTAAACATAGACATGAATAACGTGTTAATGATAATGAATAACGTGTTAATGATAATGAATAACGTGTTAATGATTACTAGCCATGCCTTAATAAGAAAGAGAAGGAAAATTGGAGAATAACAATATAAACGTTAAGTTCAATGAAATTTATCTTCAAATGGTTACCAATGACAAAATCATTGGAATGAACAGATATAGGTCATAATGTATATTATTGTATGTGGTCATTAAGTAAGATATGACTAAATACATAAACATAGGTTAATATATCATAAAACATGTTTACAGTCATTCATGGGACTACTGTATTGTTATCTGTGGAAACACATCTGATAAGAATATTTACAAATTATTCTGCTTTCATAAAGAGCTTGCAATCTCATCAACGATACTGCTGAAAACATTCCAAATGCAATATATGCTATTAAGATGTTAACAGTAAGTGAACAAATAGTTTTATTATTACGGTAGTAAGTTGTCGCAATGAAAATTGCCTCTGCCTTCGGGATAGTCACCGTACAGCTCTGTACCGTTTATGAACGCAACACATAGCCGGACATACATACATCTCTATGTTAAGAATCAAGAAATATAGTTCCACACCTCACTTGACCATTGTACATGGTTATGATGACCTGCATAATTTTATACGACTGTAATTTGAGCTAAGTAAAACTTATGTAACAATATGTTAACACCTGTTATTTGCCTGTCCTCAATGAGTGCTTTCATTGTCAGGTACTTCAAGGTTTGAGGTATGGTCTCAAACCCGTCAGTTTCGAGGTTAAAAGTAGATTGCACTTACATAACATGGAAGTGAACATTTTTGAGAAACACAAGAACCTCTGAAATTGGAGTTTGCATCCATGTCAATTTGTTTGAACTAAGTATAGTTTACGTAAGTTAAATTACAACTGATACAATCACACTTGTTAGTCTAGTTCAAAAGCTACTTATCAACTTGTCTTTTTTATCATTAATACATATAGTCCTTGATCTTGTAAAAAGAAACTCAAATTCTAACTTTGAGTCTCAGCGAATGATTTAGGACGAAAAGGAAATATTAACCTTGCTGAACAATATAAATACCGTCTATGTAAACCTAAAGGAAGAGTCCGTCAGCAAAAACTGCACAGACCAAGAATTGACGGCGCATAATAAAGATCCAGATCTGCTTTACCATAATGCGCCTGCAGATCTGGGTCCATGCAGTTTGTTACGAGTAATCAGTAGAACACACAACATATACACTGATCTGCAGGCCCGGTAAGCTACTACAGATCAGAAATGTGTTGTTGTAGCTTAATGTAACAAGACTTATAAGCGAATATATACGGTATGCGAAATCTTTGCGCTCCGTTTACTTCGTGGGTGAGAACACAACGTCTATTTAAAGCAACTCCAGAAATACAATGTGGTATTGTGTTGTCAATGTTTACATTAGACTATTACTAAGGGCTTAATGATTAACTAATGCATAAGCTAAACAAAATGATATTTAACCGGTACCATACAGAACAAGTAGCTGACACAAATACGAAGGCAGGTATACAGATTCATTTATGTTATATCTGTCATGCTCCTTTTACATGATGGTTGGTTGATTGGTTCGTGTTATAGGTTGTATCGTACCGGATTGTATTATTCAGAAACAGTCCCATCACCGTAATATTTCGACTATGGGTCCATATCCAACGTAATAATATAATTCATGAACAGTCTCTGTTGAATGCTATTGTTACCCTTAGTCCAATAAAATATTCACCGTTTCAGCAATTTAGCAGCTGCCTATACGCAGATACGTAGCTGCGTACGAACATTTCGACACACACACACACACACACAAATGCATTTCAAGCCAATTATATTAATGATTTTGTAAGTATTGCAAAAAACCTTGATATGAGAAAAAATTACTCAATAAACCGTGTTTACAATGAATATACGAAACCACTTTCTTTGTTGTTCGCTATGCAAACAGGGAAATAAATGCCTTCATCATTCTATACTTCCGTATGCCGAAAAACGGGATAGCTATGCTACCGTATTTCATCGTATTTTAAATCACGTGTCCGCATTCACTAAACTACGTTTGGCTAAGGATAAATGAAAATGGCGAAGAAATTTTGGAATGCTTACATGGTCATAAATTTGATGGCCACCAGATGCCGACATTGACTGTAACCATATCTACCTGACATCAGTGACTCAAAATAAGTAGATTTTGCCTTCGCCCAATAAATCTATCATTGAATTAAGAAAATGAAATCTGAACACATACATTTAAATTGCAACGAGGAAAGAAGAAAAAAGTATGAGTTTTACAAGTTTTGAAACTGGACGGCATGTGATCGCTTATTGCTGTTATCAGCCAACAACTTCTCTTTTAGATAAACAATCCACTCTGAATATCATTCGTTCATCCTGAAAAGAGTGACTCCAAACTTAAAAAGTGACTCCAAACTAAAAAAGTGACTCCAGCTAAGAAAGGGACTCTTAAACTGAAATTATATTAATTTTTTTAGGCTTTGATGACTTATCCAAGACCGTTGGACCACAATACCCTGGCAAGAGCCATAAAACACACTGCATTTTAAAATATACCCGCATCATTGGGACAATCACTACAAATAACTTTATCCTCTTTAACAAACTTTGTTTCATACGGTGTTGATTGTAAATCACCTAATGTTTAGGCTCATCCATGGCAATAACGTTCCGTTTTTCAGTGCACGGTGTTCTGGATTCGTTTAATAAATTGTTTTTGTTTTGTTTTTAGGGATTTAACGCCATTTTTCAGCACACGATAGGCTATACATGGCGGCCAGTATAATTGGTGGAGGATGAAACCGGGAAACCTCCCCAGAAAGAACCACCGACTCTCTAGAAGCTACTGGCATGCTTTCTCACATAACTACATTAACCGAATCTTAGAATCGAACCTTAGCAGACAGGTGAGACGGAAGTGATCCGTAACGGAAAGCGCTTTGGACCACTCGGCCACTCGGGGCCCCAGTTTAATAAATAAGGACGGGTAAAATGTGTATGAAGCGTTGAAATAAATTGTTGTTTTAATTGTATTCTTCATATCTTGACGTTTGGTTGGAACATTCATCCCATCATTTTGGATAATCCAGAGAATTTCAACAGGTACAGTACCGTTGATTTGGGTTGGGGATGGATAATCCCTTTCATGTTTATTGCTTCACATTTTAGAGTGTCACTATTGTAAGTGTAATGTTTCTCCTATACTTGCAGATTGAAAATCATTTTTAAATCTTTACATCTGTCCAGTTTTCATTTCATGCAACTTACTTTGTCGATCCATGAGATTAGCCTTGCATTTGATGAAAGGCAGTAGAGATAGATCATATCGGATAATCCCTGGTAGTCAGATGATGTGAGCAAGACCTCATTAAGACATGTCCAATGTACTCCACAAAAGTCAACAGGATTAGTTACACTGAAATGTAGCACATAAATGACATTACTTATGTCTTCATCCGAGACATCATTGCCTATGTTCAGTCATAACGACCATTCAGAAGCTGTATAGTGACATTAAAACGTTCAGCATGCTCTATAAAACATGTTTCTGACCCCATAACTAGAGTCATTATCTATCCTGACAACTGGCGGAGTATCTGAAATATTCAACTTGGAAATTAGCAATTGAAACTGCTTGTTTAGTGTATAAATCCATACCCATTTCAACATATATATATATATATATATATATATATATATATATATATATATATATATATATATATATATATATATATATATATATATATATATATATATATATATATATATAAATTTTGCCTCAAAGATTATTTATTGTGAACTAATGATTCTCTATCCTTAGGCTGGGGGGGGGGGAGGCTTGATTCATCTGGGTGATGTAAAACGTTTACAGGCTACAGCAACTATACAGTACATGACCACCACTACCATCCGATATTACGTCCCTGCATAGATCGTGGGTATTGGTGCCTTGTCAACTGAGCGCAGCCATGTTTGGGCGTTGTTGGCTGAGCGCATATTTGAATATCTTGCCTTTTCACCCCAATATCAAACTGACACCGGAAACTAGGTAGCTCATGTCATCCTATTGAATGACACTTTAATTTTCTAGGGTCTGATTTTACATTTGAAATAAGTGCCTTATGATAAAATAAAGCGCTTTAGGTTGCAAAATTATGTTAGTCACATTATAATTTACTTTGGTGCTTTACTGTGATGCTAAAGTAGCTCACAGTAGTGTGCCTTACAAGCTTTATCGTCAAGGACGCATTTTGAGTCCTAAAAGGTTGAATAGTCTTGTAATAATTCCTGCTGTTGTGATTAACAAAAGAAAAAATCGAGTCAGTGAGTACGGAAAATACATTGCACCATCAAAGGGCATCGACACAAATGTTATGTTTACATGCGGATTCGCATTAATTACTATGCGGCAGTTTTTGTCACTAAAAGGTAAGTGCAATCGAGATGGATTTCTCTTTTTTTGGGGGGCACCAGACAGATGCCCCCCCCCCCAATCAAAAAAAAAATTTAAAAAGTTTATTTGTAAGTGTGTTCCCCCAGATGTATTTTGTTGTGTATTTTTATTCCCTTTAAATTCTAAAGAAGTTAATTTTCCCCCTAAGGGGTTACAGTTGAAAAGGGGTATTTATATATCCCTAGTGTTTTTCTATGAGTCTCCTATAGTTGGGATTTGACCTACCCACTCTATAGGGACTCATTATATTTTTGTTGACCCTGGCTAGGGGTCTCTTAAATCCTGGTGTTTGCTATATGTATAGTGCTATTTGTTATGTGTAGAAGTACATCATATATGTACTTGTGTTTATGTTCAGGATAGCCATTATAAGTTCAAGTCGTCCCAGTTGTCTTGCTAATTGATGAAAATTTTCTATTATATTTTTTGAAGATCTTTTATGAATTTTGAATTTAGGATAAATTGAGGTGCGATATTTTAATATTTTCATGTGTCTCAATTTATCATTTATATTATTATATTTAGAAATTGGTCTGTTTTCCTTGAGCTAGGAAATCGCACAAAATTTATTTTACTGTGCTATTCCTATCTCAATTTATCCAGCCATTTATATTTATTTATTTATTTAATTAAATTTTAAAAGGCCAAAATTCGTTTATTTTCCCCTAAATACGGGGGTCAGGGCTACTATAGGATGTAGCCCTGACAGAAAAAGTATGGAAAAGATTCCAGAGAGCTGAGGAAAGATCATATTTAAAAATAATATTATAAGTTATAGTTGAATATTTTGTTAAAAAGTGAATCAATAAGAAATTGCATAAAATTCTTCATATCATTGGGTTAATTACTTTTCCAAACTCTTCTGCAGGCCTTCCTACTTCGCGTGGCGCCATGTAGTATAGCCCTGCAGCGTCCTCGAATGTACTTTTTAAACTCCCTTTTTTTTTTTTTTTTTTTTTTTTTTATTTAAATTAGAAGAGTTTTTTTTTTTTTTTTTTTTTATAATATTTAATTCGAAATTAGATTCAGTTGAAAGTTTTATTACTTAAGTTATTTATTATACCCCTAACCTTCATTAGGGGACCACATTTAATTATTGCCGTCATAATAAAATCTGTTATTTGTCGAACCAATGCTGTACTGAAGTTACCGTCTAGGAAGAGTAGTTGGCGTTTGTCGTATTTGTCGATCTTAATAATTTCCTTTATTAGTTTTGTTCTCTCTTCCTTTGTTTCGTCACATTGAGTTATCACGTGGTCTTTTGTGTACATGGCTCTATTGCATTGTGGGCAATTTATTTGTTTTTTGATTATCCGTCTTTTGTAGGCCACTTCGCCCGTCAGCCAGGCGTTGTGGATATATGTATAGATTATACTTTGTATTTTAAACGAGTTGATTTTATTCCAATTTTTCCATACCCTATTCCAGTTAATATGAGGTTTTTCTATTTCTATTTTTAATTTATTTTTAACAGCTACTTCTTCTAAAAGCAATCCATATGTATCGTCACTACTTTGTTCCCAAAGTTTTTTATTATTAATATTTTTAGCTAATAGACCCTTTATTTCCTTATATAAAAACGGTAATTCAAAAGTCCTAACTAGTTTATTATTTCTATATATGTCTTGTCTGTGTTTCATGCTAATTCCTAACCAAAATATGTATATTGCTTCCCAAGGTGTTTGGGGTGTACTGTTTATTCTTTTAAACCTATTTAAAATGCTTTTTTGTTTTATTAAAAGAGGGTTTGGCAAGGCTAAACCCCCTTTTTGTTTTGACCTATATAATGTTGACTTCTGTATGTAATGTAGTTTTTGGTCCCAAATTTAGTCTATAATGTCGTTATCTATTGTATCTAGTGTTTTGTTTCTTATGTCCACAGTGTTTAATAAATAAGCCAAAACTGAGTACATATAAGTTTTTGCAACCTGTGAACGTTCTATTATACTTAATGGCACTGGTGCCCAGATCTCTATTATTTGTCTTAATTTTGTTTTTACATTATCTAGATTTGCCTTCTCTTCGTTTTCCCCAAAGAAAATCCCTAGGGCTTTGACCTTTCTTTTAATTAGGTCGGGGGGTAAACCTGGGTGATTTCCCCTCCAGTTGCCTATTAATAGAATCTCAGTTTTCTCATGATTAATTTTTGATCCTGAAGCTTTACCAAAGTCTTCATATTCCTTTATTAGATGTTGAAAGGAGTTTGGATCACTGATATAGTTTGTACAGTCATCAGCATGTTGGAGCATTTTAAATTCCCTCCTTAGGTTAGGAATTTTTATGCCCTTTATATTAGTGTTATTCCTAATCCTAATACTCAAGATTTCAATTGCTATTACATATAATAGCATAGATAGTGGGCAGCCTTGCCTCACTGATCTATTTATGTCAAATTTTTCCGTAACAGTTCCATTAATTTGTACCTGAGCAGTTATGTCATTGTACATTATTTTTGTCCAGTTTCGAAAGTTCGTTCCAAATCCAAATTTCTCAAGTACTTTTTGTGTGTAATTAGGTTCAAGTCTATCAAACGCTTTCTCCTGATCAAAAAGTACCATAGCACATTTTTGATTAGAAGTTTTTACAAAATCTATTATTGTCCTAATGTTTAGTATGTTGTTATGTATGCTCCTATTTATACCGCCGCATGTTTGATTAATGTCTACTATGGTGTCTATTCCTTCTTTTATTCTCCTAGCTAGTATTCTACTTAAAATCTTATAATCATTATTTAGGAGAGAGATGGGTCTCCAATTTTTTAGATCATTTCTATCTCCTTTCCCTTTATATATAATAGTAATTATACCCTCCCTCATACTTTTTGTCATTTTATCATTTTTTAAGAGTATATTGTTAAATAAATTTGCCAATATTGGTGCCACTTCACCGCTGAATTTTTTATAAAATTCAGCAGTGAGTCCATCTCTACCTGGAGATTTATTAGTCGCTAGTTCTTTAATTGTGGATAGCACTTCATCCACAGAGATGAAAGCATCACACCGTTTCTTGTGTTCTAATGAAATCATCTCGCATTGTATAGAGTTTAGGTAGTTTGTAATCGTGTCTATGTCTATGGATTGAGAGGTGTATAGTGTTTCATAGTATGTTTTAACCTCGCTCAAAATTTCCGCTTTAGTAGTTATTTCTTTTCCATTAATACTTAAAGTGTCTAGTGCTTTATTTTTCCCGTTTTTCTTTTCCTCAGTTTTATACAATTCCCTAGCTTGTGTGTATATTTGGTGATATTTTCCCGCCCTTATTTCATTCCCCTTGTTGACTACTTTTTCCAACTGTTCTATTTTTTTAGTACAGTTTTCTTTATCCCTTATAGTTGTATGTGCAGAGTTTATTACATATTTACATTGCGCTCTCGCCAAATTTTGAATTTTCTTTTGTTTAGTTGAGTGATATATTGCTATCCTCTTTATTGTCTTTTTTAAAAAGTCCCAATCAGATGCTATATCAGCAATTTTTTCTTCCATTGTGTTCTGTATAATTTTTGGAATTTGTTCTTTTATTTCTTGAATTAGTGCTTCATCTTCAAGAATTGAGTTATTTAATTTCCAAATTCCCCTTCCCCATTTATTACTTTTTATCACTATTTCTAGTGTTATTAGTTTATGGTCCGAAAGTTTGAAATCTAAAATTTCAGCTTTTTTGTATGTTTTGTGGTCAAAATCTGTAACGTAAAATCTATCTAATCTACTAGCTTTTATTTCCCTATGTTTCCCTTTACTTACATATTCATGTGTATATTCTGTCCTTAACAGATTTAATTTTCTATACACATCTGTTAATTTATTGGTTTTAAAAAAGTTTTCCATGGTCGTCATTGCATATAAGTCATGGGTGGTAAAGGTTCCAGTTCGGTCTACACTATTCCCCACCCAGTTAAAATCTCCCCCCATAATCAGATGATGTGCCGTAAATGTGTTTAAATATTTATTTAGAGTGTTTATAAAGTCTAAGTGACGTTCTCGTTCTGCAGGAGCATATATATTTAAAATATCTACTTTTTTACTTTTAATATGGATTACCCTTCCTTCCAAGGCACTATCTATTTTTACATTTTCCCAATTTTGCCTACATCTGTTTCTTAAAATTACTGCTATCCCTGCCTTTTTATCTGTGTGTTTAGCTAAGCTATTAACTACTATAGCTTCCATTTTTGATTCGAGTAAACCAATCATTTGTGGTGTAAGTTTATTATGCGTTTCTTGTATTAGTATTATGTCCTGTGGTAATTTTAATATGTGTGCAATTTTATTCATATCTAAGCCATTTGCGTTAATTGATGCGATATGGAGGTTTAATTCCTCCATGTTAAATCCAGGTGGCATTCTCAATAAATTATCAATAGATTATAGTTATTAAAATTTCTAATAATTTACTAAAATTTTAATTAAATTTATTATTACTTAATTATTTAATATGATACTAAAGGTTTTGGGGGCACTTGTCCCCCGTCAGTTTGTTCATTACTGTCGATTGTCTCTCTAACATTTGTCTCTGTCGTTGTATATAGTTCTGCTTCAATATTGTCGGTTCCGTCCGTTTTTTCTGTCTTCTTGTCTATCTGTTGTGGTTGTCCGTCCTTTGTTTCCGCTGTAGATTGTGTCATGTCATTTTCCATTTCCAGATTGTCAGTGTCATTTTTCTCATCTATTCTTTCTTCTCCGGGTTGTTCAACTGAGACTGATGATGATTCTTCAGATAAGTTAATAATGCGAGTGGTCTTCTTTTTCTTTTTCTTGTTTTTTCCCCTGTTTGGTTTGTCTTGCACTATTTGTCCTTGACTTAGAGAAGAAGAGTCAGTCAGAGTTTCAATTTGTTTCCTCTTCTTCTCTCTCTCTTTCGTTGACATTGGCGTCGATGTTATTGGTGAGTTTGTCAGAGGTTGTATGTCGCTCATCCCTATTTCTTCTACTTCTTCTTCTTCCTCTGTATCTTCGTCAATTGCTAAACATTCGAATTTATTAGCCGTTTTTATCGGGGCAGTTGGCTCCTTTTTTCTCGCTGTTTTTTTCGGAGTTTCGTAGGGTTCTTCTAGAGGAATTTCCTCTTGAACCCTATCTATTTGGGGTCTTCCTGTCAGGCTTGTTTGATCCTGTTCTGCATTTTCATTTCTCTCTTCTTGGGTCCCTTGGGCAGCTTTAGCCGCATATGTATTCTGTGTTCGTTGTGGCGGGGGTTGAGTGCAGTTTTTAGCTGCATGTCCTATACATTTGCAACGAGGACAGATTCTATGTTGTTCGCACCCACGATACCAGGATCTACATAGAAATCCTAAGATGTAGAGATGGATTTCCAGCACATCAAGGTACAAGGTGACCTTTCACCTTTATGTTGAGAAGCAAAAATCTGTATGGATGAGCTTTTGCTTAAAGAGAAAAGAATAGACGAAGGTCTGTCAGTATCCGCTAGTCTAAGTAGTTTACCAGAAGGTATTCTTCTGAAACCAGTGTGTGTGTGTGTGTGTGTGTGTGTGTGTGTGATTTTAAGATTTTAACGTCGCTTTAACAATTTGAGTCATATTGCTATGTTGTCTGCAGCGTGGCAGTTTATTGTGATGTCTAGCGCTAGGGTATCATGCCACAGCCATGTGGCATCTATGTCCTTTTCAGTCACATTATCCTGCCACGAGGCAAATTAGTCCTAACACCATCCCCTTATTGCTGAGCAAACGAGGCAGCTGTTAGTACCATTGTTATGGCTTTTGTACGATTTGTCCGGGATTAAAACCCGCTACCTCCCGCATCCGAGGCATTCGCACTAACCACTTAGGCCAGCTGAGCGATGATGCAGGCGTAGAACACTGATGATGATGTATTTACAATCAGTTTTTGTTCGGAAAGCCACTCATCTTTGTGAACAAAAGGTACTTTGCTGCCGGAAGTGGCCACAAAGTTGTCCGCTTGACTAGATTCATTTCTCCAACATGCATAATTTTAGTGCAATTTGTTTTGCATGCTGAAGGAAATTAACCACGAGGAAAATTGTAATGTCGCTTAAGTATGATGACATTACCATGATGAGATGGATGTTTAGTGCCTTCTTTGGTGTCTGCTGTAGCTTCTATATCGATCAGGGGCTGGATATAAAACGGAAATTATCAATTGCCTTGAACGGTTTACTGTATATTCTTGTACACCAAACTTAGTAAATTATTTGCCCTGTAATCGATATGTAAGAGTTATGAACCGTGACATGAATGTGATCATCGACGGAAACCCACTTATGATCAATCCCGTTCTTATGAATAAATGGCATGGTAAAATGAGTCGATCGCACTTGCGACTCCGACTATGATAGGTAATATAATGTATCAATCTCATTAACGGGAGCGTGGATTTTATAGTTCTATGTCTTGTCGCATGCACGGAAATTGTAATAGCAGACACGAGAATTAATTCACTGCTGCAGGGTTCTTTCAGAAACAAAGGAAACGACAGTGTGTCATTACAAAACTTGTATTTGTGATTTCTAAGATCCATAAACCCAATCGGCTTGATTTTCTTTTAATGAATGCGCCTGATTGAACTATAAAATAAAATCCTCAGTAATTTACGCATGAGACACTGGGTGATTTGAGCTCCAAAGCTGTCAGGGTCACTTTGATGTTAATGAGGAAATTGTTGACACTGGAATAAACAATAAGCCGTCACTGCCCAGACATGACAGCGGTCAGCAGACACAGAGTCACAAAGGTCCAACAATCTATGTTTAGACATTTAAGGAAAAGAGCGAATTCATTTTGTAAAACCTTTAGAATTATGAAATGCAAACCTATGTTTCTCACGATCATGACAACTTTATGATCTTTTGTAATTCCACTTTGTTGATGGCTTCTGGCGATGATTGTTCAATGCAATAATCGCCTTTTCTGCCTGATTCCTCGTAAATTCTAATAAGATCTGATTCCTCTAGATTATCTTCAATGAAAATGAAAATAATTTGTTCATTATTAGAATTGAAAATGTGGGTGCTAAATATAACAAATTGTGGACTATTCAGTCCACCGGCTCTGTATCAAAGGTCACGTAGAACACTAATAAGAGCCATACTATTAAATGCAATCCTGAAGCGACTACTATAAAGCGAAGTCTTAAATGTGCGGAGAGATTTCTGCTTACTTAGTACATACAGCAACGTTCGATTATATCATCCTCAGATAATTAGATTGGCAGACTGGGCTACAGTGCATTTACAGACTGGAGTACATTCCTCTTACAGACTGGACTACAGTCATGTTACGGACTGGATTACATTCGTCATACTACATACTATTAACGTTTTCGCTTCTTATTACAGTACACAGAAACATAAACGATAGCCAATGAAACAAAACCCAAAACCTTTTTATATGATTAGTTTGCGTTCTTGCCAAAATGATGTATGAAGTTCTTTCACATTATCATGTATTGAATTATTCCAGCTCAATTATTTCCTGAAATTCAAATTTGGTAGATAACAGCTTGTTTTAGTACAAGATGTATTACGTGGTATGACAGTGCAAAAAGGATTAGTGGAAATACTATCCTTGAACTCAAGAGACAATACACACATAATGATGGGGAGACATATACCGTCTATTACCTGCATTTAACTCGGACGAATTTGCTGTTGCACATACACAGATATTCCGTCGTTCAACTCGGATCGATGCAAGAAAGTTGCTGAAGGTATCGGAAAACAATCGGACATACGGTTGATATATGACCCAATACTACTGTGCTGATTAAACCGATGTACAAAAAGCAAGTCAGATAACCCAGACCATACGAGGACTATACTGAGTTGTCATTGTAAGGTATTTATTGCTCTTCGTAACAATATAATTGGACCTTTTCCAGAAAAAAAAAACGAAACAATGTAATATCTGAGGCGGATGCTTCAAGGATACTCCACAGCTTAATATATATTTAAATAGAAGATATTAAACTTTGCTTTGCACCTTTTGGTATATTTCTCAGGCTAATAACAGAGTATTGAGAGTTGGAATATGGACTTAAAATTTGACATTGCTAAATGTGAGAAACTACTCACGGTGACAATGAGTATGCTCATGTAAATTCTTGTATCTTCCAGAATGGAAAAGAAATTAGGGTCATTTATTTTCAATCAGGGAATTAGACAAGGCGAGATTTATTCTCCTCTATTACTTACCTTGTATCTAAATTACATCGTGACTCACTCTAAGAACTCGAATTACAGCTGATTTACTGGATGGAGATCTAGTGAGATGCTTAGAACTATTTGTTTAAATATAGGCAGACGATCCCGTTGTATTTTCAGATAATCCAAAAGATTTACATACTATCGTTGATGTATTGCAAAATAACGTAGCATTATGATAAGCAGTAAGTAATTTTAAAATTTTCAGAAATGTTGTAACAGACGAAATGTGAATTTCAAAATGAGGAGATTCGGAACTTGAAACGGCCAGAAATTATCAATATTTATGAGTCATCAAAATGATGAAGTTTTTATGATTGTTGGGAATTAAAAATATAATTAGTCATGTCAAAGAAGCGAGGTACCTTTTGTAGAAAGGAATTGTAGATTTTAATTTGCCTGTTCACTGTCAGCTTAATCTTGTTTGATATGACAATAGTTCTGATCCTTACACACGCAGCTGATATCTAGGGTTTTGAAAAATTATATATGATTGAACGGTTTCATTCAGACTTGATAAAATATGTATGAAAAAATAATAAAATCCACCCCAAGTATATCTTTTTGGAGAGCTTGATATATATATATATATATATATATATGTGTGTGTGTGTGTGTGTGTGTGTGTGTGTGTGTGTGTGTGTGTAAAATACCAGATTCTTTTATGAAGACGGGTTATCATGGTGAAGTAGATATTATTATTCGCTGTAGGTGAATATTAACAAAAGATACGTTCTACCTTGTTTCACAGAAGTGACAAAGAGAGCATTTCTACGGACTTACCAACCGCAGGTTTAATTTTTCCGTTAGAAAGAAAATATTGTACAGCAGTTAACAAAAAGTACTATTTATTTTGTGTTAGAAGTAGGTTTTAAATGATTGCGGTAGAATGTAATAGTACTTTTTATTCGTGTTCAACAGCTCAATTTCCACTTCTCGATCACTGATACGTCATGTTTTTAATCCTGTATTATACAAAAACAGTTTTTATTTCTGACCAGTGAGTCTCAGAGGAACATGGCCTACTCGCAGGTCAAACTAATGGTAAAATTAAATATGCGAAGTATTTGTGTTCTCTTATCTTCTATGCCAGCGCATACTATTTCCATTAGCAGTTCCAGAAATAAATTGCTGCATCATATTCCGTTGATGATTCAGATAAACTCTTTTAAAGGCTACGTTTTTGGCATTTACTGAAGCTAAATTGAACAAGCAGATGTATACAGTGTGACGTACATAACGAGGGGTTGGCACAGGTACAAGGGTGTGGAGATAATTCACACTGAGCAAGCCTGTCAAACTCATGTAATCCTTGGCAATAGTTCGTGAAATCTATTGCCTGCGCTGTGGATAAATCCCACTTTGCTATCAGCAACTAGATTTATTAAAACTGATAAACTCACATTTTATAATCACCTGAACCATATTCAGCTAACAGGGTTGGAAACATTACTTTTTAGAAGGAGGGGATGGTTCTGCACAAGTTCTGCTGATGTTTAAATCTCAACAACCGTATTTGACTTCTGTTTCTGTTATAGTCTAGCAATGTCTACACTGAATCTGAAAAGACCATGTGCAGATATCAGTCTACCGAAAAGTTGGCAAATAAAATAACAGACTCCTGACTGACTGCAGACATTAAGCCGATGCTTTTAATCTCATCCTTTGATAAAGGTGTTGAGGCCAAAAGCGATTATTACGTCACAATGTTATTGACATAAAAAATTATGACACGCACACAAACTCCTTTAGAAGGATAATATCACTGCAACAACGATATCAATTTGGATGGTAAATTGAAACCTGATGAGAAACGTGTGGTTTTGGTAACTGCGACTTACTCAATTTATATAGAATTTGTATCTATATTATACTTTTACTCTGCAATGTCTCAGCTGCAGATTTTCCATATGCGTTGGAGGAAAATATGTCAGGAATTCTTTACTTGCAGAGAGCTAACACATGGCTGGCAAAGCAAGAAGGTCGATAGTCTGGTTGTCTGTCGCTCGTTTTTAATTGAATTTCAATATACGATAATACATATTTTAGGATCCACTCAACTTGTTCCTGTTTTATTGCACAAAGACGACGATTTTGATCATCGGGTCAAAACAACCTTCAGTAGGACATTCTTACCAACATAAATTTTAATTTTGTTCACCATAATTTGGGGCGCGCTGTTTCTTGTTATATTTGTTGTTGTTGTTGTTGTTGTTTTCATTTTCTCCAGGACTCAGAGTTGAAGCAGTCAGGGAGGACCACGGTATTTCAGCATCCTCGTCTCTTTCAGATGCGACAGTAATAACTAAGACTGTGAAAGGAACTCGGTGGTATATATATATATATATATATATATATATATATATATATATATATATATATATATATATATATATATATATACTAGTCGAACTAATGAGCTATTATTGTATTCGATTGTATGTTTCTCTTTTTTAAAAAATCGTTAGTCTTTAATCTGACTTGTGATTTTATTTTCTGGGTATTTGATAACTGATGTAGAATGATGAATTCAATAGACACGTGTATTAAATCCCAAACAGAAAATAAAATGTTCATTGAGCTCAGCCTGGTGGTGTTTGTGTAGGTGGTGTTTGTGGTGGTGTTTGTGTAGGATTACAAGTATACGAATAATTTATATGTGTCCAATGGAGTGCCTAATATGCGTCAGGTAGTCTTGGTGCATCAATCCGTATAAATAAGGCAACTAATGTCATCCAAGAAAAGTGCAAAAACTAATGGAAATGCTTTGTTTAATTAAACTTAATTAGTGCGGTAATACATTGAACAGCATATAAATACAAGTCCGTGGTTAATTAGTGCGGAAATAAATTGAACAGCATATAAATACAAGTCCGTGGTTAATTAGTGCGGTAATACATTGAACAGCATATAAATACAAGTCCGTGGTTAATTAGTGCGGTAATACATTGAACAGCATATAAATACAAGTCCGTGGTTAATTAGTGCGGTAATACATTGAACAGCATATAAATACAAGTCCATGGTTAATTAGTGCGGTAATACATTGAACAGCATATAAATACAAGTCCGTGGTTAATTAGTGCGGTAATACTTTAATTAGTGCGGTAATACATGGAACAGCATAAAAATACAAGTCCGTGGTTAATTAGTGCGGTAATACATGGAACAGCATAAAAATACAAGTCCGTGGTTAATTAGTGCGGTAATACATTGAACAACATAAAAATACAAGTCCATGGTTAATTAGTGCGGTAATACATTGAACAACATAAAAATACAAGTCCATGGTTAATTAGTGCGGTAATACATTGAACAGCATATAAATACAAGTCCGTGGTTAATATTGTTTTCAAGCATCCTAGATGCATTCATAAATTATTGAGTGAATGAAATGAAACAAATCAAAGATTCAGGTATTTTGGTTGCATGTCATAAGAAGAAGCACATTACAAAACAATCAATTCATATGGAAAACGTTTTCTTAATAGTACAAATGCTTTTAATTATAATTTCTATATACGATATCCATATTCGATTTTTTTTCTTTCATTATATCCCACGAATTCCATTATTATATTTAAATTTAGTATTCAACAATAACCAATTAAATGCCATATTTAGGATTCTTATTTAATAATTATATTTTGTATGGGTTACTTTTCATTTATATTCAATGTTATTCATCCTTGTCCAATTGTTTCCATTCACATTCGATATTTTGTATTCATGTCCTAAGTTTACCATTCGTGTGCAATTTTACATTTTATTAATGTTCAATAAAACACATGATAATTGGTGTTGTATAAGAATACCCTCTTTTAACAGGCCAGGAACAATGTTTCAAGGCATGCTTTCACTAGACCAGTACATCATGTCACATCGTCCGCGTCTCCTCATTATATGAAAATTCATGTAGAAATTTTGTCAAATTTATATGATAGTTTCAGATACATCTCGTACATTAATTAATATGTCGCAGTTCTTATTTAGAGTCTTCTATTCCTACGCTACACACACCACGATCTTTCATCTGCTTGAGCCTCAAATTAAAATGTCTTTACCTTTAAAACGCCATCTTTAAGTATATATAGTTAACAAATTTGTATTATATAAACAGTAGTTAAAGAAAACAATCAAGTAGTGTTATATATCTTAGCCATTAACTGATGGACCTGAACTAGACACATTACCACATTGGCCATGTTAACTTCCGCATCTGACGTTTGCTTATTTATGTGCAGGCTGCACCATTATGCTCTTCTTGTTTTTCCATTCCTTGTCCTTGCTTTTTTTATCTTCATCGTGTTCTTGTTCTTCTTCACCCTGCATCTTGGAACTCACGTTTTTCATAATTCGTGAAGAAAAATGTATATGTGCAAGTTCGATCTCACCAAATTATTACTTAACTCCACTATTGCCGGATATAACAGGAGGGCTGGGCGTGGGGCTAGAAACCCGACCCTGTAAAACCCAACTTGCTACAGAAACGACAACTGAAGATAAATCAGAAACTGAAAACCTGGTGGAGGAAGGGTCTTCTACTGGAAGATTTGGATGGCAAAGGACAGAAGTCTCTAACGATCTTTTGTAGGCGGCCTATGCCCCGGCAGGGATGACGGACAAAATGAACTGCTAAAAATTATGACTTAAAAACTGCATCCCTAAGATCACTCTCCTATATCACTCACATATCACACATCTTTAATAGGTACTGTTAAAGTGGCCCATTTCGTCCATATAACATGTGCTCCTTGAATTGTACACACTCAAGTTAAACTGCAAACAAACAATGATTCTGATCTGTATTGGCATGATGAAACTGCAAATCAGGGTCATTGTTGTTTGTTTTACTCACTACTCCTAAGAAAATGCACATATCAAGATCTGCTGCTGCATTATGCGGTGGCAGATCTGGATCTGCGCAGATTGCAGTTGGACTGGATATATAAGCGAGTATATACGGTACGTGTTAGTTTCAACGTGACTTTGTAAGCAAGCGGGAGATTATTACAGAAAGCTCCTTGCTATTTTCCTTATCCACATCTGCCAGTGTTAATCTGGTTTCGAGATAAATATATTACACAGTTGGAGTTTTTGACTGCAATCTGTAGCAGACAATATAATGTTTTGAATCAAAAAACTGATTCTACCTCAGTGTCCAGGCAACAAATAGCAAGCGTTATGAAATAAACGATTATAAACAAAACGACATGTGCAATAATCTTAGTACTTTACAAGACACTTTCCCATCGCCTCCATATAGGCAATGATAGTACACAGCTTATCAACAGCAGTCATAAATATTGTACATGAACACGAATGTGTCTGAGTCCCAGATGTATCGAATATTGATGGTACTGTCAACGCAAAACACATTAATGCCAAATAGTATCGTCATTATGTATCAGATTATCAGTACAATAACTTGATCTTTGTAGTTGTATCGCGTCGAGTTTTATTGCGGAAGAATATGAGATCTCGTGTGAACGGAAGGTCTAACGGGATCTGATTTTCTTTCGGTATCAAAATAGAGATGATAAACCTAAGTCGGTAGGCAAGACTAGTTTCTTAACGAAAGTATGTGCATGCACTAACTTATCTTTTGTAAGACTTGTGACATGCAAAATGCACTGTGTAGGAATCATAACAAATACTAATAGTTACTGGCGTCTTCAAAACTATACATATTATCTATAATAAAACATAGTTCATTTTCAGAATAGTCAAGTGCAGTACAAAAAGGCAATAGCTATAAATACTCTTTAGTGTGCGAAACAAAATTACACACATCTTTAATTTCATGGTTGGTTCTGAATTTAATATAGGCTTGTATCTTTCTTTCTTTATATAAACTATGCTAGTAATTTTTTATCTTTGCTTTAATGAATCATTATTGAGAGTAATCAATATTAGTCATGCGTAAAAGCGTTTTAATTTCATTAAAATAGGTTCACATGCCGTAAAACGTCACAAGGAACTATGTAGATTAGAAATGGTGTTTTGGAATCATTTCCAGTTATCGGTTAGTATGGTCTTCAATAAATACATTCGACCATCCTGCTAACAGGCGATTATCTGATACAATTTCGCATTTAAATGTCAATATGAATCAATGTAAACATAAAAAACACTTTGAATCAAGCATAAAATCAATTTATACTTTAATTCGTCTTCAATATTTATCATCTATCTCTGTCATATTTATTATTTTCCCAGAATTATTACCATACTATTGCTGTCAAAATTAAACGTCGATGTTAATTTGAATGGCACTTATTGTCAGATTTGAGTATGTCTGGGTCTTCAGAGCTAAAATAAATAAATTATAATTTCAGACGATAAAACTGCCTTGTATCTGCTTTTAGCCTACACTATCGATCCATGACTGCCAGAATTTATACATCATAATTCTTTCTTGGCTAGGTATCAAAGCCGCAAGGATATATTACAATATCATGATCACAGAGGCAGCTAGCTGTTTTGGTAAATAGAAGAAGGCGTATTAATTCATTCGCAATAAATTGTTAACAACGTTTCCCAAGTCGTTATATACAACAGATTGGTGCATTAAAAAGTAAAGATTTAGTTTGGTGAAACACAAACACCTCCTTCAAAACATAACCCGCAGAAAGTGGCCAATAAAACAATCCATTTTAATCAAGGATTGCGTGTTGGATTATGAGGTGACGTCGTACACATTCGTCAGTATTAACAGGGAACTCTAGTTTCATGCTTGAGAAATAGTTGCTGGAAGAAACAAGTGTTTGTATATGTGTTAAAATGTCTGAGGCAAAGTTATGCAATGACTATATCATGTCAGTTTGTAAAATGTTCGATGATGAAGAATGCATTAAGAAGAAATATCTTGTATTTAGAAACGAAATCTGAATTCTTCAAGTCTATTTTCATTTTTTGCTTTTGTTTTACAACAAACCCCCAACAAAGACAAAAGAAACAAAATGCACAAAACACAGAAAACAACACAGCTGTTACAACCGGTATAATTAGAATTTCCTTGCAAAAGAGTATCTAGGCTTCCTCAATATCATCTCAGATTTACCTATCTTATCAAAAAAATCTGACTGTATCTTGCCGTTATATTAAAGCTTAACATTTCCCTCCAATTTATTGTATAAATATTGATTATCATTAAGACATCAGGCACAGGTGCATATGTTAGTTTTAGTGTTAACTTTTGCACCCCGTAACATTGTTGGTGCCAGCGGTGGGATAGCATTTGGTTGGAATTAGGACAGTAGCAGTGAAAGAGCACAAGTACCCAGGTTTTGTGTGAGTTGTGTAGCTGCAAATTGCCGTTGAATGTACTCTGTAATTTTGTGTTTAATTCATGTTACGCTAAGGATAAACAAAATAAGGGACTGAAATGGCGACCCAAGGTAACATTATCGATAAGGAAGTAGAAACGATTGCTGAAGAGCACAGCTTTGTAAGAGATTGAACCAGATGGAAACAACAAACAAATTTGATGCAATTTACAGATACTGAAGAAGACTTCAGTGGTGAAGAAGCAGATAACATGGAATTAGAGTAGGAGCATCCTGTAAGAAAACTACAGTAAACACAAAGCAAACAAAACACATCCAAGGACACTGTGAACGGGCAAATTTCTGGCGATCTATTAATATCCATTAGGTGAGGCCAGAGAACCATTAGTTAGATTTATGGAGACAAGCCCCTTATCAAATGGTGTTCTGTCTAGTATAGTGTTATTCATTTAGAGTGGGACTGTTGTTACTAATTATAACCTTTGTTTATTCAGCAGCCAGAGTGACTGCCAGAGACATTTTAAAGTTTCATTTTGATGGAAAAGTGTCAGACTTGAGAAAACGCAGAAGTTCTGTTACGTAAAAACGACCAGGTCAGGGCTGACAGACTTAAGCGACTCGAGGAGAAAAAACGTAGCAAAAGACATTTGAGTTTGATTGGTCACGATAAGGGGTGTGTTTTCACACGAAATTTCGTAGGATTTAATATCGCCCTATCGAAATCAGAAATTAGTCTAAATTTTTCTGCATGAGAAAATTATTCACTAAGGCTCCGAATGTTATTTGAGAGAAATACATTCGTTAAGAAAGCGTGGTCCGAAACCGCCAAAATAAGGTTTGAGTGACACCAACAACACATCATGTTTGCATAATGATTAGGTTCTAAGAATTTAATGCCTTACATTAGTTAATATGATTTACGAGAATACATGTTAATTCACCGAATTTAGATTTCATAGATGATTTAGCGTCAGTGTATTCAATTTATTTGTGTGCAAATTAAGGCGGGGCCAAAATTCAAAGCCTCGATGTATGGTGCGTTAATGTATAAGGTCAAGGCGTAACGAATTAGCTATTTAACTACAGTCATTTGAGGACACGTGTAGTTAATTACTAGCCTATAATTGTTTACCACTGATAGAAATATCTGATTTTTGAACCAGGAATAATGAGAATTCTCAACTGTATCAATTGTAACGAGAGACTTAGGGTTGTTTAATTTCTTTTAAAAGGGAGAAAACAGCTTTTTGGAACATCTTGAGGTTACGTAAGCTGAGACGTACATTTTGGAAAAGAACTAGGAAAACGGGGATTGCAGTGAGCGCATAATACAGTGGAAAAAGTCGGGATCGAGCGGAAATTCTACGTGTGCAGGTATTATCTAGAGAATGATGATATGAAGTGTCTTATCGAACCAACGTCATAACGAAACAGAGAACGGACACCGTGGACTGTCAGGTTATGAAAATGAACAAGGCGTTGACTTCGGTTGTACCACTTGATCATATAATGATTTAAATATATCAGTAACAGATCGACTAATTCATTTAAATCTATTTCGAATTTTATTGTAATTCGGTGAAAGTTTTATTTCTAAAGTAGAGTGTATTCCTAATGAAAAGAAGTTTCATAATTGTGTATGTACTTGATTAAATTGTTTGTTTATCTTTACGGGGGCTCGTAGTTATTTGTTCAATATACCTGCTCTTTTTACTATATCTTTTCTCATACTCGAACTGGGTAATTATATCAAGGGCGGTCATCGCTTAGATAACGAGTACCAAAAGGGAGTGGGTTATAGTATTTATCATTATTATATATAATACAATACCCTTTGACAAATTGAGACTTAACATTTATTTACCCTTTGATAAGTGGGGCTCGTACAAATATACACTATACCCCCTTCTGACAGACACTAACAATCAAACTGAACATGAAAGTTAGTGAAAGAAACCCTGACAGAGTGTTACAAGAAAGATAAATCTTGGTACGACAAAATGCTACCAAAAGGGAATTTAGACCGAGAGATGAAGATCTGGTTTTGCTCGAAGAGGTATAGAGGTATATAATTTTAAATAATTTCTCTTATATACGATATCACTATTGTACATCCACGTCAATTTGTGGATGATTTGTAGCCTTGGTTTACGCAAAATAATGCACACGTTTACGACTTCGCGAAGGATTTATATTAGTGATATAAGGCTATTGTGCCACTAATATGATCTGTATAACGTACTGTGTATAAGTTTTATTACGTTTCTATGACCGTGTCATGTATATAGTACACGGTATTGGATATGTTTTCAGCTGTCCAGTATCTGGAGTGTCCATTACCTGGAATGTCCTGTGTTGTCCGGTGAGTGTCCGGAGTGACTAAAGGGACCCGAGCGCTCCAAGTGTCGGAGAAATCGAAATCTACGTGGTGCAAGCTGTAAAGCCAACCAGAGGAATTGTATCAGCTGTAAAGCTGAACTTTCGCAGCCGTGGAGCTGATTAAATGTGGTCTGACAACGGAGTGTATCTCCTTGCGTTCACATTGTAACCATGGACTAAATTATAGGGTTCGTAAAACCAATGGTATATTTAAGGACTGTAAAGATGAGTTATATATCTGTCCGTCTTCATTGGCGCAATTTCCCTATGAGTGAATTTATTTTTAATACATGAGTAAAATTTTACATTGTTTGCTAGCTGAGTAAACTATATCCATCTTTCCACTGTTTAGTCATTGTTAATCATTCACGCTTTGTGTTTGACCGCTCCGGTAGCCTAGTGGTTCGAGCGTTCGCTGCGGAAGCGGGAGGTCGTGGGTTTGATCCCCGGCTGAGTCATACCAAAGACTTGCAAAAATGGTACTTACAGCTGCCTCGCTTGGTGCTCAGCATTAAGAGGTTAGTGTTAGGACTGGTCGGCCTGGTGTCAGGATAATGTGACTGGGTGGGACATCATGCTACATGTCTACGGCATGATGCCCCAGTGCTAGACATCACTAAAAAAAATTAAAGCTTCGTTACAAATACTCATCAAACAAATGCCTCATGTTTGTCCTTTGTGGAGTAATTTGTCTGTATTTTGCTTCATTACATTTGTACGTTATTATGTTAATAATCCAATATTTGGATTAAATACACACGCGCGTATTCATAACTGAATTGCTTATTCAAGTCTTTCATTATTAAACATTGTATTTATATCATCGTCATAAGTGTTCTGTTGTGAATCCGAAAATCCTACCCGGTTATCTTGTTGCAGACGGAAGTCAGAGTTATAGTAGACGAAATGTTACACCAAGAATTTATAAGGTCCATCTAGAGGCTCGTGGAGGTCACCAATTGTTCAAAAGAAAGATGGTTGTCTGTGACTATGTGTTGATTACAGAACATTGAACATGATCACACTCTTTGATGCTTATCCTACACCAAGGATAAACAAACCTTTTGAGAATTTGGGAAATGCTAAATATATTAGCAAGCTCGACATTACTAAATGTTACTGGCTGGTACCTTTGTCTAGCGAAGCGCAGGAGAAATCTGCTTTTGTGACACCTTTTGGGCTTTATGAATTTACTGTTATGCCTTTCGGGATGAAAACTTCACCTGCTACATTTTTGCACCTAATGGTCCCATTGCTGTCCATATTACGTGATGTTGCATCTTACTTTGATGACATCATTATTTATTGTGAGTAATTGGATGACTACCTTCAGGATCTACAGTCATTCTTGAAGAGGTTGCGAGAAAACGATTTTACCGTTAAACCTTCCAAGAGTGGCATTGGAAAACATACCATTGTTTTCCTTTGTCACATTGTTGGTGGAGGTCAAATTAAACTACACGACGCCAAAATCAAAGATATGGTTGACTTCCCACTCCGCTACAACAAAGAACGAGGTTCGACCCTTTCCAAGAATGGTGGGCTAGTATGGAAATGTCGCCAAGAATTTCGCTCATCTCTCAGCTCCGCTTTGTAATTGGATAAGGAAAAGACAGCTAAAACGTGTTACATGGGATGAGACAGCTTTTAAGTGATTCAGTGATCTGACGAATGCATATGTCTTGATCAACCCTGTTTTGAAACGGCCATTTGTACTGCAAACGGATGCAAGTGATGTCAGCGTTGGAGCTGTTTTGAGTCAGTACAATGAAAATAAGGACGAATATCCTATAGCGTATCTTAGCCGCAAACTATTGCTCAGGGAGCAGAATTATTGTACAATCGAGAAAGAATGCCTTGCGATAGTAAGGGCGATATAATCTAATCACTACTACTTGTGTGGTGCTCCATTTAGTGTTGAAAATGGCAATAACCCGCTAACCTGGCTAAGCCAAAGCAAAGGAAAAAACCCAGAGGCTTCTGAGATTGTCCCTGTGTCTGCAACCATACGAGTTCACAATCAAACACCGTCGGGGAGCAGATAATGCAAATGCTGATGGATTGTCACTTCCTGGAGTCTTAGACCGTGCATTTTAGTGTTCATTTTTGTTGGATTTATCTGAATTAAGACCCATGTGATGGTGTATATTATATCAGGTGTACTATTTAAGTACTTTAGTAATGCAAATCAGTGTGATTTTAAGTGAATCAAACGTGTTTGTTTTAGTTGTGCTAAATGTTATATTCGGAATAAGGAAATATTTAGCGGGTCATTGAATGCTTGCACTGTATGTTATTTGATAGGGTTCTAATTGCCAGGGAAATGTTAGAACTTTTAAGTGTCATGAAATAAGGTAATTGCATAGAACTGTATACAACCAAATAGTGACTCTTCGATTTTGTTTATCCTTGATAATTTTGTTCGAAACCTAAAGTTTTTTCTTAGGGGGGAAAGTTTTACCGTCATAACATTTCCCTCCAATATATTGTATAAATATTGATTATCGTTAAAACATGAGGCATGAGTGTATATGGTAGTTTTAATTTAAAGGATTATAAGCAGTCAGATATGGTAATGTTTGAAACAAGTACATGTACTACCTAGTTCCCAGCTGATACTAATAAAAATTCTGAGCCATAGGAGTTGGAGTCATCACTTTTGTTTTGATAAACTATTGCCCTGGTGTATTCTCTGTAAAGAGTAGTTCTCTTGAGCCCTAGCATGGGTGAACATTAAAACTTGGTTGAGAATCTACTTTGTGTTGGATGTTATTGTTTGCATTTTTGGAAGCCCGTAACACGGTCATATCTTCTATTTTACCTTAAATACGTTCGTAGACCAGTTCAGTAACCAAAATAAGAAACGATCAAACTGATCATTGTGCAGTGTGTTCAATAACATGTTCCAATTATGCATCTGGCGTTTGTTATGCGTCAAATTTTGCCATAAAAAGAGAAGAACAATAAAATTAAAACCATGTCTGGAAATCATAAAACTCTTAAGCAAGAGATTTTGATTTTGTTTCAAACGAACATACATTTTTATTGAAAGAACGATTTAATTGACTGACGGTGAAAACGCAGTCCCAGTCTTCTGTATGCCCACTTTGAAGAACAATTAGAACTACGAATCCCACTTCTGACAGTCAGACATAATTAAACTAGCTTCACAATACCAGCGTATGTATCAAATTCCATAAACCGTTGTGCACATATACAATTTGAAAGAAGCGAAGCCAACATGTCAAAAGACGCCTTTTTCTGAAATTTTCGACAAATCGTAGATCTGTACGCATCGAACAATAGATCTGTAGGTTAACAAATTTATACCTGTATACACAAAGCAAATCTTGAATATTTCACTGTGAAAATTATTATGTGCCATTTGGAATAAAGTTTAATTTTGTGATAGTTGTGATGTTTCAATTATATATATATATATATATATATATATATATATATATATATATATATATATATATATATATATATATATATATATATATATATATATATATATATGTATATTTCAAATAACAAATACAAGGATTAACACTTTTCAAAACCACTCATGGTTGATTACTGTACTAGCTCTAAGAGGGGTCTTGCTCATTGCAAATATTAATCTCCGATATGCATTCATATATTTAGGATGATTTGCTTAGTTCATATTCAATCGTAAAAAAATAATTGAATACTTTTGATTTTGATGTTTTCTGAGACATCGTAGCGCCAATGAATGGGCATGACGTTCAGCAGTATAAGTGAACTATATGTACTAACTAGTTAAATTTGTTTAACACAAGTAAAAAGCTACACGGTGCCAAAAAGCATTTTATTTTTGCAGTAATGCAAACTGATAGATGGTTGGCTATACTAGGAATGTAAGTGGCAATTAACGATATAATCTTTTGAAAAAACCCTTTTGCAAATTATTAAACAGAATTTCTTAAACAGTACTATGTGTACAGCTATTTCTGTCAATAAACTGGCATTATATATCTGTACTATATTCGGCAAACCCTTTGGTTGCTTTCACTTTTTGTGGTCAAAGTGCTCTATCGCAGCTAAAGGCTAGGTTTTCTAAGTAATACTAAGAATTATAAACGGTCCTGACATATCTACGAGGCATTTCTTATTTAAAACCATTTTGATAATAATAATTGTTGAGTTTACTCTCCACAGTAGAGTAATTGCCAAGAAGTTCCATTCCGCGCGCAGCAGGATCTCGTTGAAACCCAAAGCTAAATATCTTTTGTTCAGGCCAGCATTGTCCTAAATTAGCGTCTTAAAAGGAGCAGAGGAAGTCATTAATTTGATTAATAGTTGAAGATAAATTGGCAATTATCTGTTTATTTAATAGATTTTATTTTGAAAGAACAGGATTCCTATAAAGAAGAGTAATTGCAGAAAGCAGAAATGATTCATGACAAATTCTAATTGGATTAGTTGAAATGGAAACAAATTCCGCTGAAATCTCCGTTGCAGTCTGGCATTAGTAGTTGTATGGGGGACGCCCGGGAATTATTATATGTCCAAAGACTTACATTGAGCAGCACGGGAGGGGCAAAACGGGAAAACCTATGTTATATTTGTCTATAGGTTGAACATGGAAATGGTATCATGGGATCATATATTTAGAGGGACAAAAGTGTCTATTGGGACAAACGAGAATGGTAATTTTAAAATTATTAGGAGAAAAAGGGGTCGAAAGTTTATGGGGACAAAGAGGAATTGTAATGTTAAATTGTTTAGGGAGAAAATGATCGAACATGAATGGAGGCAAAGGGGAATGGTAATGTTAGACTCGTTTTATCCACAACCCAGCACACACCTTTACAACCTTCCAAAGATTAAGTTCTGTACTAAGTCATTATTATTATTATTATTATTATTATTATTATTATTATTATTATTATTATTATTATTATAATAAACACAGCGATATAGAGAAGAAGAATTTCTGTGGATAGATGAAAGGTGCCCAATGCTGGGGAATGAAAAGACACGTGAAGCGATGCCACTTATCGCCTTAGGTTAATAAACTTCATATACTTTTTTCAGGCCACGCAGATAACCGGAAATGAGATATACTAATCCTACTTGTGAAATCAAAAGTATGTTTTATGTTTTGCACGTGTATGTGTTTGTGCATGTCTATAGTTGCTAACTCAAACTTATAACCCCTTACCTCTTTAATCTTCTGTGTGATATTATGAGTGTATGTAAGAGTACAGAAGTGTGTCTACAAACACTTCCTTATCATTGCGTGTGATAGAATGTTTTCATGTTTGTGTGAAAGTTTGTGTCCGAACACTTCCTATAATTTTCATGGGATTGTAGGGATGTGTTTTTTTTTAAAAAAAATCATCAAAAAGCAGGTGATGGTATACGGGGGGGGGGAGGGGATTTGATAGTAAGCAACGAGCGGGTGCTGGAATGTTGGGGTTGTGTTTGGATAAGTAAGTATAAGGCGGGTGCTGGATTCTAAGGGAGAGGGTGTTTCTATAATATATATAAGGTATTGGAAGTACAGTAGACTCCACTTAACTGCACATCGGTTAACTGCACACTCCAGATAACTGCACGTGGCCACGCTGGTCCCGTTTTTTCCCAATGCTTTTCAATGGAAACAAACTTCGGATAACTGCACTTTGCTTAAATGCACACTCCGGATAACAGCACGATAATTTTATGCCCGTGGCATTATTTATTATTCAATACAATTTTACTCCGGTTAACTGCACAACGTATAGTCATGATCAGTTATTGCCAGTCCACTGCTGTAGCACTTCAAATAAGCCGAAAGTAAGCCGGTAAATGCGACTTAGTAAATGACTGACATGCAAAGGACGCCCTAGGTGCTATATACATGTATATCCGCGCCCACTAGGGAGCAATAGCGTGGGAAAAATCATAGTACAGCATGGGAAACATTGCTCTAAACCGTTCGGGTTTGAATGGTTTCAAACGAACGGATGGTTGGAAAGATGGAAAATGCGCAACGGAATTCAATTTAAACGCAACACGGCGAAAAACAGGATGCAGACGACTTTGGAGCTGAACGCATTTTATCTGGGAGTTGACCCAACAATGTTTGACAGCAGTTTTCGAATAACAAGCGATCTATAGAATTTCTTGAAATTCATTATATTTCCTTGATCCATTGGTTGAATCAGTGTAGTTGTGTTCAGAGGAAGGAAAACAAGCTTAACATTTAAGTAAAAGTTGAAAGAGTGGATTCTAATCATTGTTTAAATTTATTTTTCACATATATACGTGCCGTGCTGATTTAAAGCTGTACTGTACCGTACTTCGGTTAACTGCACACTCCGGTTAACTGCACAGTCTCGTGACGGGCCCGAGGGTTTGCAGTTAAAAGGACTCGACTGTAAATGTATATGTTCCATTATGAATACAAACAGTTAACAATATCATTCCCCTTTGTCTCCATAAAGTTTCTATCCTTTATTCGCTTTAAACAATTTTACATTACCATCCCGTGTCCCGATACACATTTTCGTCTCTATAAATAGTCTGTCCCCATACTACATGTACCATTTCAATGTTAAACAAATTTAATAACCGATTTCCCACTTATCCCCTACGTACGTAATATGGAATAATGTTAAGTATCACAGACAGAGCTAAATGAAAATAAAAATATAGGAAATACAATCGTTAATAACAGAATTATTTAAAAACAACTTTATCTATGTTTTCTATCTGTTTAAATTAGATGTAATTCGTGCGTTATCATAATTGAAATAAGATTACAAGTCAGTTTCACAACGAGTACATTTGCTCATAAACGTTTCTGAGACATCGTTTTTGTTATTAATGATGTAAATATAACCCATTTATCAAAAAAGAGGCAATTATCTAGCACGCTTAACACATTCTTTTGTGTTACAATTTGCTCAGACATTATTGCAATATTCAACGAAAAAGAATAGAAAATTAAACAAAAACTATTCCGCGAAAACTTGCGCAACTTAAATTGAATGGAACAGGCCAAGCTAATGGAATATGACAATTTTGGTGTGTGTCATGTGATATCTTTCAAAAAGTGTGAAAACTATATTTGTTTACCTTGCATTTATGCCGTATATTATGCTAAAATAAGTGTATATTTTTAACACATTAATAACTTGCTTTATTCTTTTCGAAAACTCATAGAAATGTTTATGTATTTATTGTCAATCCATATTCATAATCATTTATGTAATTTGTCTTTATGCAGTAGATATCAGTCGACGAGCTTCTTTCTATAGTACAGAGCATTGAGTTTTATTTCATTAAGTTTACATGCAAGCTACAACATTATTATTTTCGTTTGATATCAACTAAACAATTACTCCATCATTGTAAAACAAAACTCACATATCATCACTGCTTTAATTAAGAAGGACACAGTGGGACTCGACAATAAATGTGGATAGTCTTTAGTAAACAAAGTTATATTCTTTCATACACGATATCGTCTTCTTCACGTATAGTATAAACACCATTCAAAAGAGACAATGTTTGTGTTGATCTTGCTGTAGTTTAACGCCATTTTTCAGCATACGATAGGCTAAACATGAAAGCCGGTATAACCGGTGGAGGAAGAATCCAGCAAAACCCTTATAAGAAGAACCGACCCACGGAAAGCTACTGCAAGCTTTCTCAAATACCTGGATACATTGGCTGAGTCCAAAACCTCGAACCAACGCAGACAGACGCGATGGCAGTACTCGATTAACGAGAACACTCTGGGCTACTCGGCCATCCGTGGACCCCAAAGAGAAGCAGTTATAAATTATATAATTCTCACTGAGTATCTCAAGCAAATAAATTATCTCTTATTTGAGTTCATATTTGGCACGGCACCTCAGGAGTACCAGAATAAAACTGCTAAAATGGAACAGGGATAGCTACAGGTGTAAACAATATTATATAGTGGTGTACAAGAACAGTACACAAAGTGACAAATAATTAGCAGGCTGCATACATGGGGTATTTGAGAAGTTCTTTATATTTAGTTACAATCTTTTTGTTTCTTTAAACTTGCAAAAAATGTAATGCCGATCGATAAACATACATGTGATATACTATAGATAACTAACAGTGCCGTAAAAATGTCAGACTGAGAAACAGGTCTGCTCAGCGCCGGATTAAGCACCGTGGAGACCCATAGGCAGTCAAACTTTTGTGGCTGAATACGATTATCACAAATTTGCAGTGGGGCAGAATATTTGAAAACCGCCACTGAAAGTGTGGTTTACCAGTTTATTTACAACATATCAAAACGTGAAAGCTATACGGCATTTTGTAATTGGATAATCAGACTGGGAAAGTGAGTAGAGGAATGTGGAATACTTTGATGGAATGCATCGACGTAGTATTCACTAATCAAGCGCCTTGTTGTACAGCGCACTAATATTCCTTGAATAACCCTCGTAAGAGCCTTTACATGACCTACTTGTTTCGATAGGTAAACGGTTCTTTCTGTCTGTGCCTATGCAACTGTGTTTCATAGCCACTATTCTTCTAACCTATGCATTCGAAATGTTTTATGTTTTATTTCATTTTATTCAAACTGTACCGCCTCAATTCCCTACTTCTATAATGATTTTCTCTAACTGAAGAGCATCATTTAAATGTCTGCTGAAGTAGATACTGATATGTATTTCATAAATTACATTACATTACTAAACGACTTTTTTTGGCAAATGAGAAACTGTAATTTCTTTCTCACATTGCTGTAATAACAGATCCCTCAAACTGGTAAGTCGATGAAGAGCCCTATTACGTTTGCAGCATCATTTATCTACGACCAGAGACGTTTGTTCTCACGAGTTTAGTATATATTGTCCACATTAGATTTGCTCCATCAGCCTTTGCCCGGGTCAGGAAATATTAATGATCCTAGGATTTTGTTTGGAATTAGTCAAGAAAATACTTTACAATATTCTTTTTATGCTTATATACACAACTGCATAATGCGGAGAATGTTTAAGGTTTGACTTCAATACACGCTACATTGAAGAAAAGAACGTACGTCATAAAATCTGTATCTGTGGATGATAAAAAAATATAAAACAGCTACAATCATTAATATGTCACTTTGGTATTTAAAGACTGTATAAATCTTG
This sequence comes from Unio pictorum, assembly GCA_030141615.1. Classification (NCBI taxonomy): domain Eukaryota; kingdom Metazoa; phylum Mollusca; class Bivalvia; order Unionida; family Unionidae; genus Unio; species Unio pictorum. The sequence goes on from JARLTB010000318.1 coordinate 526,621, forward strand.
AACGGCATTATGCGTCTCCACAAACTGTTTACCAGGAGTGTTGGCTTAGTGGCAGGTGGGTCCCATGGTAATGCAATACATCAGGAAATAAATCACTTGCAATATGTTATCGCAATCAAGTTTCTTCCTACAACTCCAGTATCATACATTTCCCTAGAGAAAACTATTCGCAAACAAAGAGCCTTTTGTGAACGCAGTAAAGTGTACTGCACGCAAACTAAGACTGATTATTCAACGAAGTATTTAAGAGGACATAACCTAATTTCCAAAGAAATGCACTTCGGTATCTGTATGATTAAATACCATACTTGATTATCACATATATATAGTAAATCGAGACATGCAGTTCTGAAATCAACTGCTAGAAAATAGCTCTGTCTAACGAGGTAGGATTTAAATAGAGCTATGGGACCAGAGAGAGAGAGAGAGAGAGAGAGAGAGAGAGAGAGAGAGAGAGAGAGAGAGAGAGAGAGAGAGAGAGAGAGAGAGAGAGAGAGAGAGAGAGAGAGAGACAGACAGACAGGAAATCAAATTTCGTAAATTGTTGACCCAGTTGATAAATTATAATTATATTTGTTCCAAACCTTGGATTATCCTTTTCTTTTTTTTTTCTAACAGTTTTCGATAAATTGGCCGCTTGACTATCCCTCTTTTCATCTAGTAATTAGGCATGTCATTACTTAATTGAAATATATCCCCTGAACTAACATTCCATCATATTGGATTATGTTTGGCACATGATTCCTGTTTTTGGCCGAATCTCCCCCCACAGACAAATAGCCCAATTGTTCATTTGGTGCTTTTCTTGCACATTTCTTATAATATTAAACGTTAACTTTGCTTGCATATATACAGGCATAACACAGCGATTATTGTTTTGTCCAGCATCCTGTAATTCTAGGTGGAGTTCAGTAGAATTTTTTAGAAGTGTAGACCTTGAATCTTGTATCATCTAGTAAACTTAATTCTGAATTTACTGACGTAGATAATCCAAATGTTGGCAGACTTAGTATATACTGAGTATAGTGTATGTATGTATGTATGTATGTATGTATGTATGTATGTATGTATGTATGTATGTATGTATGTATGTATGTATGTATGTATGTATGTATGTATGTATGTATGTATGTATGTATGTATGTATATAAGTACGTACGTACGTACGTGTGTGTGTGTGTGCTCATTTTATAGTGACTACGGCGTATGTATATGTGTATACGGCTGTGTTCATGTTTTATTCCTCTTAACAAACGTGGTATATATCCTCTTAAAAACAAAAGATCTTGGAGTATATTTACAACGTAATCTACATCATAAAGCGTCGAGTCAATGCAGTATTGACTGCCATTAATTAAAACACATCTGTAACATTTAGAGTGCATATCAATCGATACAATGGATATATATAATAAAGATATTGGCTCAATAGAACTTTGAAAAATAACCAGTCGGATCGATCGATAGCAAATCATATCAAATCTACGGGGCACATACCATTTATTGATTTAAACAGGTTTTTAAAATCATCATACAAATAAGATCACCTTACCTCTTCAAAACTATCTTCAAAAACATTTTGTTGTTTGTAGGTAACGTTTTATTTAATAATGGTTGCTCAGTCTTTATTAAATTTCAATGTGATATGCCTACCCCGCTGCTGGTATCCGAAGTGCTCTTTTTCTGTATTCCAAAAGATTGCTGGATTGATTTTCTGCCGAGAAAACTGCAAATTAGATCTCTTTGGGCCATACCTGATGTATTGTTTTACAGAATCAATATTATTCCGTCGAAGAAAATCAATGCAATGAAGCAACCGAAGCTTTCGAACCCCGTTTTAATATAATGCATTGCTACAATACGAATTCTTAATTTAATTTTCAGCAATCTATTTATGATCACGCGGTTCCTGCAGACGAACGTAAATGATAGTCTTTTGAATTCAAAGTGTGTGTATCTGTGTGTGTGTGTGTGTGTGTGTGTGTGTATGTAATTGTATGTGTACTTCTATATATGCGTGTACGTATATGTGTGTGTGTGTGTGTGTGTGTGTGTGATAATTAAATATGATCTGAAAACACAAATAAAACTAACAAGCTGATTCAAGGCGTAAGTCGACTATACGAAGTAATTTCCCTTGTCCCAATGGTCAGGTTGAATTTATGCATGGCATGTAATATGGTTTCATACAAATCCAACCGAATATATGTTGTCGGCGAATCAACAATGGTATGTTGTTTAATATCTAATGTATTCATTATACATCAGAATCTTCGCAATAATCAAAAGTGTAAAAACCATGATACGAAACCCCCATCAACTAATAAACAGTTTACAACGTCTAAATACATAGACATTACGTCAATTCGGGCAGTGCTTTAACCATAATGGCAACGTCCTCAAAAGCAAATATCACTTATCGAAATAAATCCATCACATTTACTAATTTTCCCTTGTAAAGATTTCCGTGTAAAATATTAGGGCATTCATCTTTAGAGAAGTTTCTAAATATTGATTGCTTTGTCAATGATTCATTCCAAAAATCAATCCTGTGCATTAGAAAAGTAACAATTAAACTGAGAACTCGTGCAATTCGTGTTATCAGTCTCAGAGTGAAATCTAATACACCCGTGATTTAACGCTGTTAAGCAAAGTATGTCTTGGAAAAATATCATTTGCCTGGAGTTTGTATATTACCGTATTCCACGATTCAAGGAAGACACTTAGTTTGATGCTGTCTGAGACGAAAGGCTGCGTTTGAATTTCTGAATTAAAATAGACGCAGTCATTTGACAAATACTAAAATAATACGTATTGCATTTGCACAGTTCAACTTCCTTGCTATATTACAAGTAGTTCACACGTGCGATAACACAAGTAAGGTATTTTAAAAATGTCTAACGCAATGATACATTTCTTAAATTTTAAATTGTCTCTCTATTCTTACTCACTTTACTTAACCAGTGCAAGTTTTGTTTTCAAAGTCATGTTCTTTTTTAGTCAGCCTTTTTGTGACAGTTAAAATATTCTAAGCTAATTAAGTGTCAGCATTAGTCGATACCAATATGCGTGTTTATGACAACAACAAAAATTAGATATATATAAAAAGTCTTTTATTACAAGAAATAACGTTTAAGACACAAGCCACATAACTTCTAGCGTACTGTAACATAACATAAAAATGGATCACGTTACCGTCCCTGAAAAAACGGAAATTTTAGAATAATTATCTCTAAAACGCAAGGTCTGTTCTGCTGATCGCATGTGTCGTTGGGGTGGCGGGGGTGGGGGTGGGGGCTGTTTCGTCAAATGGCCCTTGGAAAATTTCTTAACTGAAAAGGCTATGGTGTAACGTTTAGAGCTCTTTTTATGTAACAATTAAAGACATGAATATATATATATATATATATATATATATATATATATATATATATATATATATATATATATATATATACAGTTAGCCACTTAATGCAGTTGACACTTTGGTTAAAAAATGTCTGGATGACAACTAATCATTTTATTCTCAAACTTATTACCCAGGGAAAGAACTTACGTTTGTACAGTGAGAGCATCACGTGTTTTCAGAAATGTCGTTCGGACACGAATAATGCATGTAACACTTTGGTGCTATGGTGCATCAACTTTTTACTCTGTGAATTTTCACTGACTTGTTAGGTCAAGTAAATGATATTCTTATGTTTTGCAAAAATAAAGAACTTTTGACCTCACTCATGTATTTTATTCTGTTTTGTATTTTTATATTAGGCAGGTGTATGCAATATTCGATTTGAGCATAAAAGCTGTTCTTTCCACCCATGCTCACAAAATAAATCGCTATCATCAGGACGCTCATTGAATTATAACACTTTATTAAATCATCGCAGGCAAGGATTGACGTAAGCTTCATTCCTGCTTTAAAGCGCTTTACTCTGGCTTTATGAAAATTACCGAATACAACATTTCGCTGGTAACACCGATAAACATCGTTCATGAATATAAATTAATACACATTCTTAAATTAGATTGACTGAGAGCCTTGCGCTGTGTGATAAACATCATTTTGGCTTGATAATAGATCCGATTTATCGATAACTGCAAAATAGCTATTACCACACTATACTGGCATGACAACAGAAAAATTCTTTATAGGTACTATAGAAAGCTCGAGCAATTTTCATAATAGGGTAGGTCAAAGCTAGATGACAAGCAAGATGACCTGTCAATATCCCAAAGCCGTTTTAATTCCCATTACTGTAAATTATATCGTAGCACTTCTTTGTGAGCAATCGATTACTATTGTACGCTTCTACAGATAGTATAATATAATATTGACGCCTTTATCAGCAATAGGAAAACGTGGAGTAGGATTTAACGGAAACGGTTGTCAGACTTTGAATGGTGTTACTGTCAGCCGATAGAGGAAAGAATATATTGTATTCTTGCAAGAATTCGAGGAGAGCTTACACTATTTGCCCCAAAAATTACCGTCTCAAAGACCGCTCAAGTGGCCTAGTGGTTCGAGCGTCCGCCTTGGATACGGGAGGTCTCGGGTTCGAACCCGGGCCGAATAATACCAAAGGCTCATACAAATGGTAATAAGTATTAAGAGGTTAGTCGTAAGATTGATAGGTCGGCCTTTTGTCAGGATAATGTAACTGGATGGGACAGCATGATACATGCCTGCGGCATGATGCGTCAGTGTTAGACATCTCTATAAACTGCCACACTGCAGACATCGCATAATGATATGACTGAATATTATATAAATCTGCGTTAAAACTCCGAATCACACACACTGTGAGAATTTAATGTTGGTTTTGCTGATATTTAGTGTCTGAGGTAAAGGATATGAATGAGAAAGTCTTTGTGTTGTGATCAGAATGGCCTCAGTTTTATCATCATTCATCTGCAGCTTGTTACATGTCATCCATGATTTTACATCAGCAATGCACCTCTCTACTCCATGGATGGTAGTAGCATCAACTTCAGTTGGATGGCTAGACTTGTATATTTGGGTGTCATCAGCGTACAATTGGTGAGACACTGGGTGATGATCTATGACACTTGAGAGCAGCTGAGTGGATAGAATGAAAAGAACAGGTCCAAGAACAGACCCCTGTGCAACACCACAACATACGTCAACTGGGCTGGAATGTATTCCATTTGCAGATATAATTTGTGTCATGTTGACTAAGTAGGACTTGAACCACTGAAAGGCTATATTCTGAATGCCAAATACATGCTGGAGATGGTGAAGTAATATATCATGGTCTATCGTGTCAAATGCTGCAGACAAATCCAGGAGGGTGAGGACTGTAATCTTTCCACTATCCAAAGCAGAGAGAATGTCATTAAATACTTTCAGAAGAGTAGTTTCCGTACTGTGGCAAGGGCGATATGCAGACTGTACATTGCTAAAAAGACTGTTTGAATTCAAATGAGATACAAGTTGGGTTAGAACAACTTTTTCTAAGATTTTTTTATATGAATGGAAGATTAGAAACTGGGCTGTTGTTCTTTAAATCATTATGGTCAAGTGTTGGTTTCTTCAGCAGAGGCTTTACGGTGGCAGTTTGAAAAATGATGGGAATTCCCCCGATGAGAGAGAAAGAGATATTAAAAACATCAGTTAGTGAAGGCAATATTGGGTCTAAACACTCAAGTAGCAGTGATGTCGGAATGGGATCAAGTTCACAAGACTTTGGTGCACTCTTCATCACGATTGTCCGTACTAAATCAATAGAGACATGCTCAAATGCTCCTAATGGTTGTCGCTGAAATTCTGTATCATAACTGTATGGTGACGAGTCAGTTGAAATTGTGCTGTCAAGTGAATCTCTACTGGTTTGTACTTTGTCACGGAAGACATTTGCAAATTGGTCCGGAAGGTCTACTGGAGAGAAGGTAGTGGTGGAAGTGGTGTACATTTGTTCCTTAATATTAGTTTGTTAGTTATCTCGAAGAGCTCTTTGCAGCTGGAACTCTCCGTGATCTTAGTACTGTAGTGGGATAATTTGGCTAAATGGACTATGTTTGTGACGTTCTTCTTAGCGGCTTCATAGATTTGTTTATGATTAGTGAGTCTGGTTGAAAGCCAAAGCCTCTCTGCTTTTCGGCGATGTCTTTTAGCAGTGCCGAAGCTGGTCCATAACACTGCTATACCATGGAGAACACTTTTTTTTTATTGATTCTCTGCATTTGGTGGCTGGGGCATGTTTTTCAAGCTATGAACGCAGGCAGTTATCAAGTTGTTCCGCTGTTGGATGTAATAAAGTTGTTAGGTTTTCTTGGATGTCATGCATGAATTTTGGTTCTATTTATCATACGGAGGTTTCTCTAAGGAGCAAATAGAGGTGGAGGGTTAAGGACTGATACGTCGAGATGGCATATAATGCAGAGGTGATCTGATGCAAGTTTGTGGGATACAAGGGTGGATTGCAAAATACTATCATCAGGCCTATAAAGAAACCAATCTAAAATGTGACCAAGGTTATGGGTGGGTTGGTTAACTGACTGTTTAAGATTGAAATACTGAATGGAATCTAGGAGATTTTTCGTGTATGGGTTTCCAGGACTGTCATAGTGAAAGTTGAAATCTCCAAGAATAATTAGGTTGGCACCTATCGAATTTCCATACTCCAGAAGATTTGGAAACTTCTCCAAAAGGAGAGATTCAGTCAGCTTGTTTTTCCTACTAAGAGGAGGGCGGTAGAGACAGAAAAAGTGGACTGACCATTGACCTTTATATATACTCGCTTATAAATGGAAGCAAACTGCAAACAACAAAGATCCTTCACTGTCGTAGCATAATGCGCAGCGTCTATGTTGTTTATTCTACTGACTAATCCTTATAAAATGCACAGACCGAGATCTGCCGGCGCATAATGCCACGGCAGATCTGGGTCTGTGCCGTCTGAAGTTGGTCTCTACGTCATATATTATTCGAAATGTTTAACCATTAGCAGTGTCAAGTAGATTCTTAGATCGTATAGGTCGTGATGGCATACATTAGATCGTATATATCGTGATGGCATACATCAGATCGTATATATCGTGATGGCATACATTAGATCGTATATATCGTGATGGCATACAAGTAGATTCTTAGATCGTATATATCGTGATGGCATACATTCGTATCAGCTAACAAGAATCCCGAAATTCAGTTTTACAGCTGTATATGATTTTTAATGTCTTTGCCGAATTACACACATCACTGATGATGAATATCCGAGAGCCGAAATGTTTCGAGGAATTATCTTAGACAACCCGGTTCAATCGCGGTGGAAAATAATACATCATACGAAATTATTATCTCTAAACGTACGTGGTTCGGCTGTTTATATTGATTGTATTTTAACCTAATATGATAATTATTCCTGAATACTAAGCGAAAGATGCCAAAAGAATCGAGAGACTTATCATCAAAGCATTTACATGTAACAAGTCAATAATTAGTGGAATTCAAATTGGGATTGATTGTCGTATATATACGTATATAATAGCTCTATTGGTATAATTAAACTGTTATATGGAAATTATCTCAGACTATATAGTCATCTTCATTGATCTTATTATGCATATATTTAGTTTAGCTTTTTGTGCAACATTTATATAGCATTTTGTCCTTCAGAAATGATTAAGAGAATGACAACTGTTTTATACAATTCACTCCTTGAAGATCTGAGTTAATTATACAATCCATTTATCGAGTAAGAAAAATAATAAAGTATTTATCAGTGTTTCAATCCATTAACCCGGGTTAACAAATTTGTATATTGTTCTAGTTAACGTTATGCAGAGATGGTAGAGTAAAAAAAATCATAATCGGAGTTAAAAAAATATACTAAAATTAACTTTAGATTTTTCAAAATAATGGAGAGAAATTATTATGAATTTTGAAGATTTCACTCAAAACTATTGCTTCATAATACTATGTTTACAAAGTGTACATTTTATATTTTATATTTAATTGACACATTTATAAAACAATGCCATTTAAGAGAACGCACGTGATTCCCATAGATGTAGAGGCCGGGAATGAACAGTTTGCATTAAGACTAAATTAGATATTGATTGTTCTAGCTGAAACTTCGCTACAACACAGTGCCTCGTATATCACCTTGTTTTATTGATTTTCCCTTTATAAACCACCACTTAAGCCTATTTTCAGTTTAGAGGTCATTTCTATTTTGTTGGATGTGTAATTTTGACATCAGAAACTCAATAGCGGCATGAGGTTGATAAATTACCTGGGTAAATAACTTATATTTTTTCACGCGAATAGTTAAATCCAGTCTGTAATGAAGCGTGGTTTATATGACCAGGTTCTTCAAAAGGTATGCGTTTCTCGTTCAAAGAATCTCTGCAACTTTGCCTAAAGGATGACAAACAGCTTTCACGCCTTACCTTCCTCATAAATCTATCGTAAATGTTAATTTGTGTATATGTTTCATTTCCAATACACACTAATACACTAATAGGTTGAAAGATTACAACCATAACAGCATATTCGTGGCTATGGAATTTAGAGAAAAAGCAACGTTGCAAAAAAATGAAGGTTTGCAAATGCAACAATCGTGAAAATAAACCGCTCCTGTTAAATATGGCTATTTTAGCTTCAATAAGACATATAAAAGGTGAAAATATTCAATTTTTTTAATAAAAAGGTATATGCAATAAATAATAAAACAGTTAAAGTCTTTCAAATATAGGTATATTGTATCTCTGTATAGGATTTAACAGTACGTCATCACAATCCTAACTACTGGGACGTAATACCGATTAAATGTTAACGTCCAAAATGTAACGTTAAGAATTACGCAACAAAAAAAGAAATAGGAAGAAAAAAAAATCCAAGTAAATGTAAACATCTCGAGCAATAAGGTATATCATTTATAAAGGTATTAATTCCAATTTTAATGAATTGGCCTAGTTCCGTTAAAGTCTGATTGAATATAAAGGGTCACGTAATACTGATCTAGGTTGGGATTTTTTCTTCACACATTAATAAATTCCGCAGACTCCATTTAGTTCCCTGTTTCCTGGACATTTTATGTGAATCTTTATCTAACACATTACACCATAATAACAACAAGCACCCACCAACCAATCCCGTGCTTTGAGATCAAAATGGACAAGCCCCAGATTACAATGATCCTTTAGAAGCTAAAATAATATATCGCATAATCTCCTGCACTCACAACACTGTCCTCTTTGGCAAAATAAATCATGTTGCAGGCTTTAGAAGCCATCTTCAAAAAGTAGTGCATGCCACTTCAATAAATACCTTCCATCAGCTGTTATATTAAAGGTCAGGGTCAGATCTCACTATTTATGGACACGAGTTTGTTTTTAAAGCATCGAAATGCTTAGAAAGCCCGAACAAATTCTAAACTAACACATGCCATACACAAGCGTAATGTTGAAAGAAACGAATAACCTGGTTTAAACAGCAGAACACATTTTTTTTTACATAAAATGTTACCATAACAAAAGTTCTTTATATCAATGGTATGACCCGCTATGGCATTGTACCCGATTACAATGAATCGACGACTCTTGGCTATGTATTTTACCGCAGTGAAGAGGCTAATGAAATGATATGTGATGAGGTTAATGAAAGCTGTGGTGAGGCTAATGAAAGAAAATTGATGAAATACGTTGATGAAATGACATAAATGAAGTAACCTGGAATTAAAAGGATTTATTGATCATGGTTTGGTATAACTGATGTGTAAATTGTTACCTAGTCGCTTACAAAGTCATTCGGACTTAATTTCCTTCGTCGGTACTTATGCCACAGGAAGCTAATTAGGTATATCGTATTCTGTCATATCATGTCAACAGTGTAAATTACATACACAAGGGCTGTCAGTCAGGTACCCAATTGATGAAGGAAGGAACTGATAATTTCGACTTGTCACCATCCCTGGCATTCAACCAATCAAACACTGGGAGTTTTGTCCTTCTATTTAATTGTTTTTGATAGCGAAGAAAATCCTCTTCGCCAGCCATTTTAGTTTAAAAATAAATATTTATAACCAAAAACATGTTGAAATGTATTCCCAATTCTTTCCAAAATTCATTTTGAAAAATTATATGATGAAGAAACTAGAAACCTGTAAGGCAAGATGAAAGATAAATTTGAGTAACCAATGTTTCCACTTACGGGTGTCAAGCTTGTTGTAGCCCGTATATAGAAATGATCAATTAACGAGTCATTTAAAGTCGTTAATACAGTTAAATTCATTTCTTCTGGTATAGAAATAGTTGGAGTTTTCATCTGTTTAAGCTATCATTATTTCTATGTAGAAGGTATTTGAACCGAAATGTTAATTATTCTAGAAAGACAGACTCCAGGTCAAAGTAATGACAATTATGTATTGATTACGACACGTAAAAAGCGTTTTACCAGAACTGCAGCTGACGACTTTGTAAAGGATAGTTGTATCTTAGTGGACTTTGCAACGATTCATTCGGTTAATGGCTCTTGTACTTTTTAATTCTGTAAACAGCACAAGCAATAATATTAGTTTGTTTTTAAAAATAGCTATTCGGACAAGGTGAACTAGCGCACTCGTGCGCGCGCGTGTATATATATATATATATATATATATATATATATATATATATATATATATATATATATATATATATATATATATATATATGTGTGTGTGTGTGTGTGTGTGTGTGTGTGTGTGTGTGTGTGTGTGTATGTATGTATGTATGTATGTATGTATGTATGTATGTATGTATGTATGTATGTATGTATGTATGTATGTATGTATGTATGTATGTATGTGTCTGTGTGTGTGTGATTTATATTTTAACGTAGTTTTCAATAAAATAATCAGTCATATCACTAGGATGTCTGCAGTGTGGCAGTTTATAATGATGGCTAGCATTGGGACATCATGCCTCAGTCATGTAGCATCATGTCCCATCCAGTCACATTATCCTGACACCAGGTCGACTAGTCCCATGGAGGGGACCATTTGTGGTAACGGAGAAAACAAATTGGGCAGAACTACCGTATCGGGGTAGGAGACAAGGAGAAGCTGTATCACGTAAATCTCATGAAAGTTACCGTGATAGAGAAACACCCACAGAGTTCGTGATTGCTACGGTTGTAACGGAAGAACTCGACGACAACGCAGGAGAGGCGGAAGTACTCCCTAGTTGTCCTTTGACGAGGGAAGAAAACTACGTCGACGTTGTACTTGACGGTACGTTATCGTCAGAAAAACGTAAGGAGGTGGAGTCGTTACTCCAAGATTACTCTAGCGTATTCACAGAACGACCTGGCTAGACGGAGTTGGAGGAGTTCACCTTGAAATTACTGGATGAGAAGCCAGTGAAGTTGAAACCATATCCGCTACCCTATGAGAAATTAGAAACTGTCCGAAAGGAAATTTAATGCTATGATAGACTTAGGAGTTATAGAACCAAATGAGTCGGTGTATAGCTCTCATGTTGTGTTGGTACAGAAGAAAGACGGTACAAACAGAATTTGCGTCGTTTACAGGAAGTTGAACAGCATCACGGAATTCCAGGTATAACTTTTACCTGAGTCCATTTTTGCCGGGGTAACCAATGCAAAATATTTTTCCAAAAATCGATCTGTCCAAGGGATACTGGCAAATTCCAGTTCGAAGTGAAGACAGAGCAAGACTTGCCTTCGCAACTCCAGATGGGACCTAACAGCGGGTAGTCATGCCATTCGGGGTCCAGAATGCGCCGAGTGTCTTCACCCGTATGATGGGTAAATTACTTGAGCCATTAAGGGGGACTGGAGTCTCGAATTTCATGGATCATTTACTTTTAGCGACAGCTATTTGGGGCGAACATATCATTTTGCTGAAAAACGTTTTCGAGCGACTTCGACAAACTGGACTGACCGCACGACCATCTAAGTGCCATATAGGGTTTAGGAAACTAACCTACCTAGGTCATACTCTCACAGCGAAGACTCGTTGACCCCATATAGTTCAAAGGTCGACCAACTTAAGGACGCAGGACGACCGACCACTAAGACGAAAGTTCGATCTTTCTTGGGATTGGCAGAGAATTATCGACGATATGTTGCTAACTTCAGCGCTATAGCGAGCCCATTGACTGACTTGACTCGGTAAAAAAGCTCCCATGAAAGTAATATGGACATACGCATGTGAACGAGCATTTCAGACGTTAAAGGACAAACTGACGTCAGACGCAATAATGAAATTGCCTGATGTCAAACGAGATTTTGTCTTACGTGCTGACGCTTGTGATAGGTTTTGGGGCAGTGTGTCATGGGGTGGGGGATGATGATTATTATTATAATTAGTATTGCCCACTGTCAAGGGGTTGTATAAATATAATAATAAATACTATAGCACACCCTTTTTTTGGTACTCGTTATCTAAGAAATGACCGCCCTCGATATAATTACCCCGGTTGGACTAAAGATAAGTGGTGACACTTATAGATGGAAATAGATATAGTGATCTGAGCAGATATATTGAACAAACAAATACGAGCCCCCGTAAAGATAAACAAACAATTTAATCAATTACATAAACAATTGTGAAAATTCCTTTCATTAGGAATATAATCTGCTTTAAGAAATAAAACTTACACCGAATTACAAGAAAACTCAAATAGATTTAAATAAACTAGTCGATCTGTTACTGGTAGCTTTAGTTCGTTATAGGATTGAGTGAAACGATCGAAGTCAACACCTTGTACTATTTCATAACCTGATAGTCCTCAGTTCCGTTTCCTCGTTTGCTCAGAACTTTGGCTCTCAGAAATGATACTTCTACCATCCGTCTCAGGATATACCCTGAACACGTTCGAAGTTCAGCACGATGCAGATTTTTATCACAAGATTGCATGTCTCTCTCCACTTCCCTCTAATTTCTTTTTCGTCAGCATACGTCTCAGGTTAACATCAATACGTCCAAAAAGCTATTTTATCCCTTTTGAAAAAGATATAAAGAAACCCCTCGTTATAGATAATACAGGTGAGAACTTTCATTCCTGGTTCGGAATCAGATATTTCTCTCAGTAGTAAACAGATGATAAGGCTATTAATCGACTGCACAGGTCCTCAAACGACCGTAGTTAGTCGAATTGCTAATTCGTTACGCCTTGACCTTACACATTTACGCACCATACGCGAGGCTTGGGATTCTGGCCCAGACTTAATTTACTTAGCAAATAAAAGGAATACATTCCAGCCTTCCAGTCAATGCACACTGACTCTTAATCATACGTCAAATCTAAATTCGGTGAATTCACACGGATTCATGTACATATTACTAATGTAATGCATTAAATTCTTAGAACCTAATTATTATGCTAACAAGATCACAAATTAAACGATTCGTCAAACATATCTAAGACTTAATGTTATACTTCCTATCCGATGCATAACTCAACTAAGTGTTTATGCTAACACGACAACAGAGTAAACAATTCGTCAACTTGTCTAAGGATTAATGTACGACTTCCTATGCATGGCTCATCATCGCTGTAATTCAAAAGCACATTATTACATAAATGTATTAGATAAAATCATGCAAGACCTATGGACGGCAGCAAACATTATATAAATCGCATCAACGAATTACATGGAATTGTGACATTATACCTTTGTGGTTTCGTCACCCAACCAGTTTTTGGTGGCTGGCCTGGACCACACTTCTTACAAATGAATTTCTTTCAACTTCCACTCGGAGCCTGTAGGTTATTTTTATCTCTTGTCCTCTCGCAGGAAAACTCAGATTAATTACAATTTCAATAAGGGCGATTTTAAATCCTATAAAATGTGTGAAAGCACACCCCTTATTTAACGTGACCAATCAGAATCCAATGTCTTTGCCGCTCTTTCTTTCAGAGTCGCTAAAGTTGGGTCAGCCTGACCTGGTAGTTTTAAGTAACACAATTTCTGTGGTTTCTCAATTTTGACAACTTTCCCATGAAATTGAAGTCTACCATGTCCCTAACAGTCAGTATGGCTGCTGAATAAACAACGGTTCTAATTAGAAACAACATTCACACTATAAAGGAACATTACTGTACACGGCAGTATAGTGATATGATGCGCGCGTGTCTCCATATATCTAATTAATGGTTCTCTGGTCGCAAGTAAAGTATGCTTGATAGATCGCCAGAAATATGCCCCTTTACACAGTGTTATTGCAAGAACATGACGGAAACTTATTCCCAGTTGCATACAGTAGCAGGAACATGTCAGCTGCAGAAGGCAATTATTTGGTCCCTGAGAAAGAATGTTTGGCTATTATCTTTGGGATATCTAAATTCCAACGTTACCTGTATGGCCGAAACTTTATTTTGGAAAAGGACCACCAATCACTCGCCTATTTAGCTTAAGCTAAGTTGACAAATGGATGATTAATGAGATGGTCATTATTTCTGCAGCATATAACCAAATTTAATAAATCATCTAGAACGGAATAATACACAAATTACTTGTATCTCATCACCGATAGATATACCCTGAATATTTTGATACGAAAGATCCAAGAGAACTGCCAGCTCCCAAACCACCTAATTAAATAAAAAGTGTCGACGAAGTAGTCTTATATGTGATCCATGTTTTAACATACAGATAGAGAGGTGTGTATGTAGGAAAGTGACTGTTTCTTATATTTTGCTTAGTGCATAAAATTACGCTCTACTTAGTTGATGTGATATTATGCCTGTAGAATCTATAAATGTTGCATATATATTCCATACGTTTTGTGACGGGGCAAATTTCTGGCGATCTATCTTCAACCCATTAGCTGAGACCAGATAACCGTTCATTATGGACGCGAATCAATCATCACACTGCCATGTTTGGAATGTCTTTTCGAGGGGAGAGCTCTGTTCTGAAATTTAACATTTGTTATCATTTGTTTATGCTGGAGTCAGACAGACTTTTAGGAACACGGTAAACTTTGATTTCATGGTGAAATTGTCACGAATAGAGAATTTCCCGTGACCAGTAGTCAAACATAAGAGGTCAGACTGACTCAAGGTTAGAAGACGGAAAATCTACGTAATTATGATTGGCCACACTAATTGAAGGGCGTGTTTCCCACACTAAAATTTCTAGTTTAATATCGTACATCGAAAATTCAAACCAGTCTAAGCTGCTCTACAAGGGAGGATACTAGTCTTTTGACTTCAGTCTTTGACTCCGAAGACAATAATTTGCAAGAAATTCTCCTCGTGATAACTGTTGACCAAGGTATCGGATACCTGGGAAGAATCGGGGTGTAAACGACACAACTTAAGGTATTTTGCGTAAATTTCATGAAATTCGTTTATGCCAATAAAATGTTTTGCTTGAATTGTCTGATAATATGTGCACGAATTTAGCTGTTTAAATTCGTAGATCAAATTGTCCTGATATGAGTATAACTGTGCTGATTTTTATATTTCTTTTATAGAATAGAATAGAGAATTTTCCGTGACCAGTAGTCAACGTAGAAGGTCAGACTGACCCAAGGTTTTGCTCTTCTAAAAAGGCGGAAAATGTACGTAATTATGATTAGCCACACTAATTGAAAGGGCGTGTTTCACACACTAAAATTTCTAGTTTAATATCGTACATCCAAAATTCAAATCAGTCTACGCTGCTCTACAAGGGAGGATACTAGTCTTTTAACTTCAGTCTCTGGCTCCGAGGACAGAATTTGCAAGAAATTCTCCTCGTGATAACCGTTGACCAAGGGGTCGGATACCGGGGAAGAAACGGCACAACTTAAGGTATTTTGCGTCAATTTCATGAAATTCGTTTATGCCAATATAATGTTTTGCTTGAATTGTCTGATAATATGTGCATGAATTTAGTTGTTTAAATTCGTAGATCAAATTGTCCTGATATGAGTATAACTGTTCTGATTTTTATATTTCGTTTCTAGAAGTGTGAGGAATTGTTAAATTTGTCGTCTTGTTGTATAGTAATGGGGTATTCTAATATTTCATGTATTACGTCAGTTATATGAGTTACGAGAATCCGTTTGAATTCATCCAACTTAAATGATTTCATGTATGATAGATTAGAATTGTGTATTCGCTGAAATAGTGTAATTAGAGAACTAAGACTGTTTTGGGCCTGACATGCTTGGCCCGGTTAAATAGCTTTTGACATCTGTTTGAATGCCGACAGTGAAATCAGATAACGAGGGATGGAGAAATGATTCACTCCCCGTGGAATAGCCGACTGCTAAACCTAAGCTAGCTCTGTTTCTCTTTCCAAGGGAAAATAGCTCTTCACGCTCAGTGAGAAGTCTGCAGAGATATATTTGGGACATCTTCAAATGCTTTGAGAAGTCTGCAGATATATTTCGGACATTTTCAAACGCATTGAGAACTCTACATATCGACTTGTCCGCCCAAAGAAGGGACGCGAAACCGCAAAGAAGTCGGAGAGAAAGGAAAACGAGAGGAAAGAAGGAATGAAAGGACGAATTGGAGGGAACCATCGCTAAGCAGGTTATGCACGCGGACACGGCAACGATTTCGACTGTTAACTCGATCGTATGATGAGCAAAAAATCCCATTTGTAAAGAGATTGGCTATTTTGTTTTATAGATAAATCTAATTGTGTCTTAAAGGCTTCGAAGACAGATTTATTCTAAAAGAAGTGTATCTTTCTAATAAATTGTATTGGTTTTCCATTGATTAAATTTTGATTTTTTTTTTTTGTATACGGGGGCTCGAGTCATTCTGTTCTATATATCTGCTTAGATTCCTACTTACTCTACCTGTAAGTTTACTCGAACAGGGCGAATTATATCGAGGGCGGTCATCTCCAAGATGCCGAGTACCAAAAGAGGTGGGAAATATAAAAAACATTATATGCATTTGTTTAAGGGTTTTTTTTGTTGTTTTTTTTTTTGGGGGGGGGCGGGGCTGTATTATGCAATAGTGATATTATTAACCTTTTCTGATTCTGATGTGCAATCGGTAACAAAATTAAGAGAAAAGGAGATAACAGTTATGTTTATTTCAAATGACTGTTTTACAAACAAATCTTAAATTTGAATGACAGTTTAGAACATTAAAAAATGCATTATTTCATTAGAGTTATGGTGTTGAAAAGAACAACACTGATTATATTTATATTTCGTTGAAAATAGTTTTCCTTTATATATATATATATATATATATATATATATATATATATATATATATATATATATATATATATATATATATATATATATATATATATATATATATATAACAAAGAAGCGCTCCATGTGCTGACTTTGATTATTCTTCCGTGTTCCTTCCAGAAGAAAGCCCCGTTTAAAAGAATAATGGTAACTGATATCATGAAACATGTTTCTGATAATTAAATCAAGGAATGATTTATTTAATTATGTATATGAATTTATTTATTAGAATAAACTCAATACATCTGTAGTTTGATCATTAATGAAATAGCCTATCTCTTATTTACAGTACAGTCGTCAGGGTAACGTAGTTAATAATCTTGATCACATCTCGCTGTATGGGGTGCTAAATTGTATTATCGTCCAATTATTTCTAGAGATTTTCATGAAATAAATGCCAGTTCCAGATCAGAAGTAACTACTTCACCATCTGTTCTAGACAATGAACGTGTTCAAGTTGTCTTATTATGGTTCTCTGGTCTCAACTAATGTATGCTTGATAGGTCGCCAGAAACCAATAAAAGTGAATATAATCAGTACCAGTTTGCCGTATAATGAATCATATAGAGTTGAAACTGGTCTTTACAATTCAGAGGCATGAACAGGCTGAGGTTTGTATAATAGAAGACGAGCTAGGCCACGTGGAATATCTCATCTTTACTGTATCTTTGCCAAATATCACATATCTGTCTCCATCATTTTGTCTTTTATTTGGAATCGAAAAGCGTTTATCTTGGGTAGTTTTACTTACATGTGAAACACATGTAGCGAAGATACAACAATCATCAGATTTGGAACACTCTACAATCAGAGTCCAGCAGACATCCCTAAGCGTGTTATCGAACATCTGTATTCCAGGCACTCTCCAATCAGAGCCCAGCAGACATCTAAAAGCATAGTACAGAACAGATATCTTCCAGGCAATCTACAGTCAGAGTCCATCAGACATCCCATAGCATGTTACCGAAGATTTATATTCCATTCTACAATCAGTGTCAGGCAGCAATTTCAAAACATGATACCAAATATCAACAAAAGAAAGTATGTGAATCTATATTTAAAGGCATGATCGCATGCCTAAATGTGATATATAGGTTCCTAAAGACATGACAATTTTGTATTGCTTACGTGTTTCATAAAACATCACGATGTCTCAAATGACGTCATTACGTCGAAGGGGGGCAAATGAGCAACATTTCAAACATCTGAATATACTTGAAGTCTTCTATTTTGTATGTGTGTGTATGAGCATGCACACGTGTGTGTGTTGAGTATTTACATCAGAAAAACCAGATTGCTTAGTTATGACTGACACTGATGAGACTCGTCAAGGCTTGCAAAAGATAGAAATAGATCAACTGGTTTATTAAGATCCATCTTGTTCTCATAAAGACTCAAAAAGATACATCGCATTAAACTTATTTTATTACATTTATCTTGTTCTTGCCAAGAATCTAAAAGATGTATAGCATTAAATTCATTTTATTACATTTTTTCACCAAGACTAGCAAAGATATAAAGCATTACATACATTGTATTACATTTATCTTGTTCTAGCCAAGACTCGAATAGATATATAGCATTAAACTCAATTTATTACATTTATCTTTTGCTCGCCAAACTCGAAAAGATATAAAGCATTAAACTCATTTTGTTACATGTATCTTGATCTCCCCAAGACTCGAATAGATATATATCATTAATTAAACTCATTTTATTACATTTATCTCGTTCTCGCCAAGACTCGAATAGATATATAGCATTAATTAAACTCATTTTATTACATTTATCTCGTTCTCGCCAAGACTCGAATAGATATATAGCATTAAACTAATTTTATGACGTTTTTCTTTTTCTCGCAAAAGCATGCAAATCACAAATCATTCAACATTCTTTGCAACACATGTTTTATTCTCGCCAATGCCTGAAAATCGTAAACCATTCAGCTCGTAAACCATTATTTTTCTCATTAAGGCTTTGAAATCATAGAAATTATTCAACTATTTTCATTAATTTAATTTGAAATGAGGACTTAAACTAATGTCCTTTCTGTATGGAGAATAAGATAAATGTTATCTGAGAAGAGAAAAACGTTCACTCATTGCGGAACAGGTTAGTATTTTGCGAATTCGGTTAGATTTTTACCACGTGTCGCCATCTTAGTCATGAATCATTTATCATGCATCTTGTATTATCCTCCAAAATCAGTCAACTCATTGGATTTCATTATAAGAATGAATACGAATACATGGTCTAAATAATCTCAAACGTTGGATTTGACGATTATTCTCCATTTATGTTATAAGGAAAAGAAAGATTTATTGGAAAGGTATTCTGGAACATCATTTCTGCCAAAAACAAAAGCACGTTCCTAGTCATATAAAATTGTTTGAATGTTCGCCAATGCTTCAACATATTTAAGTTAAAATAATTACAGTCAATCTTAATTACCTCCAACCACGCCCCAGGTCATTTATTTTATATTTCGGATATACTACATCTATTTTCTAGACTAGATTAGATAAGACAGAATACTCCTACCAATGTGTGTCAAAAACATGTTATTAATCTTTATATTCAGTAATGGGAAGAAAATATTCTATATTTGGGAATCAGTCTGGGTAGATGCAGCCTCTGCATGAATTTCAATTTACATCGAAGATGTAAATTACAAAACAAAAATAAGCACACAAAAAAAATACCAAATACCATGTATTGTGTCATTGTGTTGCGGGGTGTTCCGTTTAGTCGTCACACTGTCATACCGCAATCTTGATTTGTGCAAATTAGGACACAATTTCTCGATAGCGAGACAGATTGTCGTGTTCGAAGGGTCGGATTATACATAGCGCAAAGTGGACAATGTACCCAAGGCCTCCGAGGCAGACAATGTACCCAAGGTCCCCGAGGCACAGACAGTGTTGTTAATAGTACTGTAACCATATATATATATATATATATATATGGACAAGACAGGATAGCTAAGGGCCCTATGTTGGCTGTGCCCAGGGACCCCAAAGGCCTTACTCCGGCCAGGTACACGGTTCACTTGATTTTTGACAAGGTCAAGTACAAAATACAAATTTATATAACATACTAGCATTAGGTAAAGCCAGCAAATAATGCAAACTACATTTGCAGAACAAAAACAAAACCTGTTCGCGCATGCGTAAATCGTCATCACTTGGATATGAACTCATCTCAAAATTGTGTCCCTCCAATGAACTTCATTGAATCAATCATGTTATTTTTCTCATGTAATTCACTAATATGTTTTGTAAAAAGCTCAAATAAACATTAGTTCTGTAATATTTAAATGAAAAAAGATTCAAAAGTGGACGTTGAATGCGTGTTTGAAGTTAAAATGATTAAACATGTAAGGTGAAGACGAAATTTCCACAGAATCCCCCTCCCCATTTTTCTTCTCTGATATAATCGTGGAGTTTCCTATTTGCTCACAACCAATAAAACTCATAGTTTTCCGATTCCAGGTCTCCTATTGGTTTCATTCTCTTGCATATCGATTTCTCCGCGTTCACAATTTTATGTAATTTAAGCTTACCTTTGTTCAGGTGAAATGATATCAACTACACAATGCCTTACCGTACATTAAATACGATCCTATTTTGTGCAGTGACCCCGCAGACACAAGCGCACGTGTACTTGAAATTGTAAGCGTATGTCGTATGCCTCTGGCGTGGAATATATACGAATTTGCTGATCATAAAACAACAGCATTATACTAACGAATGTCTTTTTCACACTTGCGTGATTTGGTGTTGTACAAACGTTTGCACCTTTTTCATTAGGACACTCTAAGAACTGCCCTGGTCCAGCCTCCATTAACATTAGTAAATTATAGTATGTGGGTAAAACCCAATATATAAAAATATGTATATTATATAAACTGTTTTTCAACTAGGGTGATGTAAATGTATACCATCACTCAGACACATCAGACATATATATGTTGACGTTGATGTCAACTTCCCCTTAATTTTCCATAATTATCTTAAGCGTAACACAATGGCAACATCGGAACACCTTGGATGATTACATGATCTTTAGAGAAGGTGTAAGAAGTGTCCGAAATTAGAGTTCCTGGGCCTTCCCAGAACCATCCCAACTGATTAAACTCAAATCTTCAAAATAACGGGTATCTGACAGGCACCAGTACAAATGTATAATCTACACATTATTTGTATCCTGACAATTACATGAATGACTCATGAAGAGTTGGATCAAGTCTACTAAAATACATTAAATTAAATTTATACAACTTTAAATTGGATCCCTTGTTTAAAATATCACATAGAACTTCAAAATCAAAAGCGAGGGCTTGTGATCTATTCAAAATAAAATTCTATATTTAAACTATTCAAACTAAACACAATGGAGTACATAAATACAAAAGGTTGCTGACTTCCGTTTGCATACTTCAAGCAGATCGAGTACTCTTCTTTTTTGTTACCTTTAAAAAGTATTCGACGTCGTTTAACGCCTTCTCGGATTTAAAAAACTACACTGTTGTAAATAGAAAAATGGTGCGATGAATGAAAGCAAATATCGTTACCCTTACATTCCTGTTCAAATAAACTAATGAACTAAAAACGCTTTTGTTTGTTATGCGTGTGGGAAAGAATAATAATAGTCAGCTGTCTTTCATAAAGATATCCTAAGCACGCCGAAGCCTTAACTACGCATAAATTGTGAGGAAGATATGGTAAAGAAATGCAAATGTTGATTACGTGGTTAGGTCAGAAAAGCCTCGTGTAACTAAATTCAAGCCGAACTGATATGAGTAATGATAGCTAGTTTAGACCATTTTAAAATGAGTAAGTCTTTTCGATATACATTTTTAAAAGTTAATAATGTTACACGAGGCACTGGTGTGTCCAATTTCGGCCACATTTATAAAACCACGGCCGAATCAGTGTTCGTGGTGGATTGGGTCTAACTTTCAAGAGAGACCCGACTTTCCTCGAAAGGGAAAAACGTCTATGTGCCTATTTACCCAGAGTTTGCATGTTACCCAATAAACGGACGCAAAATAAACTATGGTCAAATTTCAAGTTTCAAGTGACTACGTTTGTGTGTACGTATGTTGTCTTTTTTAGCCCGGAGGGGGTGGGGGTGGTGGTCCGGAAATCCAAGACCATCCCCCACCCATATCCGGTCCTGCAAACTGTCCTTATATGCAAAGCTGTAAAAGGAGAAAATCCCTTCTATGAAGCTGATGCAGGCATCCTAATATAACCCCCTTTTTTTAGCGTTAACATGTAATATTTCACCATTACGTTACTCTTTGTTTAATACTGAAGGAAATAAATTATGCTGGTGCACCTTTGACATTAACACAAATGAATGGGGATCTTCAAACGTGAATTCACTTCATTCATTTGTTGCGGGGATGGGGGTACGTCTGGAACATCGGTTCATAAGGTCTGGTTATAACTTAAAATCAGCTTTGCTTATGTCTGGTGTATATTTGGCATTTAATGGGCTTCTTGTTGTTAAGGTGTTCAAGACCATATTAGCTAAATGTTTGCATTAAGAGTCAAACGTTTGATAAAAATGCTCAATAAGATGGAACGAGCACCAGGCAAATTTCACGCCAGATACAGGCGTCAGATTTAATTTTCATTGTACTGTCACGTCGCAGTGTTTTCAGATAGTCAGGGTCACAAACATTAACCTTTGTACACACATCTGGGGCGGATGTTACTTGCTGTAGGGGATATAATCCACCACACGACACATTATTTAACAAATGGAATAATTTTTGTGCAACGTGGGAGATGTCCTATTTTGAAATGCTACAGATGGGGTGATAAGACAGGGTTATCTGTATGGGTCAAGCGCCAATGTCTATTCGTGTGCAAACTACAATGATTTAAACTGATGTTATAGACAACATAAAGACTGTGCAAAACATATACTGTGAATTAACCATAAGTGACTCAAGCATAAAAATCGTAGACATGACCCTGAATTCTTGAGCTAGAGTTTTATTATTCCCTTGCCGAAATAACTTTACCTGTATTTGGTTTGTAAAAATACCAATGGAGATGCGAAAGTTTGGTAGTTCATGAGTTTCAATAATAGTCAAAATTACCTGTGTCCTTTGTCACACCTTTTTAATAATTTGGACTGCCGTGTTGATGTGGTTTGAAAGAGCCCATTTTCTTTCGCAAACAATCGAACTTGCAGTAGCGGCAGAGGGCAAATAGACTTTCGAACGAATCCTAACTGCCTTGTATCATAACAAATATCTAATTTCTCATTCAAAACAATTAAAACATAATTCATCTTTGCAGTAAACCGATGGATTAGGCAACTTCAAATATGTATGTAATTTTTAAAATAACAGGACACATGTTTTTTTGTTAATTTTGGTATGTTTTTTTTTCTCAAAAGACACATGTATGGTTTGTGCAAGAAACAAAAACGTAACAAGAATAAAAATTGAATTCAGATATTCCCAAAGATACACCTGCATCATGCGAATGGTGTGTGTGTGTGTGTGTATATATATATATATATATATATATATATATATATATATATATATATATATATATATATATATATATATATATATATATATATATAATGGCTTTTGCAGAGATCCTCTTAGCTGGGGAAGGTTTGGCGTGACTAATGTATATAATAAGGCAAAATCCTTGCCAAGTGGTAGATGAATGTATTAAGAGAACAAAAAATATTGTTGACTGAAGGAATGATGAGAAATATCATGCGCATCAAGGCGATGCTCTAAGTGTACTCAAGTTTTAATTATGTTTCGGTTGACATACTAGGCTAAAATGAAGACAAACTCGAACATTTTAAAATATGAGACTTGTTTCATCCTATTTCAATTGATATGATACAAATAATTCGACATACAAACAATTTCTTATAAATGATTTGTGCTAGGTTACACTATAACTTTCATCTCCCAAGATCAGACTTGATTTCATTACCTGAAATTGTAAATTTTAAATAAATTTCTACTTTGGTTATCGGTTAGTGTGAGAATCAACCGCGTGTTTTGGAGAGCTATGCTAAGTTTCAAGGCAAGGGAATATAATCTGATTGTCTTTTCAATGTTATCGCCGAAGCAAGCAATACTAAATGGCTGATATTTGCTTCACTCTATAGAGAAATTGTCACATGGTGTCTACTAAATTGCATGTTTTGCTGCTTTAGTTACGTTAAAAAAACTCTTCCCAATAAACACTTCATCATTTCCGTTGGTGTTGCGTTGACTTGCAACGGTTTTGTCTTAAATTACTTGCATGTGATATCAGCAAACCCCATCTAAGACAAAATCAGCCACGAATATGTAAATCTAGCGTCCGATGAAAGAACTCATCAGTAGGTTTGAACAAAAAGAATGTGTAAGGGAGTGACATAGTGAAAAGAAATGCGGACTAATTATGCACAGTTAGGAATGTAGAGACGAAATGGATAGTTTTGATTACCCCATGAAGTGCAAAACACCTATTTATGTATAATTTAGCCACCTGAAAGGCAGTCGGGGCTTAAATGAAGGAATTTAGACTGATTATGTTACACTGTCGGTCTTTAAATTTTCAAATGAGCCATGTTGAAAAATTATTTTTAATAATATACTTGGGTTTTTGCACTTATGTGATAAAAGTATTTTTAGTCGAATACAAATTAGCTATGTGATTTCTTTCATAACAATAACATTTGACATTGACTAACGTATGTGAGCTGTATCTAATAAGTATAGCCATTCATATTTAAACAATAGAAAAAAAGGAGAATAAAGTAGTGCAATTATTTTAAAAGATAGCCAAACAATTCAGTGAAGTATTGTTTAATATATCATCTCTCACTGAAAGACATTTCAATGTCATAAATGATATAGGTTCGAGTGCTGTATCCTGTAGAATATCGGCCTTGAAAAGAATGGTTATAAATCTTTAAACTTCCATAAGTACCAGTCTAAAACAAGATTAGATAAATTTAAAAGCTTACCTTCAATGGACAACTGAGCACATTCCGTAAGTAGTCTTCTTGTATGTGGAATAATCTCGCGCGTCCTTAATATTTTTTCTAATTCAGGTGAAAAATCTCGTGCACGGCACTAGCTGGAAATGGAAGCATTTTCAAACATTTTGCTGAATTTGATGCGGAAAAGGAAATTCTCGCAAAGCATAAATACGCTCAATATAATATAATAAGATTGGTGGAATTCATATTGTTGTTTGAAATGTGTAAATATTTATCGTGCATTTTGTGACTCAGCTGTGATATGCATTTTAATGGGAAGCTTAAGACGAAATCTAAAATAATTTTGTGCAATGGAATTGTAGCAGCAAATGTCGTTTAGAAAAGTTTAACGTAGTTGAAAGCCTACGCCAATTGTCAAATGCGCTTAAAATGCACTGAAAACACGGAGAACGTTCATCTAATGTGCAATGGTGTATATTGGTAACATATGTACAATATGTAGAAAAGGGATCGAAATTCAAAGGAATTGCTTGAAATGTCATATTTCGCTGGGTCATAAAACCTTCGTGACACATTTAAGCTTTAAATGAAATTTTATTTCTGCTTGATCGGTGTGTTTGCGAACACTTGTCTTTACCAACAAGAATAGAATATTACATATCCGTTTGAGAGCGTAGACCATTCTTAACAGAAAAGAAGTACAGAAACCACACATGCGATCGATCTTGTCTAATGCCTGTCCCCATCATGCTGGAATATCGAATTACTAATTTTCTCTTATCTTGAAAAATTAAAATAGTAATCATGCTTCAAAGCATTTTGTTTATGACCTTGAGGCCCCAGAAGAGCATAGAGTGAATAATTTTCTCCATTGTACAAGAACTATGTCCAATATCAGGTTACATACAAGTCAGAGTCAAATAAATAACGTAAGTAAATAGCAAACACTCCGGAACCCGATGAGTATGTCGTCATATGTTCCACCTACTGCACGTCTAGACGCAATGCGTTATGATGTGGTACGGATCCAAGCTATTTCACAAAGATGCAAGACAATGAGATTATACAGGCTGACTAAGATTTCTGACTTTGGTAATAAAAAAACAGTGCCGGATTAAGACCTTCCATGGCCCTTAGCTCCAAAAATAGTATGGTGTCTGTCCCAACTCCCTACAAAATGTAAAACTAAAAGAAAATCGAAAAACAATCGCAATATTAAAATTAAAACCTAAAATGATGGGAAATTACCAGTGTTGCCATCATTCCAAATCAAAATACTGGTACATTGCAGATCGAAATGGTCGTACATAATTCATTCAGTTTTAACATCATCAATTACTATGAATTTTTTCTGGTACATCTGTTGGGCTGGTGTCCTAAGCACGTGCTGAATGTGCATAATGGACAACCCGGCACTGATAACATAAAACAGCTGTCACCTCCCATCGTGCAGAAACACGTGCTACATGCATTAATTAGGCAATTATGTACATTTAAATTTAATTCCAGACACATCTTATGTTTACGAAGATGGAGAGACACGATTACAGTATAAACTATATAATCCTTTTTACTGCTCTGGTAACTTGCTAGACGCCGTTTCTTGAACATGTTATACACGATATGACTAATGACTGAACACAAATAAGTATCACTTGTCGATCCAGGCATGAGACATATGCATGGTGACCTTGAATGATAAAGTCTTTGGCAGTAGTACGTAATAATGAATGTGCGTAATAATGGATGTACGTGATAATGGATTTACATAATAATGGATGTACGTAATAATCGAGGTACGCACTAATTGATGTCCGTACTAATGAATGTACGTAACAATGGATGTATGAAATAATGAATGTAAATTTGTGTGGGAAACATTTAAGAATATGAAATATATATCTCATTAACAAACGTTTTGATTTTTTATCGGGTGGGGTTATTATGTACCTGAAGTGATCTGCGTATATGTTCGAAAAGAAATGATTTAATTGCTATGGTTGAAACTGAAAATCAGTGTTAGATAAAGAGAAAACAATAAAACATTATACGATCCTTTCTGGTATGATAGTTTTGCAAAATGAAAGTTTAATTTCATTCATGTTTGAGAATTAAATATTAACCGACATTAAGAAGACTAAAAGGAAATTCGGTTTGGAGTTTTCTGAGATACCATATAGTGTTATAATATCAAGGTCTGCAGTGTTATAATATCAGCGAGTTGCCTGACATACCATGCAGTGGTATAACATTTGTCTGTCATACCATGCAGTGTTATAACATTTGTCTGACATACCATGCAGTGTTATAATATCAGTGAGTCAATATGTGATTGGATTGCAGACAACAATATACAAATGTAAACTTTGATTAATGCATAATAATTGTTTTCTTTGGGGATGGAGGAGTAGTGGTCGCCATCCTTTGCAAATGTATGTCAGCACCCATGGCATACAAATATTAAGAAAATTCGAATAGTCTTGATATAAGTCAAGCATAATTGTTGAATCACTCCACTTTACCAATGATTAAATAGGGTTTCTCTTAATATGCAATGACTTTAAATATAACCTTAATTTTCATTGATTAATAATAATAATTTATCGCCTTTTCAACTGTGCGACAGCACTGTTTTCTAACGTTAACCCACAATGTCGTATTCAGTGTGACAGCGTGACAAACGTCGTGGGGTAAGTCTAGTTGATTCAACCTCAATAATATCGATGTTATCGGCAAAATGATTTTGATTTATTCAACATTCCAAGTTTGACGCAGGTTATGAATATCCCAATATAAAAGTGTTGAAGTGTTACAATTTCAGCATTCTGGACAGAATCAAAGTCTCGTACATCAGACGTTTCTGTGGATTATATAAAAGAAGAGTGGAAATCGCAAGAAAACGCGCCAAATGAACAATTGAGCTCTTGTATGTGAAAAAGAGCTACAGAAAGGAATTATGCTACAAATTATTCTTGACGATGGAGTTTTAGTTCAGTAGGATGAATAGGCATTTTAACATACACCATATGAATCTTTCAAAGACATTGACAAGAACAGGTGTTACAACATACACCATATGCATCTTTCAAAGATATTGACAAGAACAGGCGTTTCAACATCTCTCAATGATAATGATATGAATCGTCACTTCAGCATACATCATGTATATCTCTCGAGGACATTGACAAGAATGGGCATTTCAACATACATCATGCTCAAGTTAGACAAGGTCTATTATTTATAGCAACACATATACCATAATGATTCGCTATGCATAAGATTGGAATAAAATATTGGTGGTCTGCGGACATATGTTGTTTCCCCGACCTATTAACTAGGTCCAGTAATAACCTTCTTCTCCTTATCCTGAGAGCTAACTTAAACTTTAAGGTTTATTTTTCACAAAGTCTGATATTTGTTAAATTCATTAAAATTTAAAAAGAACTGCGTATTTAAGAAACACTTGATTGATTACTATTTTAAAATCCTTTTAGTTCAGCTAGTTTTCTTATTGTAAATTGTGAAAGTTTGGATATGACTCTACAGACCTGATTGTGTCGTCCATACGGCATTAAAGAGAAGACAGGACATACCTAAAGGGTGATTTAGAAAGTGAAATATAACGGCAAATTAATGAATTCATCCAAAAGATATAATATAAGAACCGGAATTAATTGCGTTTTATTTTTTTACGGTATTTATCATAAAATATATCAGGGTTTTCTTACAGCATTTGGTTTTTTTGGGGGGGGGCAGCGGATATAGTTTAATAATTAGTTCCGTGCAATATACTACACGCTAAATGATTACATTCGACAGGTTTTGTGGGGACTTCACTCACATGGACTCTGCGAATATTGGTATATTTTCATCATTACAGAATTATCAATACATGTAGTTTCGACAGGCAAATGGATTTTCAACTCTCGTCATTATGTTTTCCTATAAATGTTACTTACCTGCATTATCTATTTTAATGGTATATGCATTGTTTTTCACGTAGGTTAACATACACATTAATGAAAGGAAATTTTATATATATCAAATATATAGAGTCGTTTACTCTAATTGTGGTCACCATTTCTCAATTTAAAATGTTGCTTTTAGGATAACTATCATCATATTAAAAAAAAGAATACAAACTTTATGTTGACTTTGTTAGCAATAAATAAAAATATAAGTCTATTAATTTCAAAACCATTTCAAAGAATTTTTATTTTTTCTATAAATGTGGTCATGTGCAAATTCTATATATGAATCCCTGAAACATTATTCTCTATAATACACTCTGATCAGTTATTTATTAATTTTAATCTTAAAAAATAACGACTTTATGTACACAAAGTGTGAGTCAGATACTTTAAATAGATTTAGGATGGTTTAGTCTGAAGCGAAGAAGTTAACTATATTTCTTCAAATCCTACGTTGTGCGGAATGAACTATCGAGCTGGTAATCAAAAGAAATGACACTACAGAAACTCTCAGCGTTGTTTGATGCAGAACTAATATATTGATTAATGTTAATAGTTTTTTTTGCGGTTTTAGGTATATTAAGCTATTTTCATGAAAACTGCCACATAGGCAATTTCGAGAAACCTTATCTGCAAAACATCGGCATGAGAAATGGTAGATAGGCAATCGCGGAAATCCTATTTGCAAAACACTGGAATGAAAAATGGCAGAAAGGAAATTGCCGAAAACGTCATCTGCAAAACATCGGCATGAAAAATGGCAGATAGACGTGTCGATTCCTACAATTTTCAATTTGAACTATTCCATAAAGTTTTCTTGAAAGAATGTTGCTGATGAAATGAAGAGTGGCTGCAACAAAACCTAGTAGAGAGGCTTTTTGTCTGTTTGATTAGGATTTTTAACGTAGCTTTAACAATTTTTCAGTCATATCGCTACGATGTCTACAGTGAGGCAGTTTATTGTGATGTCTAGCACTGGGGCATCATGCCGCAGACCCACCCAGTCACATTATCCTGACACCAGGCCGACCATTCCTAACACTAACCTCTTAATGCTGAGCGTCAAGCGAGGCAGCTGTTAGTACCATTTTTGTAAGTCTTTGGTATGATTCGGCCGGGGATCGAACCGACGACCTCTCGCTTCATCGGCGGACGCTCTAACCACTAGGCCACCGGAGCGGTAGGATAGTGAGGCAAGATAAACTAAAGTTTATTAATAGTTTGTTTCTGTATAATGGTACAAGACAAAGGGATTGTTCTCTCGGCAAAATTTTATAACTTTGTAACTAATCTTCGACAGCAGCTGCCTCTCGTCTTGCATTAATCCGTCCATCGTATTTAACGTAGGTTTGATTGCAATAGATTCAAGAACGTTAATTCTGTTTTTAAATATCGCTAAACATGCCTCGACTGATTTCCTCTTTCCACATTAGGTTTATTCGATTCGGATCTTTCTTCAACAGTAATGTTGATTGTATAAACACAATCGAGAACTTATGAAATTTAAAAATATTTTTATGACGGAGTTATTTGATCTATAGTGCAGCATGAGATTGTTTCGTTATTACTTTTACTACGGTAATGTCATTTATCTAAATGAAAATAATGTACAATACCGATTTATGAAGTGCATACGTTTTGTCTGAGACAAGAGCAGCACAAATCTACTGCAATCCATTTAATGTGCTTGGCAGCACATCTTTATGGACCTTAAACGCTGGATTTCCATTTATTTTATCTTGACACAAGCGAACATTAATCGTATTCTCCAAGCATGTTGATGCCAAATCTATACTCACGAAGATGAACATGGTTTTGTTTACATACAATGATTATGTAAACGATAAGGATTCGCATATGCTGGAGCTTTAAAAACGTACCTCCGATAACAAATATTCTCCAATTTAAAGTTTTTGTGTCACCTCAAAAATATGCATTTACTAAACAAGGCGGTAGTAAAACCTTATCATTGATTTCGGATATTTATCATCGGTATAATTCAATGACGTTATTGTGGTCGGCCCAACTTTATAACTCTGGCAGTAACCCTCAATATGTGTTGCCTCATGTATTGAATAAATCCATCGATCACATAAGCTTTAAGCGCAAACGATTCAAGTTCAAATTCAATTCCAGCTTCTTCCAAACACATAAGGTAAGTGAAAGCTCTAAGCATATGACTACGTTATGATTATAGTCTCTCCTGTCTTGATTTGCATAATTACCAATTGCCTTGCTGAAAAATATATCTAGTTATTTGATAGAGATAATTATCACTGATATTTAAAGCTTGGCGTCCAATCTTACCATAATAATTTACACTTTAGCAATGATTGAAAGTCTTTGAAACGGTCGTAAGCATGAGGTGAGGAGGTTTTGTGTCTCTAGAACAGGTCGCTGAATGTCGTATGTGTATCTGCAACAGGTCTGCAAAGAACGGTGAAACGATTCATTAATCAAGTTCGAAATTCAACTATGTTTGTTTTCGAAAAGCATTAGAAAATGTACCCATCAATATAGAGAAAGATTAATAAGCGTACGCGAAAGATAGAAGTTAAGATGCTATTATCAATGATTTGTAATACGTTAACTGAGAAAACATTAAATACGATCGGGCAATGCACCGAACGAATAAGAATTTGTATAATTTCATCTCAAAATGTCGTACCTATGTTTTTCGTGGTTTTTTTTTTGCCCATGTACAAATATTATTTAGTGATTTCTGATTTTTTTCTCATGCTTTTGATTTACGTCATGTATTTATCCTTAGAAGTATGTTTGTCAAAAATCATTTTGGCTCTTTGAAACACAAAATTACTCTTAATATATTTTAGAACTTACTTTAATATAAATGAATAAAGCATTATTTTCAAGAAAATGGCAATCTTATTAATTTTACTAAAAAATCTATCCTAACATATATACATATATATGCGCGAGCTTGACTTAAACCAACAATAACTACGCTTATTGATACCTTTTCCCTTATTTTAGACAGCTCTTTTGACGATTCCCTAATTACCAATATTTAGAGAAAAGATGCATTATGCACCTAATCAGCGGTAGGATAATTGCTTAAATTTCCAATCATTGACGGTACAGACGAAGATAAGCTCTAGATGTTGATACGGCAAAATCTATACAGACCATGTTATCCCTCTCTAAATCAAGACCCTTTGTTTTCTTGTTCAAATTACACTCCCCTTAACGCGCCTCCTACTTTCATTGACATTTTTATATACTGAAATTAAAGTACCACTTAATCCAAGCCTGATATATAATGGATCATAATTGGCGATTTTGACCTTGATCTTTTAAAATCTGAATCATAAACGTGTGTGGACTTTATTATTTCTCATAACCTTACCAAGCTTCCAAATAAACCAGCAAAGGTGACTGCGTCAACATATATATCTGTCTGTCTGTCTCTCTCCCTGTCTGTCTGTCTGTCTGTCTCTGTCTCTCTCTCTCTCTCTGTCTCTCTCTCTCTCTGTCTGTCTCTCTCTCTCTCTCTCTCTCTCTGATTTGATTATGAATTTCCTATTAATACAGTACGATCTAAGAACTAAAAAAGTTATATACCTATTTTGTGACTGACAACCACATTTCTACACAGTTATTTTGCTATCTCATATATATATATATATATATATATATATATATATATATATATATATATATATATATATATATATATATATATATATATATATATATATATATAAATCTCATATATCGATCTCAATCGAGATCGAACGATGTCACTCCAAACTGGCCTGACTAAACTTATGAACAACTGGCTATCTGGTATTATAACTGCACTACCGTGCAAGCTAATGAGATTAATATATTGCAAAATCAAATTGCCGAAAATAGTCTTTAAACAAAACTTGTATACTTAAGCTATCGTATGAAATGTTATGGATATTAAATCGGGTGAATGTGTAAGGAAAACTTCTAGATTTAACTGATGTGTATAAGTATGTAGATATTTTTGTGAGAACAAAAGGAATTAACTTTAAAGTTCAAATAAGTTATCATCTTCAACATAGTTAATATTATTATTATTATTATTATTATTATTATTATTAGTAGTAGTAGTAGTAGTAGTAGTAGTAGTAGTAGTAGTAGTAGTAATAGTAGTAGTATCCTCCTCCTCCTCTTCCTCCTCCTCATCATTAAACATAACTTCAAGTCTTTACAAAATGTGGATTGCAAAAAAGGATATTTACGACAAACCAAGAGTCAAACTAATTTTTGGGGCATCATCTATAAGTCCATCTATTTACTCGTTGGTATTAAATCTTGAAGACGGCGTACGATGATTAATAGCTGGCTACGAATATAACACAGCAGATACTAACTTCTTAACTTCATAGGTCCGTGTTACCAATTTCATAACTATCTGCCCATGTAGAGGTCGGTGTTACCACCTCAATAAATGTCCGCCCATGTATAGGTTGGTATTGCCATTTTCTTGGCTGTCCGTCCATGCAAAGGATTGGTGTAATAACTTTATAATTCTCCGTCTATGCATATGTCGGTGTTCGTCTTGTACCTCTAGTTGGATAAGAGTATTAGACATTATACAACTTTAAAGAAAATAAATATGATATATAAATATGCAAACATTGTATGCTTGCCAGATATAAAAGGTGCACAAATTGGGTTTAATATGCACACTTCTACTGCTGGCGTTAATTGTTGTCTTCAATTCCATCTTAAAAGGCCTGACTCGTCGTATAAATGAAGCAGAAGACATAACGCTGAATATGTTTTCAGCACGTTTAGTCCATTGAATCATAAACTATTCTAGCCTTTGGTGAAGTAATCTGTTTCAAATTACAGTTCATGAATAATTCAATCTGACTGGAATAATATTAGCAGCGATGAAAACGACAAGACGCGGTCAATAGCATTCGACGTCAGAATCTGAATGTATACACAGCTATTCAGTCGACTCTTTTAATGAAGCTGATAGGAACTGGTCTCCCAGCTCAAATCTATTTGGTATATGTCTCACAGACTTGGTATATGCAATCCATATATCGTCCTTTAAAAATACGGTATATCTCAGTGTTCAGGGGTGCCATTTGTAGCGCCATGATCAAACGAGACAGTTCTGGCCGAGATTTCATGACCCCAAAATCTGTATATACCATAGATATTTCATGTCACGTACCACAAAACGGACCCATGCACCAAATGTACAAAAATATTCATATCTCTAATTCTAAACTTACTGATTACATTCCAAGAAATCCATACAGTATGAAATGTATCGGGGGCCAATTTACGAAACCATTCAAGTCTCAGGAATAAGTTTCAGATGATGTCAGCATTTGGCTAATAACTTGGTTTGAGTAATAGCTTCCCAGAATCTTTCTGCATAATATTATCGATAAGTACTTTAGTATGTCAAAACCATAAATAATGGCGTAATTACAAATGGCACACATTGTTTGTATTGTACAGTGTCACTTAGAAATCTAACTACTGAATAAATAAATAATTAAAATAATTTTCTGTCGCCATTATCACGTTTCCATTTTTTCCCCAAAGAAAAATGCATTATAAATATATATTACATCAAATTTCTTTTTTGAACCGAGAGCTATTTGAAAAAAAAAATCCAGAGTAATTCATATCAGTGCTGAAATGTTCTCATAGAGTCTGTAAATCTGAGAATCTACTTAATACGCAGTGGCGTAGCGACCGGGGGGGGGGGAGGCATTCGCCCCGGGCGCCGGTGGCTAGAGGGCGCCAAATCGGTGCCAAATCGGCCCAAAGTATCAACATAACTGCGCAACATGGGCAGCCGGGGGCGCAAATTTGGGTGTTTTGCCCTGGGCGTCAAGTATCCTCGCTACGCCACTGTTAATACGACGTTTGAACCTCGAGTTAATACCACAAAATTAAGCAAGCGTTAGCCTTCCATACTTCGAGTTAATACCAAAAATTTAAGCAAGCGTTAACCTTCCGTACTTTGTTTTCATAGCAGCTGTGTTTCAATATTTTCATTTCTGTCTAATTGCATTGTGCAAATAATAAAAGATTAGAGCTATTGTTCCAAGGACGAAAACATTACTTAACGAGTTCAGACACCATATTTATTTTCTGCCTGATTATATGTCATTATTTTCATTTAGGAATTATTTGTATGTAAGATATCATAATGTGGACGTATAGGCCATTTCTTTAATTCATTTATCATTTTCGAGGCGATTATTGCTGTCATAGACCTTTCAGTCCAAGATCAAATTCGAAGCGGATCGAAACTATTCTTATCTGATGCAATGATTGAATTGATTGAAACCATTAATTCTTTCTGTTGCACTACTCTCCGAATATTCCAGAGTCTCGCCACTGTGGGGATGAGAGACGATCAACAGGTGGAAGAATAATTGATATAAGTTGTTTAAATTATTTTCTACTAAAACTGAAATGTTAAAATATGTGCATTGGAACTGATTAAATTAGAATTCTAGACATGAATTTCTTTAAAGTTTGTCACATAATGAAGTAGTTTGCCTTCAGTATTTGCTATCATCGGAGAAAAATGTATTCGGAAGATTATATTTAAAAATTTCAAAACTAACACAAAAACTGTTATTATATACCTAAGTTTGAAATATAGAAATTTATTGACGAAATGATTTTCATATAGTTTCGTTCCAATATTTTCACATGTGAAAACGTATTGTCTCTCCAGATGGATCTTAGCTTTGACACAGCTGTCTTTGTTTGCGCTGCTCGCGACAAAAGTTCTGATCTTAATCCCTCTTCGGTTCGGTGATTATGGAACCAAGATATTTTAAATGGCTCACCGTAGCATCACATTTCAAGTGCCTGGATTTAGGTGAAAATATAAGATTTCCCATCGTGCAATGCGACGTTTGATTGTGTTAGCCCACAAACTTTGTACAGCAATACAAAATGAGTACTTTGTGAGTTAAAACAAACAATAGAAACTGCCTTACATTTCTTCATCATCATCATCAGTCTCTTGACCTAGTGTGGTCGTCGAGCCGTTGTGCTGTTGAACATCTGACCAGTTCTTTCCACTTGTCTCTATCATGTGACAACGCATGTGTCTCCGCAAACCTTTTCCTGGTCCATTCTGTGATGTTTACAGTCCACGTTTTTCTCTGTCTAACGCTCCTTCTGCCACACTGGACTCTGTCCTGCAGGGCTGTTGTGGATTGTGGATAGACTATTGGCTCTTGTTACATGGCTATACCGATTCAGCTTTCACTTTTGAAGGTGGTGAGGAGGTCTTTATATTGGACTACTTTGCGCCTGATGGTGTTGCGCACTTCTTCATTTGTGATGTGGTCCATGGATGCCAAGGATGATTTCGTAGCATCACATTTCAAGTGCCTGGATTCGTCATTGTAATTCTGCCTTCAGGGTCCACGCCTAATATTAATACAAAAAGATTGAGATGACTAGTGCTCTCAATAGTCTGATTTTAGTTTTCAGACAGATAGTATTGTCTCTCCAGATGGATCTTAGCTTTGACACAGCTGTCTTTGTTTGCGCTGCTCGCGACAAAAGTTCTGATCTTAATCCCTCTTCGGTTCGGTGATTATGGAACCAAGATATTTTAAATGGCTCACCGTTTCCAGTTCCTGCCCTCTGACCTTTATCTTGGCTGAGATTTGTTTGCCACTATTTGTCATCAGCTTTGTCTTATCAGAGCTTAACTACATGTCAAATCTGGAAGATGTTTCACCCAAGTTCTTTAATAAGGTGGCAAGCTCGTCTTCACTGCCTGCCAGCCCATCAATGTCGTCTGCAAAGCGGAGGTTCATGATGTTACACCCTCCAATGCGGACTGTCCCACGATGGTTTTCCAGGGCTTCGCTCATGATGCGATATAAGTAGATGTTGAAAAACGTGGGTGACAGGGGATAGCCTTGACGTACTCCCTCTGTTTTCTGGAACTAGTCCCCAGCATAGCCTTGGGCAATCACTGCACTGGTAGGCTTGGCGTATAGCTACTTGATGGTATTGGTCAACTTTTGACCCATGTTGTATTTCTTAACTGTGGCCCACAATGTCGCATGCCACACTCTGTCAAATGCCTTTTTGAAATATCTGAACACATGATAGATGTCGTATTGATGCTGCAAAGACTATTCACACAGAACCCTGAGATTGAAAATTTGTTATGGTGTGCTTCTTCCACTAAATAACCCGGCCTTTTCTTCAGCGATCATTTCTTCTGCTTGTGGTTTCAGTCTGTTCAAGATGATCTTCATCATCACCGTACTAGCATGGCTGATCAAACTGATAGTTCTGTAATCTTGGCACAGATGGAGATTGCCTTTCTTTCGGAATGGTATAATCAGTAACTGGGTCATTGTGGTGGCCATTCATCTGTCTGCCAGACCTTGTTGCAGATAGTGTTAGTAGCTCTGTTGGTGAGTAGATATGGTATGTCATTCATTAGTCACAATTGTATACGGAATGCTCAGTGACCCCGGCCGAGGTACTTTATGTTTGACTGAGTAAATCTGTTAAAGGTTACAATTAAAGTACCGATGCTTAGATTATATCAGTCTTACAGTTCTCAAGCTATAACAGGTTATATTTAAAAGGGCTAGTATTGAAGATTTTCTTTCGCGTTCTTTGATCATATCCCGATGGTTGAAATGTTAGTAAGCACAATCATCATTGATATTTGATTGTTCTTCTTTTATTAGAAGGAATTCATTCAAGTTTATCGAATACATCTTATTCGTGAATAAAATGTTTTCACGTTATATGTAGTGGCGGCAAAAAAAGACATGAATGGATCTCTACAGCAATTTAGTAGTGAATGGGGAAAACTGATAAAGGTTATATTCATTATGCATTCTCGTCGAATATGACTCACCACAGTTATGATTAGGTAAGTTTTAGGTGTGTTTCTTACAAAACTGGTATTTTGTGGGAAATCGTTTTGACCATAAAGATTAGATAAAGTAACAGTCAGCACATATTGCCCAGCACATAGAATTAATCACTTAATTAGCAGCACTGGGAACTAAATAACAAATTAAATTTATATTTCCCCGCATATAATATAGTATTAATCAAATGTCGTACATTCTACATTTACTCATTCGAGACTGTAACATATATATAGTATTCGAACATCTTGAGATTTAACTTAATGGCCCATTATTCCCTGTGTAGATGCATGTTGCACTGGCCCAACTTAACGGCTGATGAAGAGTCTGCGGCTGTTTTCGTCCAATACAATAAAACTTCGACAGGTGTGGTAGACTTTATGACAATTTTCTGGCCTTATCAGGAAGCCGGAACTAACTATAGAAATATTATTAGCTTTATACCATATGGTTTTATTGACGCAGAAATGTAACACATAAAAATGTCGCATAAGAAACCAGACTTTGATTACAATAGATGCGTCTTTTCACTAGTTACCTTATATTGTGTGTTAGGAGGAATTTATGTTAGAACGAGCATATACAACAAGAGCCGTTAATAACTTAATGTATATTGTATGTGAAATATGTCAGCAAGTCAGTATGTCGGCCCATACTAGCAAGTACAGGCTAATCCATAGGAAACAGGTCAACGTGACTTTTGATTAGTCCCGTGTAATAGGTCATCGTGATCTTTTTACTAGTCTATTGGGCTGCTCCCGATGTAATAGGTCAACGTGATTTCTTACTCGTCTTCTAAGTTATAAATGGGCATCACCCGATGTAATAGGTCAACGTGATTTCTTACTCGTCTTCTACGTTATATGGGCATCACCCGATGTAATAGGTCAACGTGATTTCTTACTCGTCTTCTACGATATATGGCATCAACCGATGTAATAGGTCAACGTGATTTCTTACTCGTCTTCTACGATATATGGCATCAACCGATGTAATAGGTCAACGTGATTATTGACTTTATGTTCTACATTATTATATGGGGGCTGCAAGCCTGCAACCGATTTTTATGAGTGCGGTCTATGGGACTGCTCCTGATTTAACAGGATATCGTGATGTTTGACTACCGTTCTACATTAAAGTTTCAATATTTTCGAAATGCTTATTAAAATAAATTATTCCAAACTTCTGTTC
This sequence comes from Unio pictorum, assembly GCA_030141615.1. Taxonomy (NCBI): domain Eukaryota; kingdom Metazoa; phylum Mollusca; class Bivalvia; order Unionida; family Unionidae; genus Unio; species Unio pictorum. The sequence goes on from JARLTB010000318.1 coordinate 565,846, forward strand.
TCGGCTTAGTCATCCTGGTTGCAATGTTCCCTCTAAGCGAATGGTAGATGTGCGCGCATTGCTCGCTGCACTGCGCAGGCATTACGGAGACGAGCAAAATTTAACGTTGGATTGAGCAAAAATAGACAATTCAGCTGCGCAAAGATGCCTGAGCAGCTGCGCGCGCGCAGCAGCTTAGAAGGAATGTTGCTGGTTGCTAAGCAGAGCAAGATTATAACGGTTGTAAATTGAACATTTGGAAAGAGGCCATCTTCTTGTGAACTCATAAGTTCTTTAAAGAATGCATAATCTAAAATGAAGAGAAAAAATTCGACATACATACATGCATCACGGGAAAGACCCTGTTATCTAATAAATACAATCTTATCTGTGAGTTACTTTATTTTATCCACATTTCGTACTTAGCATTAATCCTCTGAAAGGTACTAGTTATCTTATTTGTACGAAGATAACTCCGAATAATCCCGATACGATGACGTCGCTGTCACCGATACAGAGTAGTTATCCACTGCATTTACTGAAACATTCTCTTTAGCTATTGAATAGTTTCGTGAATTAATCAGAACCACGATGACTGCCAGAGAGAACAATATTATCTGCAAAGAAAACAGTAATGTAATTTCATCCATTGCCGATGGGATATAAATTGATTTTCAAATGATTTCAAGTGTCATGTATTACCGGCATCGACTTGACCTACTGCTTCCATTTCAGTGTTATCTAATACATCTGTCAGACAGCCTTTGTGCATCTAATTTGCTCGCATAGTTCGCTTGTAAAAGGGCACGGCCAATCTCATTTTGAAGCTGTGGCATCTTCAATTCCCTTGTACTTTCTAGATCTTGAAACGGTAGCCAATCGTGGTATTTAATAATGACAGTGCCAGTACCAAAGTGCTACAAACTGAAATAATATCAATGATTTGTCATTGGAAAGTGTTAGCTACATTGTAACTTTCTCGAATCAAAGCATGGAGTCATACGGGGTTGGCTTGAATTATTATCGATTCCGATAGACTGTAGAGTTTGCTCTGGGTCACCTAGAGAAACATTGCCTTTCTATAATAATGAAATTTATCTCCTGTTTTAAGCTCTCTATTTTAAAACTGGTCAAATTGATTAAACCACATAGAAAATCACTTCATATTGGAAAAATGGCCTGTTTGCTGATCGTGTTCATTAAATCCAAAAGCACTCTGAAGCCAAACTTAAGCTATAATGGTTGACAAAGGCAAAACTTACCTTGTTGTGACTATTTATCAGCATTGAGATGAGATACATGCCAAATCTCCCTGAATTTCCGGTAGTCTTTCAATTGTAGACAATACCATTTTATATACCGAATCAAAACTCTGTCATGTAATTATTTCCCTCTTATTTAACATTCAATGGACTTTTACGACTACCGTCATCAGTCAGATAAGTGGTTATCGACCAAACAACCAATACATTAATTCATTTATTGTACAAAGTAAGTAGTTTTACACATCAATCTTTCAGTATTGAGTAATGTGTCGTATATAACGGCTTGCAGGAAACCTAAGAAGTTTTACACACTTCTTGATCTATTTGGAAATGTAATAATTTTGGTAACATATCGAAACGTACGCTAACGGATTTGAGGGAAAATACCCGTTCGGACAAAAATATGTTTGTACACGTTCAACAGTACTTGGTAAGTCGAATTTAAGTGTGTGTTGCGTGAAGAAAAGGGAGAAAGTTTGGTGTACTACACAACTTGCGACACACAGTTGAACATGTATACAGGGGGAATGTGGTTCTAAAAGTACGTATCAAACTCAATGCAGGATTAAGGCCTTCCAAGGTCCTAAGTGCTGAAAATGTTATGCCCCCTCCCCCCATGTGAAACTAAAAAAACAAAAAACAATATTACACGCTAAGAAGGTGAGAAATCACCAGTATTGCCATTATTCTAAATCTAAATACTAGTACATGCAGATCAAAATGAGCATTTGTAATTTATTCAATTTTATCATCAACAATTAATCGGAGTTTTTTTGTTATGGTGCCCATATTGGACTGGTGCACTACGTATGTGCTAAGTGTTCTTAATAGGTTATCCGGCCTGATCACAGTGCAAATGAATGCGATATCACGTGCCAAGAGTGACGCAAATAACAGCAACACAGACAACGTTTCTCAAACACAACTGAACTGATACTTCAGTAGTGTCATATTCTTCTATAGGGAAGTTACAGCAAAGATGTTTCTATTTCATGACCATATCTTAAAGGTTCTTGATTATCTGAATCCTGTGATTGCAGATTATGTACCCTATTTCAGCATCTTGAGGAAGATTCGTACAAAAGAAATGAATGTGGTAAAACAGTCCTCATTATTATCGTGGAACATGAATGCTAAGTGTGACTGATTTCAACTTAGACTTTCAAATATTTAGTTTTAAACCAGGCATCAGACGCAAGTAATGCAAAATTAAATTTGGAAAATAAGCTCTGATAAGGATGCAAATCGGGGTGAGGGATCAAGGAAGTCAGGGAAACTGGATGAAAAAGAGTAGTGATACCACGAACGCTATTTTGTAAGAAGATTTGAGTATTATAAGGAGAAAAGCAATTTATTTATTGCAGCTTTAGCTATCAATGTAATATCCCAACACTAGTGGTAATTTGAACTTATTAATTCGTTCAAAAGTCTGAAAGTAAACCTATGAAAAGTCAGCATGTATGTTATGTGTACATCGAACATCGAATTGAAAATACTGAAGACACCATGCTTTCCTGGTAAAGCTCAGAACTGAATCGACATATTAAAATCTGTGACTTGTCAGATAAACAAAGAAAAACTGTTCATTCAGATCATCCCAAAATTATTTTCAGAAACAAATGTCACGTGTTTAAAATATTGAGAAACAATATTGTTGCCTTGTCACGAGTTTTGGTTTACTTTCCAAAGGAAGTCCATGACTAAATTCAAAGCCTATGTAACCATACGGCTGTACACTATTTGATAAAGAAACAGCTTCATGACTATTACAAATGTGTCACAATTTTGGAACTACTTTAATGATTTATAACATTTACATAACATGGCTAGTGAGAGGCGTGGCTTTTTAACGCGCTGTGTAAGTGGCATAAGATTGAGAATTCTTTTATATTTGATACGTTACTATAATAGGTTTGTATTTACTTCTCTTTTTAACAGTAGTTATGACCTTTTATGACCTGTGACTTTTATAAGTATCAGATATTTTGAGTCATGTTTTTATCAATATGGTCACATTGTAGCTTATTCATTGACATCTTTTGATCATTCTAACATTTGTCAGGAACTTTATTGACAGATTCATAATTCGAATCGTTTTTATCTTATCTTCCCGTCTTTAAGTCTTAAAACATCGATAATTTTTTTTTTTTTGGGGGGGGGGTTCGCGGGGGGGGGGGCGACAGAGACAATATCAGTATATATGCACGTTCTTATTTTCATTTGTACATAAATTGTCTTAAATGTATGGTTCAAAAAAGCAACGATGATTATTTCAATCTGTATTACTTTATTATAAAGGACAACATATGTTCACTTGTTTGAAGGTAATCTTGTGTAACTACCAGCGATGATGCTGTGAGATATTTTAGTTATCCTTGGAACATGTTTATGTTAGCACCGGTCTATCGGGGGTTATTAAATGCGGAGCTCTTGTAAGAACAAATGTAATTATGTAGTCTTTAAAATCTATCAAAGTATATCATAAAGCTTTGGCTGTAAATGGTATTAACTTCCCAGTCAATAAAAAAGCATTGCATTCACCACGGTTCTGAAGCCTAGATTTGGAATGATATTGATTCCCAGTCAATAATATAACATGCATCCACCATTGTTAGCTCGTAATGCTTTATTTCTCAAAAACAAACATGTCTCAAACCATTTCTACTTCATCCAGCTGCAGTACTCCATAATTAATTTAATAGATATGTTGGCATTACGTTCTATATTAGACTTGAAAGAATAATTTAAGTGCCAGATGAGTTTTATTTAAATTGTATACCAGGTGGAGAGAGCTTTATCCGTGATAGTCTTCTTTGATCATAACAAGGACGGTATGACTATATGTCATGCCAGCTTATGAGCATCATAAAAACGGAGACTGCGGATTCTGTTAGATCACGTTATGCAAGCAGCCGGAGATGATAACCAAGACGCATCCATATTTTTCTGGTCTGGATTCTGTAAGGTCTTTTTGACGTCCTCCCCAATTAAACTAACTTTGTCGTCCGATAGGTGTTGTAGAGATGCATATCATGTTATATATATATATATATATATATATATATATATATATATATATATATATATATATATATATATATATATATATATATATATATATATATACTTCAATGTAGACATGTGAGTTCATGGGGCAAACTACGGTAACTCTATGTAGGTATACCTGCACTTTGGCATTACATTGGGAAAATATGTTATGGTAAAAGTATTATGGGAAACGAAACTGCGAAGTTTGTAGCTTATATTCAGTTCCTTTTTAGAGTGTACAACGTTTTATGTCGGTGTCAATACCTTGCACCACCTGTAAGCATAAAAGAAAATTACGGACTTAACAGCAGGTCCTGTTCTTGTTTACTTCCTAACCAGATATTAACCACAGTCGCCAAATAATTATGTATTAAATCGTTTATTACTTTTGTCTCAGTGTAAGATAACATCAATATACATCATGTAATTATATATGAAATCGTGTATTAATTTGCCTCAGTGTGAGACAACATCAATATACATCATGTAATTATGTACGAAATCGTGTATTACTTTGCCTCCGTGTGAGATAACATCAATATCTAACATGTAATTTCTTTGCAATGAAAAATCCAGCATTAAAGCTTAATGTGCGAGAACTGCTTCCAAAGTCAGGCCGACGGAAAGTTCTCCAATTGAACTCAGTTATATCTGACGTAACATGTGGACTAGTACAGCGATTAAAGATGAATGATCCAGGCTACCACAACTTAAGATCATTCCTGGGACTAGCTTTTATATATATACTATTGTATTTGGTTTAATCAGATATCTTCCACACACCCACCGATAAGCACAATCATCGTTCACAAACACCACAAGAAAACCCGATGGATTATGAACTACTTTAGGCTCCTAAGATAGACCGCCTGAGTAACGTAAGTACCTCATTTTTACGGCCTTATTGTAGAGGGTAACGCGTTTTTTTGAAAGCAATATTCATTAAATAATAAACCGGTCCTCAAATATTGTCACCAAGAAATGAGGCTTTTAATATTTTCGATTGAAAAGCCATAACTAAATGTGTTCGTCTTCTAACCCAAATAGATAAATAAAACTACAACATATTTTGACTTCAAGAATACTTTAAATCTAAATATATTTTTTTCACCGTCTCATTAACTCAAACGTATCAAAACACGCCTTCCGTAAATCGAAAGCTCTAGACAGTAAACAGTTTGCGCTGTACGTGATGTGTTTTCAAATTTACTGTAAGTGTTTAATTTCCCACTTTTCAAACCTCTCTCATCGTACAAAATAAACTGACACCAAAATCAATCGAACAGACTGTAAAGTAGTCCAGCATTTTGTGAAAATATATTTTTTTCATCACAGGTTCATGAATAGTTCATATCGTTTATGTTTCACCACGGAGTGATACTGCCTGCAAGGCAAATACATTGTCAGTTTAAAACTAGACTCCATCTCTAGTTTTGTCAATGGCTCCAAATTGATCCGCGGATACTAGTATCAACAGAACTTATGTCAAGTTATACTTTCATTCCAATCTAATATTATATCTGTCTGGCAGACAGTGGGTCCGTGAAATTAGCGTCCATAACTAGCAAACGGAGGACATATCATATCTTCATTAACACGCTATGACAACTCCAAACGAATTTCATTTGGATTTATTGATCTTGTTACATCAATGAATACCCAAATCAATAAGAACGATACACCTCAAATACGTCTTGCAAATAGACCAATCCGTTAATATTCATAGGAAAACACGAAACTCATAAATAACTATTAGTACTGAATTTTCTAAATTATATTTGTACTTTTTTATGTAAAACGTCACTTTGTATGACAGGAATGTTAGAACAGAGGCAACAATGTTTTTCGTGTTCCTCTATTGATCCATTTTGGACATTAGACAGCTCTATCAGTGGCTGCATAAATCAATCAGGCAATTTCCGATGCAGAACACTCTGGGGGAATATCCTGGTACAATCGAAGAATGGTAATTTTCTTTATAACATTTCTCGTTGAAAATGCTACAGTAAAATGTATTGATTATTTATGCCATGATGAAACCATCAAGAACTAGAGGTAGATTGCAGCTCCTTGCTTCAGGAATAGGCACGAGGTCTTTTCCGATAAAATGGTTTTAAAAAAACTTCTCAGTAATTGGTTTCTTTTTTTAATGGGAACTATTGATAATAAATTTATATTTTCTAGATGTTTATTTAGTATTATTCAATTAAAAGTTGTATATTAAACTGTCACATCTATTTTTCATTTGAATGTTCTTGGCAGCGTATCCTTGATCTCTTATGTGCATAGTTGATCTAGACAATTTGATGCCCTTTTTTAGCATTAATAATCAATGAATAAGATTGATAATAGTTGTGTAACTACTACAGTTCATACATATGTGACTCGCACTTCTGATCTTTTCGTGACTAAAATTAAAATAACCATCTTACTGTTGATGGGATTTCTTTTTCTTTTAAGTCATGTGTGCTTATATTTCATGCGACATCCGGCTTTAAAGAGGCACGTGTCATCTGGAATACTTTCGTTTCCATATGCCGAGTGAATTCACGTAGACTTTTATCCAGATGACAAACACAATCAACGTTATGTTCAAAACATTTGATAACGTTTCGAACATATTCTTTCAACTACAAGGATTACAATAAATCATATGTTTAGATATCGTACCGTATCTCCTTGTAACCGATATTTATTATATTTGGCGAATGACTTGTTACCTGTTACAAAGTCTTAAAAGTGTAATTATGGTCGTTTTAGACCCATATATGACATTGTAAATGGTACTGATGTCAATTTATGACCACTGCTTTTGACCCGGATATGACATTGTAAATAGTACTGATGTCAATTTATGACCACTATTTCCGGATTCCTCGTGATAGCTCGTCTATTTTCGTCCACATAAAGATTTTTTGTGTCAGGAATATTGCATCTTGTTCGGTGTGGGTGAGGATTTGAGTGGTGATGCTGCCGGATTTAAATTTAGATAATTTATCTTACCCTCAGGGTAGATAACTTTAAGGGCCACATTTGCCAATTCTTTAAACTGACGTCATCAACATTTATAGTATATTGTGCTTACGTTAAAGACAAGTTTTCATAGGATGCAGAGTTTTCACGAAACAAGTAGTGCAAATAAATGGTGGACGAGAATAAATAATTATTCTCACAACACGTTAATGGACAAGAGAGGGAAATCTAATCCTCAGTGAGTACAATTTGATCCATGGACTCGGTAATTCTTCATCGCTGACAAAATATCTTATCCGCTTATATATTAGCATGCAGCTCGCCGATCGAAGATTTTATGTATAAACCATTTCTGATAATGATAGGTCTCTGACCCAATGCGTACCTTAAACAAAGCATAAAAAGACGTTCCGTCCCTAACAAATAAATTTTACATGGTGTTTACGATATCCAGTGCTGAGTCGTGATCATAATTCAGGTATACATTAAGACAGCAGTTGCCTATGATGCTAATTCTAAGTGTTCAAAGAAGTTTGAAATCTTCCATTTTGTGCCAAATGCATTGATATTGTTGAAAAGGAAAGAGAAGCAAAATTATTGGTTGTTCCTTCTTGTTATTATCATTAATCACATTTGCTGCAAGAAAGATTATTATCTAATTATTACATTCGGGTTCAAAGGACACACAAACACCAAGTAAGGGTCCTTAAACTTTATGCAAAATCAGGCTACAATCTTTCACAAAAACTAGATATAGATACAAACAATTCCAGTGTTGCTTACTGTACCAAGCCCATAACTTAACTACCTGTTCTAGCACTATCGTTTTGGTTTAGAAAGGGTTACAGACAATGGATTATAATTAATTTAACATGTATGCCTTATCAGAAGTCAAGAAGAAGTCCAAGCTCATTTAGCCCTGGGAAGATAAACAACAGAGGCTGGAGGTGTTGACAGTCTCTGGTATCAAATATCTAGAATGGTAGGATTAATGTTCTGACCAAATGTCTCTGCTAACACTAACAGGTTGGAATCTGATTACAGCACCTTGCCACCTAAGGTGACATCATACTTATAACACTAATCTTATTAATCATCTCAAGGTACATGCTTAAATCCTAGAAAGAAAAGAAAAAAAGATTGCATCTGCACATTCTGATAAATGGTAACTTGACAAGTTCAAGTTACTAATTTCAAGGAAAATATATGAAAACTGCCACCGACGGACGAAAGTCAGAGAGGAAAATATGGTTATCAATACAAAGAGTGGAAATATATTGCTACTTAATCGTTTCCAAAAATTATTCAATCAGCTTTTATACAGAAGCCATGGTCTTATGATGTATGAATAGACGATCTTATTAAAAAAGAAAAAGAAAAATACTTTTGCTTCTAAATAACGAAATATGTAGAAAGCGAGCACAATAAATGCTTAACATTTCAAGTATTATTGCTCAATAAAACACCGCTGTGACTGGCTAGATCGTCTAAGCAGGTAAAATGGCCATCGATTCTTTCTGTTTCACACGGATGATGAACGAAGTGGATCACCGTCTCTTGGCTAGCAACAATGGGGCAAGATATTCTGGCGCCACGTGAAGAGGCTAATGAAAGAAGACTTTGAACTGCATAAGATCCAATTTATTGATAGAATCCTCTTATTTGACGAAGGAAAAGAGGAAAATTGTTATTATATGGATTAAATGATGATGGTTTTGGTGTCTGTCGAAGTGTAAATTTGACTCACTCCCAAAGCTACTATTTTAGGGCTGTGTTTACTTCATGAGTACTTAGGTACAATTTATTTACACTTCGATAAATCATTTCATCCTATAATAGTCTATTTGCCACAAGAAGATTCACAATTTAGTATGCAGCATTTGACGCTTTTAAATAAACAACAACAGTTTACAGGTAGAAATAAACGTTTGACGAAGAATAATTATTTTGCCACCCACATTGACGACATTTTATCAGCAGTGTTACGTGCTTAGGCTCGAATAAGCAGCAACACAGAAAGAGTGAAAACTAACAAGCTTGTATAACTTTAACAATGAATTTATTAAATACAATTATTTTCATAAAATAAATGAACTTACTGTTTTAGAGAATCAAATCCAACAAATATGAAATTCACAAAAATAATCCACTAATGAAATTAGAAGTCCTAATAAATAAATGTTCTAATATAATAGTTCCAGGTTCGAATCTTGACGATGTAATAATCCAAAATGGCTGACAATGTCACGTGATGCAGTTCTTGTTTTTAAATCATCCAGATGAAATTATGAAACACATGTCCTTTTCCAGATAAATAGAATAATTCTTCTTTTCCAACGAATTGACACAAGTCCAGAATAATATTAACACTCAAACATAAATACACAACCAATAACTTACAGCCCAATATTTCTACTACTCAAGTTAGCTTCTAAAACACAGCTATATATATTGTTTTTCTGAAGTAAACAAGAGGAATCATGTGAGTCCGGAAGGTCATGGAAAGAGCTACCTTTTTCAAGTCACGTAGAGATAGAATGAACCAGAAAGAAAAATCAGCCACTAATAAAATGCTGTCCCCGAAACCAACCAATAGAATTGAAGACTTGTTGACAATGTCTAAAGCAAGGTCAGATATTGAGGTAACCAAGCCAAGGTCAGCCTGTTTACCAGAAAAGTCCAGGTCAAGTGAATTTTCTAGAAAAATTTCCCATTTAAATAATAATAAACCCTAAATGACAAATTTGGATTTAATAATTAAAGATAAATAAAATTAAATCCAATAGCCGTAACACCTTCCCCCATAAAATAAAAAGAAAGGTTTATATGATAAAACTTTCTTTTTATCACAAACCAATTTACATCTGAAATTAAAAATTACACAATATAATGAATTATACACGGGAAAGAGTGTATACAATTATATTATCAAGAAATAGCCTCAAATTTTTAACTTGTCCATGTCCCACTAAATGTCGTAAAAAAAACACTCTAGCAAGGCAGAACTCACTTTTAAATAAATTAACAGTCAGACACGTATTAGTGAGTCTGTCAAAGAATTTTCTAATTGTTGCTAGATGTTCTCTCCAGGTGTCGTTGTAGATGATGACGTCACAAATCTCTAGACCAGAGATGAACATTTTTATGAGACGTTGAAATGGACTTTCTTTATATTGGTAGAGTCCTTTTGGAGTCGCAATATTGAGTTTTCCTTTGCTCTTTCCGTAGTGAAATCTGCCAAAATCCTTTCAGAAGGTCAGAATTTGGTGACGTACTTGGCATTCCCAATTTTATCAATAGAATAGTCACTTCTTGTTAATGGGAATGAATCTATTTTTGTCACTCTGTTCACCTTCCTATAATCAGTACACATACGGAGAGTTTTATCTGGTTTAGGAACAAATATGCATTGTGAACTCCAATCACTTTTACTGGGCTTGATAAAATCATTCTCCAGCAAATATTGAATTTCCTTTTTCAAATATTCTTGTTTGAGTGGACTCATCCTGCATGGATGCTGTTTGAAATTTTCAATTTCAACGTCATGAAAATTATGTTTGTCCTGGTAAGAATATCTGGACATAAGTGCTCATATAATAATAACTTTCAGTTCATTTCTTTCTTGCACTTGCAAATGTGAAAGTTTCTGGTCTAGATTTTTTTATAATTTCTGAATTCCAACAATTCGTCGCTCCAATATCAGTCGAATCCTGATGATATTTCTTCACTAAGTAGGACTGGTACAACTAAATTAATCACATATTTAACATGGCTATTTCTTTCAATACACTGGTACTCCTATAATTAATTTAGATCCCAGGAGCACTAATACTATAATTTAACTAATTCATTTTCTTCTTAACTTTGTAAGGGCCGTAATATCTAATTTGAAGTAAAGTAAGAAGAATGAATAAGAGTAACACAACTCCATTATCAGACTCAAAAGTTCTCTCCCTTTCAGTTCTTTCAAACCTTAGCTTCATTTTTAACTTTAATTGATTATTTGACTTGGTCTTGGGTAAGGATTCCACACAATCTACCATAATTCCACTGAATGTTTCATCAAACGTAGGAATAGGTTGCAGATGAGCCTTACGTATCTTCTGATTGGGTTTTCCTACCATTTGACAAGCATGACAAGATCTACAATATTTGACAACATCACTTTTGATTTCTGGCCAATAGAAGTGATTCAAGATCTTGTGATACATTTTATTAATCCCTAAATGACCAGCCAAAGAAGTTTCATGGGCCAGATTAAGTATTTCCTGTCTGTAAGGTTTTGGAACTACTATTTGATAGTTCACTGACCACTCATCACCAGCAGGTACCTCGGAAGGTCTCCATTTTCTCATAAGAATTCCATTTTTAATGAAATAACAGACAGGAACTTCAGTAACTTCAGTCTCATTTATGACCCTTTGAAACAAACAGGAGATCTCAGGATCCTTTTCCTGTTCGACGACAAGTGACTGTCGTTTATCACCCTGATTAAGAGAATGAGTTATTAAAAGAGGATCACTATGATCAATACCTTCTGATTGATCTAAACCAAGAGTAAAAGTGATCTCATCAAAAACCTGACCTATACAAGTGCCAGTTGAAGGAATGCTGCCTCCTGTAACATCACTCTCAAAATCACCACCCTGATTAGAATAAAGAGAATGAGTTGTCAAAAGAGGATCACTATGATCAATACTTTCTGATTGATCTAAACAAGAAGTAAATGTGACCTCATTGAAAACCTGACCATTACAAACGTCAGTTAAAGGAATACTGGCTTTTTCAACACAAGCCTGACCCACGCAGGTATCAGGTAAGGGAATGCTGCCCTCAATAACATAAACCTGACCCATGCATTTGTCAACGAAGGGAATACTGCCCTTTTCAACTTCATTCTCAAGAGCTTTCTTTACCATAGCTCTAGTAACCGTACAAGCTTGAAGTATATCAGGGATTTCTTTTTCAATTGGATCAACTTTCTGATCCAAATTAAGCTTGTCAGTTACAAGTGGATTAACCACAACCTTGTCCCCAGCTAAGTCGTTGCCTAGCAATAAATCAATTCCCTCAACAGGTAAAACCGAGACTGTTCCGATTGTCACAGGTCCTGACACTAAGTCTGATGACAAATTTACACAATGGAGAGGAACATTAACAAAGCAGCACTCCAACCCCTGAATAAGAACACTTTCATTAGAAGAAGACTTCTCAGATAAAGGCAAAGTACCTGATAATAAAAGACTCTGAGAGGCTCCTGTGTCCCTTAAAATTTTAATAGGGGTGGGATTGGCTGAATCACCCAAAAGTGATACAGAACCCTTCGATATGAATGGTTCATAATTCTCCATATCAAAATCAGACTGGGATTTATTAGACCCAACAAATGTATTGCTTTCAATACATGAATGTGACCTTGACCTCTTGTAAATAAGAGCATTTGGAACTGGTCTATCTTGATTCTGTTGCCTATTTTTCAATTTGTAGCAATCATAAATAACGTGTCCTTTTTTCTTGCAAAAGTTACACGTCGGAAGAGACAAGGATCTAGAATCAAACTTCTCCGAAGTCTGATTTTTGAAAGTTGTGTTAGTTTGAGTTTTAGAAGGGCTTGAATTAGGCGGAAATACTTTTCTGCCATTAAATTGTTGAGTAGAAGTCTTGTTAACAAATGGAACTTTATGTGTCAAAGAATATTCGTCAGCAGCTCGAGCAGCATTTTCCAAGGTTTCAATCTGATGCTCCTCAAGATAAGTTTTAACATCACTATGGACACAGTTTTTGAACTCTTCAATTAATATAATTTGCTTGAGATTTTGGTAATCTTGCTCGACTTTCTTGGCTAAACACCATCTATCAAACAACTGCTCTTTTTGTCTAGCAAATTCGACATGAGTTTGTCCAGCTTCTTTTCTGTAATTTCTAAATTTTTGCCTATAAGCTTCAGGAACTAACTCATAACCTCTTAAAATGCATTCTTTAACTACGTCATAATCACCACTTTGCTGAACAGACAATGAAGTGTAAATCTCACTAGCCTTACCAGTAAGTACACATTGTAGTAACTGAGTCCAATTCTCTCTTGGCCACTTTAAATTTTCTGCAACTTTTTCAAAAAGAATAAAATATTTGTCTACTTCTTTTTCTTTAAAAGGGGGCACTAATCTAATATTCCTTGCTAAATCAAAATTTTGATTTGAAGTATGACGGTGATTCTCACTTGCCAGCTCCATTTCTTTCATTCTAATTTCATATTGTAATTGTTTTTCCTTCTCCCTTTCCTGTCTCTCTCTCTCCTCTTTTTCAAATTGTAATTGTCTTTCTTTATCCCTTTCCTGAAATTCCAGTTTCTTAAACTCTAATTCCCTCTCTCTCTCCTCTTTTTCTCTATCAATCTGCATCTGCTCTTTTTGTAATTCAATTTGTTTCTCTTTCTCCTCTCTCTCAATTCGCATTTGCTCTTTTTGTAATTCAATTTGTTTCTCTTTCTCCTCTCTCTCAATTCGCATTTGCTCTTTTTGTAATTCAATTTGTTTCTCTTTCTCTTCTCTCTCAATTCGCATTTGCTCTTTTTGTAATTCAATTTGTTTCTCTTTCTCCTCTCTCTCATATTGTAATTGCTTTTCTCTCTCCCTTTCCTGAAATTCTAGCCTCTTCAACTCTAATTCACTCTCTCTCTCTGAAATTCCAGCTTCTTCAACTCTAATTCCATCTTGAATTTTAATTCTAATTCCTTCAGTTTAATGTCAGAGTCTGGTGTAGACTTACTGACTGGAATCAAAGCACTTTGTTCAAAAACATCCTGTTCTACCAAATACTGGACCAAAATCTTTTTGATATCTTGTTTCGTTAAAGAAGCTTTCACTTCAGAAAGATCGTATTTTCTGGCAAGTTGAACCAACTCGTCTTTTTTTAAAAGATCTAATTGCTCCTGGGTAGGATTAGAAAGAAATATTTCTACCTTAGATGTCATTTTGATACAAGCGTGTCAGTCTCACTAAAGATTTAAAATTCTCAAAAACTAGGGGAAATTCAAATTTAAATTCAAATTTATCTCAAATCTCAATCCCGGACGATAGCCACCAATTCTATGTTACGTGCTTAGGCTCGAATAAGCAGCAACACAGAAAGAGTGAAAACTAACAAGCTTGTACAACTTTAACAATGAATTTATTAAATACAATTATTTTCATAAAATAAATGAACTTACTGTTTTAGAGAATCAAATCCAACAAATATTAAATTCACAAAAATAATCCACTAATGAAATTAGAAGTCCTAATAAATAAATGTTCTAATAGTTCCAGGTTCGAATCTTGACGATGTAATAATCCAAAATGGCTGACAATGTCACGTGATGCAGTTCTTGTTTTTAAATCATCCAGATGAAATTATGAAACATATGTCCTTTTCCAGATAAATAGAATAATTCTTCTTTTCCAACGAATTGACACAAGTCCAGAATAATATTAACACTCAAACATAAATACACAACCAATAACTTACAGCCCAATATTTCTACTACTCAAGTTAGCTTCTAAAACACAGCTATATATATTGTTTTTCTGAAGTAAACAAGAGGAATCATGTGAGTCCGGAAGGTCATGGAAAGAGCTACCTTTTTCAAGTCACGTAGAGATAGAATGAACCAGAAAGAAAAATCAGCCACTAATAAAATGCTGTCCCCGAAACCAACCAATAGAATTGAAGACTTGTTGATAATGTCTAAAGCAAGGTCAGATATTGAGGTAACCAAGCCAAGGTCAGCCTGTTTACCAGAAAAGTCCAGGTCAAGTGAATTTTCTAGAAAAATTTCCCATTTAAATAATAATAAACCCTAAATGACAAATTTGGATTTAATAATTAAAAATAAATAAAATTAAATCCAATAGCCGTAACAGCAGTAACTTTAATCCTTTCTTTCATCGACTGTCATTACATGCAAACGTACTCGTTATAAATAGCACACGACTAATATGGGTCCCTACAAGGCGTGCAGGTAGGGGACAATAAAAATATGCTGATAAAGGCGAGCATGTAGATGATAATAAAGAGATTGATAGGGATAAATGGTGTACGCGTAGGGGACAGTCATAAGATATTGATATGGGACGGGACCCCTAAATGGTCTGTGTAGTACTATTATTGCCTCTCACTTTGTATAAAGGTCTTGTGCTCTTTTATGAAAGTCTGAATTATTAATTAAGTACAATGTAGCCATATATGCCTCTAGAGAGAGAGAGAGAGAGAGAGAGAGAGAGAGAGAGAGACTTATAATTGCTAGGCATTGGTAATATTGAATATTGAGCGTTTGTAAACTCCGCGCATTAATCCGAGTATTTTAATGAGGGCAGTGGAGTGAAATGTATACCCTAAGTACAAAAGTTCTACGCATGATAAAATGAAATTGGAAACACATAAAATAAAAACATTTTTTTTTTAAATTATGTTATTACTGTGGACACCATGACTAAGACAACCGTGATGAAAGAAAGAGTGAGACAAATAAGATTAGCTAGAAATAAAAAAAAATATTTATTTAATATATTATAGGAGTCTGGATTTTTCTCTGTACCATACGGTCCATGGGTACACACATATTAAACAAAATGTACTGAGTAGATAAATATTAAACAATATGTATGTACTCGAATACAATATGGTCAAAAGCGAAATAAATGTTTCTTAGTCTCGTCTGCCAATAAGCATTTATAAACATTCGAACAGAGGCATACTAACCGGGGGTGGGGGTGAGACGGACAGGGCGATTGCCCCAAGCGCCAAATATCTTGCCCCTCCCCCCATTGATATTTTTTTCTTTAAAATGGTCACATTTATATGGTTGTAAATTTGTTACTCTTGATTCACGACCGTTAATCAAACTTCATTACGCACAATATAGCAAATGTTTGCAAACTCATGTCGGATTCATGAATAAGATGTTACTAATCCTTGTTCGCATCGTACCGAATCTAGACATCGATAAGACACAAATCACTTAAAATAGACGTCTATTTTCGAATCCGTCAGACAACCACAAATAGTTAGATTTATGGGAAGGGGTATGTTTCGCTAGCAAGCTGACTGAAGCTTCTCAAAGATGAAGCTTGTTCAAACCTATTACACTCTTAACTAATCAGCTAGATAGACTATGCATCACAAAATTTAAGGAAATGTTGGGACGGTTAGGTTTGATCAATATTGGAAACATTAGTACATGCCAGTACACAGGAAAGTCAAGCAACTATGTAGTAAAATAAAATATATTACTATAAGCAATCTTATTCATGAGGGAAAAAATAATTCTGGATATTGCAAGAGAATACAGCCAAATGTGGCCACACATATCAACTACAGGTACCAATACATCCTATATCATAAACTAAATGTGAAATTCTGATCCCCAAAACTTGTAAACAAGAATGGAAATTTGCATATGTGGGACATATACAATGTACTTGTTATGATCAACATAATTCAAATGATCAGTTTGAACATTTAAAGTGTATTTTTAAGGGTGTTTGATACCATATATTAAGCTCAATGGTTCAATAGAATCAGATATCAGCTGATACTACAATACCGCACTCTGTCCAAGTACTGAATTGAAATATGTTAATAATAATTGTGATGTGATTCCATCTCTCCTATGCGGCCACTATCAGATCCTCAAGCAGGACAGTGGAGATCAGACTTTAATCAGATTGAGAGAAAATAAGTCTTGTCAATCCGTTGCACCCGCCAGACAGCTCAAGTTCCCGGGTTAAGCCGTCATTATTAACGTAGACCTCAGTCATAATCAACTTTGAAGTACATAAGAGCCTTTCAAAACCAAATGTTGTCATTTTACGAATTACGTTTCCCCTCCAAAAGCCTTGCGAAAACTAAGTCTGACACCCCGTGGTTTTACGAAGCGTTACATAAACATGCTTTGCTCATAAAATATGTACCGTTAGATGCCCGTTGACGTTAATATTACTGATAATGAGATAGAGGATAGATAGCAATCGAAGCCACTCTGCAATCACATGTTTCTGAATTGAAGATTACCTATGGTGAATTCAGATATTATATTAATCGACATTTTAAATCTTTGGCAAATGCATTCATTTCTGCGGCATATTATAATCAACAATGTGTTAGACGTGCTGTTAAAACGCACACAAAATCTTGTAAAAGTACTCGATTACTTTTATGTTTCGAATGGTTTTAAGTAAGCTTTAGTTTATTTTATTCAGATCTTAACGTTTAATTGACACTTCATAGCCAGAAAGTAATGACGCGTACAGGGCAGAGGGAAATGGGGGCTGGGGCTGAGCTGGAACCTGCCACAACGCCCCTCCCCCCTCCAATAATCAACAATAGAAACAACCGGAATGTTTATTAGATTAAGTTTTCTTTTTAAATTAACGGTAAAAGTATGCCCTTGAAACGCTATAAAATACATAGGTTTCCGTGGGGTTTTCATGAAGAGGCTAAAAAATCGGCCACTCCCACATATACACTATATACTTGGTTACGCTCCACATAAACAATATTTATGGATCAGCCCGCTGGTGTCACTAAAATATATGCAAAAAGGTGTCCTTAAAATATATGCAAAAAGGTGTCCTTAAAATATATGCAAAAAGGTGTCATTAAAATATATGCAAAATGGTGTCCTTAAAATATATGTATGGAATGTAATCAATATCAGCATACATGTCTTGATTCAGTGTGTGAAATTGGAAGTCTTGACACAGCAAATGGAACTTACAACTAGTGACGTCACTACGGTTGGTGTCACCCAGTTCGGGTAACTGATGGGTTTTTACCCATTGACCTCCATCCTGTACAAATATTTAAAACGTTTATAGACAGTCACGTGCGGTAATTCATGGTATCCCCACGCCGTGGACCTCCTTCATGCACAAAACGTAAACATTTTCATATACAATCATGTGCGGTAACCCAATGTATCAACCCCATGAACTTCCTTCTTGCATAACATTTCAAAAAATTTATAGTCATTTTATGCTTGCAACCATCGCTGCATAACTTAACATATACAATTTAAAAACTCGACATATGAAATGGAACTTTCAGCACAAACAATTTGATTCAAAATGTGAAGCTGGAGTTTTCGACGAAGATCATTAAAACTGAAACCAATGTTGTGTAATTCAAAAAAAAAAAAAAAACTCTAAAACTTCGACATAGGAAATGGGGTTTTCAGTCACCGTTGTGTAAATCGACGTATAGCATTTCAAACTTCGACAAATGAGATGAACCATTTAAAGCACATACCAAAAATCTGATTCAAAATATGAAACTGGAATTCCTGTTATATATACAACATTAAAATTTCAATACGTGAGATTGACATATCAGCCGCTACGTTCTCATAGGATTAAGTTTTGTCCCATACGACGCCACACATGGAGGGTTTTTAAACCCACATTATCGTTGTCCGTGTTATTAAAGAACCCAACAATGATAGGCGACGACACAATTTGGTACGATCCAACAAGGAAATAATCCTTTACCGTTTGAAATTTCTGTGTCTGGCTTGAGGCCCGTGTTTACCGATAATCTTTCAAGAGGTTAATAAAGATAATTAAACTGTTTATGTGTCTATCAATCTGCTATCCTTCAGAGGCCGCAGGTGTTATGAACAAATAAGATTACTAGGTAAGATCTGTTAAAAACATTATAACCAAACCTTACATTGGGACTATAATCAGTAAGGCTACTTATCATGCACTGAATTGGCGCCATGTTATTCAACATATTAAATTCACTACCAACTGTAAGTTGGGGCATTAAATCATAAACACTGCTGTAGGAAACTACGACGATAATTGACGTAAAGTATTAGGGGGAAAAAATCATTTATGGGTGATATATATCCCCCAGGTGACTTGCAGTACCATATGGTCCAATACTCTTCAAATGTATGTATTACGTATGGAATGTAGTACTCTAATTTATCCATTACGTGTCCAACACTATTTCCAGGGCAAAAATAAATACTAAAAGTGAAAAATTATAAGTGTAAGAAAAATAAAAACATGTGGGAATTTCGTATGCATAAAGTATACAGAGACGTAATTTACATCATTGCTTTTCTTCCAGAAATAACGCCAGAATTTATTTCATGGGCAGGAAAGGGCCTTTGAAAATACCTGGATCTCTGGGGTGATAATAGTGCATAACTCTTTGTTATTACCACATTTTCATCCGTACCCCCATTTTGCCGATATCATGATTTCTACAACTGTACTGCATAGTCTTTATATCAGACTCCTATACAATCTACATTGGTTAAAAGTCACTGTATTAATAATATGAGCTAATAATAAGCTCTAAGCTAGTCCAACATCTGCAGATGCGAATAATACAATAAACAACTGTCAGTTATCTTCAATGTTTAGCCACTGCCAGCTTTTGTTTGACTTTATGTTAAGTTCAATTTACGAATACTCATGTGTACACCAACAACCAGAGCTAAAAATTAATTTAAATATATCATCTCTTTGTATAAGAATCTCCTAGTGCACTTGTGTAATGCACAATGCATCATGATCATTCTAAAGCCTTTTCGTATTTTCTGGGTGTTGTATAATAAGTTTGTGACACAATCAAAAGAAGCTTCGTTACCCTACTAATTATGTAAAACTGGTTCCAAGTGCCTGAGTGAGACACCTAATTTATCTAGTACCATATATGTTATATATTATCTACTTTTTAAAAATGACAATTTAATAGGTGTTTATCATATACTATATGCAAATATTAACTTTCATTTGTTGCAAACTTGCAAATACAGCATATCTGCAGTATATATTTTATTTTGGGATTGTTTCTCTATACCTTGGTTGGCTTTCAAGAAGGTATGTAAGTACGTTATCCGAGTACCGAGTATCAGTAGCTTTCATTATGGAAAAAACAAAATGAATCAAATATCACAATTTGTGTCTCAATCCGAAAGTTTAAACTGAGATAGAAGCAAAGGATTACCTTACCTGTCCACAAAGCGGTGAATCTTGGCAAACGTCGCCATACTAAATATTGTTTAAAGTTTGAGAGACAAAGAGATCGATCAAATTGTTCACTATAGGAAATGCAACATCATGTTTACATTGAAGAGATTGATATAAACTCTCAAATGAAAAACAGATGCCAGTCTCATTGAAGAAGCAGGAAGCAGTGGTTCCACCATTAAAAAGATCAACTCAAAGATCTCCGTCAGAGCCAAGAGCGATTATCAAAACAAACCTTACATATCTTGTGAAACGGTCAAATAATATATGGAATATCAACTCATGAAAATGAATGAAAGTTATGCAACTAAGACTGGACGAATGACTTTCAAAGTGTGCAGTTACTCAGCCTCACTGATACAATCATCCAAATAACATGGCCCTCGAAAACTGGAATCTGAGCTAGGAAGCAATCTTCATATATTTTGAGACCAATAAGCGAAATTAATGATAGTGTCACATTGCAGGATTATGTTGGAGAATACATGACTAAAGAGAGACGTTGCAGTTTTGAAAACCATGTTAATAAATATTGCCAAGAACATATATCAGGCATCATTTCACTGTTGATCAGTGATAAGAAAAGAAAAGAAAGCAACACCACGGCCTTATTATCCATGTGATGTCAATCAAGAATCCTTCGCTGTATCAGATTATCTTCAACGGTTTCTGGTGGGGCTTTCGACTGGTGACCCTGAACACTAGAAACCCTTCAATTGTGTCAACATTCTGATGCATTTCTGCAGTCAGAACTTTATATATGCAGTGACTTGTGACCAGCAGCAACATCACAAACAGCTGTTCCTTCCCTACGATGTAACAACACTCACTGGAAGTGTTGAAAGCAGTGTACAACGAACATACTAGGTCATGGAGTTTCATACTCAAAGCTGGAAGTAAATGGCAACGTTTTCTCCAGAAACATGCATATAATTTGAATCAGGGACTTATTCTTCTAGCCACCGTTTAGCTTCATGTGTTTCACAAAGCCAGATTTGGATAACATTGATAGGCTATACGTGACCCTGACTGGCAAGGGACCACTCACAGAGGCATTAGCATTGCTGTATAGCTTAACGTCTATGGACAACATCGATAAAAGTTCATGTCCCGAGTCCCCACCATTGAGAAACATAAGAAAGAGTGTGACCACTAAAGACGAAGAATATTCAGTATGTGTTGCTGGAGAGCTGGTACGCAAAATCAACAGATATCGCATGGACCCGGAAAGAAAGGTATGCCATCATCATCTTTCGATTCGGCAAATTTCACACAATCTGCAATGCCTTGTAAAGGTTTTAGAAACGATTAAAGGATGCTGGCCTTCGCGCCCTTCTGATGAAGCACGCATCATTACAAAAGACTCAGCAGCTGGAATTCATGAAGTAAAGATGTACATTTATATAATTCGAGTAAAAAAGTGCATATAAGAAATTATGCTAATAGTGGCCAGTGTGGATATCATGCCATTGGTAGTAACTAACTGGAGTGTCATAATAAATCGAGCAGTCTGCTGATTTCTGTAATAAGTGACTTACTTGGTAAAAAGCTGCGCCAGAGGAAAACTGAAAAGCTGCTACAGAGTCGTCCAGCGTTTGGCAGATGTAGAATGCCTTTGGAATAGATTTGTGAGCAACTTCATGACAACTGAGATGTGATATCACTTTTGATGTCATATGTGGACATGGATGAAGATGTCTTGCTAACTTTACCGCGTGCTGACCGAGAAAGTAACTGACAATTACATCTCACTGGCATACGATCGACGATCACCTAATATTTCGCTTATGAAAAGGTCGGCTACCTAGATATTTCCCATCCTTCTATGTCCAAATGGCAATCAGTGCTTCTAGTGGAACCTTGACGTGCAACAGAACATTGTGGATTGATACGTCTCTGTTCATCTGCGTTCAAAATCCGAATCACACTCAAGCACCATCACCACCACCACCACCACCCCCCCTCTCTCTCTCTCTCTCTCTCTCTCTCTCTCTCTCTCTCTCTCTCTCTCACACACACCTACACACACACACACACACACGCGTACAACAGTTTTGGTTTTCATCTGCTTCCAACATTTTGAATTATTGTATGATATGCAACTGTTTATCTACTAACCTGCAAACAAATAAACGACACCCATCAATAAAACAAAATCAGCCTGTTGAGTCTTGCCATTTAAACAAACATTTGAAGTAGCTTAAAAAGATGCAATGCCAATATTATCTTAAACATGCTGTCTTTGACTGGGTCAACTGAGGGATGATGAAAGTATGATTTTTAAACATAATGTTTACATTGAATGGCTCAACAAATACATGCACACACGTGGCATATTCTGCTAAAGATGTGCTTGTACATAGGAGTTTCAGGAACAATTTATACTTAACTTAAGGAAGCTCCCTTTAAGTCAGTGGACCTTGGCATAACTCGAAGCATCAGCTGAGTCAGTCGAGATTAAGTTTGTTGCTATGAAAAAGACCCATGATGAGGCTAGGGATGTTTTTCGTGACTAGAAGCAATGGATAGCAGCATCTTCGCTAGCCATGGTTCCGATATGTTAACCCTAGCTACACATAGGCGGATCGATCAGATATTTCAGTGCTATGTTCTAGAGACATCTATTGGAATTCATGAGTTGCCTCTCTTGATATGTAATGCCACCTAACCAATAGCGTCTAACAGCGGTGCATTGTACATCGGTCGAAAATAGTGGAGGCAACTGACTTCAAAATGACACTATGCCAGTTTAACATCGAAATTATGAATACTTACCAGAGAGAAGCCATTACAGGTGTATTTGAGTGAAAGAATGCATTCGTACAAGCACGTACCGGCAGTGGAAATTCGCTTACTTCAGAGTCCATTTCTGTGATCCTGAAAAAACAGTGTTCAGATTTGAATACTTTTATTTTGACTGGACTTTAGCTTGCCACCCTATCAAGTGAAATTACATATCAGTAGCACAGTAGCACAGAAGCAGCTGATCGATCCGCCAAGGTATAACTATGGTTATCATAAACTTAACATGGCTAGCGATGATGGGTTAGAGCCCAAGTCTAAATTTACAAAAAGGGTATTCTAACTGGTATGGGACTTTTATTTAGATTGCGCTTGAATGTAAAATATTTAGATAGTAAATATAATCAGTTATTAGTATGTTTTACAAGTGGTAATCGAGCAGAAATGAAGAAAGCTACAATAAATATAATGATATACCGCTCAATTCTCATGTTTTAATAGTAACTGTGACGAAGCCATTGGTCGTGGTATATCATACAATGTTTGTTCTTTATAAGTGTCGTGTATTATAGATCTTGAAAAGCAATGTATTCTACAATTTGTATACGTGTTTTGCTTGCTTAGTAATATATAGGCACCTTAGAGAAAGAACAGCTGAAATGGACGCGCTGTCTGCCACCAGACAGATATACAAGTTCGCTCATGTCGTGTGTAGAAAAATAAAATCATTCTCTTTTCGTATTAAGTGTTTATCTGCAAGGACATCTTTGCAAATGGTAAATCACTTTGCAAATCCAAATGGAATCGTAATGGATAATATGCTTGACGTCTTCAAACTGGAGACTTACTAAGGGATAATTAAACAGATTATCTGTCTCCAATGTGTAGTATTATTATATAGATCGTGTTACATTTGAAACCTCTATTGGGCATACGGCGATCGAAATAAAGCGAAACATGGAATATATATTTGAACCATGTTGATTGGTTTCTTTTTTTCAGCCACTCAGACTTTTTACAACCATTACTGTTACCACTATCGCTTCTACTACTACTACTACTACTAGCACGGCTTTGACGGCATATACACTTCAAACAACTTCTACTATTTCTGGCTCTACCACTACCACTAATACTACTGCTGCTACTACTACCTCTACTATATGAACATATCATGCATTACTGTTGTAATGAGAGTTGGTCATTAGCCCGTGTTTCAGGATACCTATATAAACAAGTGTCTTGAAATGAGAGACAAAATTGAATGAAGAATACCATAGGCTAAAACATGTGGGACGAATTTCAAAGAAAGTCAACATAATGTGTCCAAGTTGCTCTTATTATTCATTCAAAGGGCTCTGATGAACAAAATACCAGTCCAGACTGACACGTGTTAAAATACTAAAAATAAGTACATATTATTAATTAGCCTGCAGTTAATAAGCATAGCCTGACCATTTGAAAAATTGATTCAATCAAAGTTTTCACCTTCTGGAAATACACCCCTTTATCCGTATGTTTGAAGTTAAGGATTTATTTGATTATCTATTTTCACACTAGATTTGATTCTTTTTATATCATAAATAGCTACTTGAAATGTGATAAGGGGTCGGTTACTGTTAATATGTTGAATTGAATTGCTTCGACAATAACGGTAATGTACCTTATGTATGTGCATGCCAATAAGACGAGTCAAACTGCAAACAACAAAGATCCTAATCTGTCATGTCATAATGCCTCAGCAAATCAATGTGTTTGGTATTTGTTCCTTTGATTATTCATTACAAACTGCACACACCCATATGCTCCGTTGCAATATGTGATTGTATATCTGGGTCTATGCAACTTGAATTTGGACTTGACTTCTAAGCGAGTGTAGATGGTAAGACAAACATATGACGTGGAAGTTCTGGGAAAGCAGTTTTCATTCTCTTCATAAAATAGGCTATCTATAAAACTAAGACCAGTTTAAAGTTTCTTAAGTTTCTTAATTAAAGAAATGTTATTTTTGTAAATTATTAAAGCCAAATTCTTTCAGGTCGGAAGCAATTGTATTCAAGTTTCTTTCAAAGCAAGGAGCATGTTTAAAATTTTATATATATATATATATATATATATATATATATATATATATATATATATATATATATAGAGAGAGAGAGAGAGAGAGAGAGAGAGAGAGAGAGAGAGAGAGAGGGAGAGAGAGAGACAGACAGACAGACAGACAGACAGACAGACAGAGAGAGAGAGAGACAGAGAGAGACAGAGAGTAAACTTTAAATCATCCAGGCTATAACAGTTCATTATTTCATGGGATCCTCTAGGTCATTTATATATCGCATTCATGCCATGCTTTGAAATTGGTTCAACTATATTGCCCTCACCTGTAGTAGTGATTTTGACATTGTGGTACTTCATGCCAGGAGAGACATTAATGAACAATACAAAAGTTGCTTCTCTGTTGAACCGCTCCGGCTGCCTAGCGGTTAGAGCGTCGGCTTCGTATGGGGGAGGTCGTGTGTTACAACCCTGGCTGAGTCGTACCAATGATGCTACATATCTTTGGTATGATACCCCAGTGCTAGACTATAAATTGCCACAATGCAGGCATCGTAAATTATATGTCTGATTTTTTTAAAGTTACTTTAAAAATCCAAATAAACACACACACACACACACACACACACACACACAAGCGCGCGCTTCTGTGTTGTATAATAGGAACATATGGAATATTACTGTAATTGAAGCTAATACCTTACCAGTCAAAATAGCTACTTTGAAGTAAATTAAATCATGTCTAGATTTGACTCCCAGTATGAATAAGAAACTGTCAATATTTTAAGTCGAAATATTTCGCGAGTGAAGTGGAAACATTGCATTCAAACATACAAGAAACAAAACAAAGTGCTTTCAATCCATTCTTGAAATATTTTCTCATGTTAACTTATAAACGTAGACTTTTAAATATTATTATTATTATTATTATTATTATTATTATTATTATTATTATTATTATTATTATATATATATATATATATATATATATATATATATATATATATATATATATATATATATATATATATATATATATATATATATATATATATATATATATATATATATATATATATATATATAATTTTAGGGGGGATTTCATTCGGATGCACTTCTTTCTTCAACTCCTGTCAATGTGATTAACGGTTACATTGATAATTTGATAGAAAGAAGTTCAGACATTTTAAAATAATTTTAACACAGCGACGTCTTACTAATTTAGATTCTATATACAATTCATGAGATAGTGTATTCTGTCAACTTCAAAGAAAATCAGAGACTTTTATTTTGATTAACACATTCCTTGCGCGGAATGATACAGTGAACACTGCCTAGGTAGACAACATATTTTTATACAATGTGAGTTTAGTGATATTTCATTCTGATGTGAATTTTGTGTGTTGGCAAACTACCAAATTGTTAATCGTCACTTAAGTTCAGTTTGAAATCAATACTCACCAACACCTGGTTTCTCAAGAGCTGCCAGAAATGATCATGTTTGTGATAACATCGCTACTTAAATAAATTGATAACTAAAATATAGTTTTTCTTACAAATGCTTACTGGTTGTCGTCTAGAGCATGTATGTATGTATGTATGTATGTATGTATGTATGTATGTATGTATGTATGTATGTATGTATGTATGTATGTATGTATGTATGTATGTATGTATGTATGTATGTATGTATGTATGTATGTATGTATGTATGTATGTATGTATGTATGTGTGTGTGTGTGACATGCCAAATTTCAGTAGATCTATTAATAAACCATTAGGTGGGACCAGATAGCCATTAGTTAGATTTATGAGACATGACGAGCAAGAGAGAGAGAGAGAGAGAGAGAGAGAGAGAGAGAGAGAGAGAGAGAGAGAGAGAGAGAGAGAGAGAGAGAGAGAGAGAGAGATCTGTAGAGTCTAGGCGACCGTTGTACTAATTAACCATGTTTGTTCAGCAGCCGACTGACCGATAGTGACATTTTAACATTTTAAAGTTTCATTCCTCACGGAAAGTGTCAGAATTGAGAAATTGCAGAGATTTTGTTACTTAAAACCAAAGCATGTCATATTGACCATGACGTAAGCGACTTTTAGAGGAAAGCGGGAGAAAATACATTTGATTCTGATTGATCACGGTTAAATAAGGGGTGTGTTTTACACGAAAAATCTTTAGAACATAATATCGCACTAGCTAAATTAGAATTTAGTCTTGA
Organism: Unio pictorum; assembly: GCA_030141615.1. Taxonomy (NCBI): domain Eukaryota; kingdom Metazoa; phylum Mollusca; class Bivalvia; order Unionida; family Unionidae; genus Unio; species Unio pictorum. The sequence continues at coordinate 593,149 of JARLTB010000318.1, forward strand.
AAATTCCTCTGCAAGAGAGGACAGTGGTAGAATTGTTTAACGGCTCCGAATGTTATTTGAGAGAAATACATTCGTCAAGGAAGCATGGTCGAAAACCGCCAAAACCAACGGTTGAGTGACACACCAAAAACACACAAAGGTATTGTCGCAATTCCATGTATATTACATATAATGTTTGCTTAGTTTACAGGTCTGCATGATTTCGTTTGGTACATTTGTATAATTGATTTAATTTAATACATTTCTATAATAATGTGCTTTTGAATTATGAATTGGAATTCTTACCTTAATTCTTAGTTAAGAATGACGTGTTAATTTATGTCGTAGAAACACTATGCTGAGTATGAATAGGAAGTGTTACGTTAATTCTTGAACTTATCATACTGTTTGAATAATGATTGTGTTCTAAGAATTTAATGTATTACGTTAGTAAGGGATTTACAAGAATACATGTGAATGCACCGAATTTTGATGTCATAGATAATTTAGCGACAGTGTATACGATTCAAGGGCTCGCTGTGTAATACGTTAATGTATTAGGTCAAGGCAAAACGAATTAACAATGTGTTTACTTACATTCATTTGAGGATATGTGTAGTTACTTACTAGCCATAAAGTTGTTATCACTGATAGAAATATCTGATTGTTCGAACCAGGAATAATGGACAGTCTCAACTGTAACCATTGTAACGAGAGACTTAGGTTGTTTTAATTTTCTTTTGAAAGGAAGAAAAAATAGTTTTTTGGGGGGAAGAACGTGAAATTACGGGAATTACGACGTAAACATTGGACAAAGAATAGAGAAAGGAATCAAGCGGAACATCCACGAGTGCAGATTATCTAGAGAGAGCGAGGGACTTCTAGAACAACATAGGATGGAACAGTGAACGTGGACCTAGACATAGCAGGTTATGAAAATCGAACAAAGCACTGACTTCGATTGTACCACTCGATCCTATGATGATTTATACTGTCAGTAATAGAACTACTAATTTGTTTAATTTTATTTCAAATCGTATTGTAATTCGGTGAAAGTTGTGTTTCTAAACCGCGTGTATTCCTAATGAAAGGAAGTTTCATAATTGTGTATGTAATTGATTAAATTGTTTGTTTATCTTTACGGGGGCTCGGAGTTGTTTTGTTCAATATACCTGCTCAGTTTTACTATATTTACTATTCTCCTACTCGAACCGGGCAATTATATCGAGGGTGGTCATCTCTTAGATAACGAGTATCAAAGGGAGTGGGTTAGAGTTATTATCTGTTGTACAATACCCGTTGACAAGTGAGACTTAACACTTACTCCTTTGACAGGTGGGGCTTGTGCAATACTATACGAATAACGCTTATAATCCGCGAGTAACATGACCGTACGTACGTACGTACGTACGTACGTACGTACGTACGTACGTACGTATGTATGTATGTATGTATGTATGTATGTATGTATGTATGTATGTATGTATGTATGTATGTATGTATGAAACTAATTAACACTTGAAGTCAGTCTTTTGATGTTTGGGGTTCATTTCCAGGCATTCTTTATTTATGACACCTTCTCCATGGTTACATAATGCATTATAAAAAGTCAAATCTCTTTACACATCTTAAGACGTTTTCATCCTGAGAGAGAGAGAGAGAGAGAGAGAGAGAGAGAGAGAGAGAGAGAGAGAGAGAGAGAGAGAGAGAGAGAGAGAGAGAGAAGATGAAGAAAAACATGAAATAGGCCTAAATAAAAAAAATGCAGGTTTCAATTCATATTCAATTTTAAATTAATCACTGACCATGCACGAGAACAGAGAGCATCGATGTGTTTTTCACAACTGTTTTCACTGTTGCAACAGTATATATATATATGCGATAAACAGGATCAGCACTCACTGTTACGTAAGTAAGGGTAATCAGCCTGCAATTATGGAAACTTGAAAAGCATTCTTTCACAGAATGGTATATGATGCAAAGAATGGTGTGACCTCCTTAATGACAACTTATCATTGATATTGCTGAATAGATTGAATACATATACGGGTAAGTAAAGATAACCGTTTTTTGTTGTTGTTGTTGTTGTATTGGAAGCAATATATTCATTGTGTTTATAGCATAAATAATAAACATTTCGTAAACTCTTCTCGGTAAGGAGGCTATCTACTGCTTAAATAACCTACATATAAATTAGTATGCAATTAAATACACATTCAGTCCTTCTATTTGCATAACAAAATTCTATAGTATAATTCAAATGGGTTTTACCCTAACCTTGCTTGTACATTCATATACGAGTATAATAATATTCTCTGAGCTTCAAGTTAAAATAAAATATTTTCGTCACTATAATAATACCACATGTAAGCATAGTAAAACAGCATAACGGCAGATATACATCCAAAAAGGAAAAAAAGAAAAGCAGTTCCACAGTTGATTCTGCCAATGATAGCCATATTATTGGTACATTTCTATATCTGATTATGAAATATATATTACATAGGATGCATCCAAAAGTCACATGAAGACAGAAAATCAGGCATTGAATACGAAGAAGTATTAAAACCAAATATGATTAGAATTCAAACAAGAAAGCCCACTGAAATGGAGAACTTACTGAAACGATGAAGATGACAATATAAACAACTGTGATTTCAAACAGCACGATTATGTGAATAAAGATTAGAGAGAAGATAAACTCAACTTGAAGTTATAAAACCATCAAAAGGATTGGATCATGCAATCTGGACTGCGCATATCTGAAATAGTTCTAGTTAAAAAAAACAAATAAAGCATCCATCTTCTTTCTCTTCGATTTTATTTTTATATCCAAGGACTTTCTGCTTGATGTCTCAATTATGAGTATTGATCAAATGAAACAAATAACTAAGAACTCAAGCAGCGTCCTTCATGAAGCTTGAGAAAGGTTTTAAATGCTTACATCTTACCCCATTTCTACCGCGCCTCTGGTTTAACTAATTATTACTTTTTTATGTTTGGCACATCTATTCCAATGTACCAAAAGTAGCACAAACTATGACTTAAGGCAATACAATAGGCGACAGAAATCTGTTTCATTTGACCTTGCTGTCTACTGTCATCCATGGGCAGTGAAGCCGACGCAATTCATATCAGAAACGCGACAATTTCCATATCGATTATGCCGTGGTCACTTTACCGGAAAAAATTGAAAGCCTCAGTCTGTAAATTCCATCAGGAGCGAGAAATAAAAGATCCAAACCAGTGTTACACATTAGCGCTATGATGTAATATTACATTAAGATGCATGAAATACGACCCATTTTCAAATATTGAATATCGTACATTTAGGAGTAAACATAATCATGTAAAAATAATGATTAATGAAGAAATGTTTTGCGATAAATCAATTTCTGCGCTATTAATATTTGCCTCGTAATTGAGAATTGCAACAATGTGAATGTAATTTTCATTGCGATTTACTCTGTACAAATAATGTCAGTGCAAGATAATTTGTTGAAATAACATGTCAAATAAAAAATACTGAACATGTTTTATTATCTCTTAAATCAACTTTAAACAATCTGACAATATCCCAAAGATTTTAGTCACTTTTAAGTCTTGAAACGAATTTCTTTTTTGCATTCAGAAATGTTTGAAGTGCAAGACATTCGTAAAAAAATCAATACATGCACGCCGGAGAGCATCGATCTCACAACTTGATAAATTAAAGACACAAACGCAAGGGTAATAAAATTAAAACAAAACAATCACATGGGCTCCCATAACAAAGTCTCACCAGAAGCCTTGCTGAGGTTCTTCTATCAACACAAAAAACCTACAGCATACATTTAATCCATGCATGTGACCGTTATGATTCTACAACCGGAACTGCTTTGTTTTCTTGCTCACGTGTCCAGTGTATATTCCGAAAATATCTACCAGTATGATGTCATATATATATATAGCGTCCTGTCACTAGGGAGATGTGAAAACTTTGCAAAAAGGGGGGTGACAATGCTTTACAACAGCCCTATCTCGCAGACCGTGGCTGCAAAAGTACTTTTCGAATGAAAACTGCATTTTCCGCTTTGATAAGTTCCATATCTCGAGCTTCTCGAATATAAGGTTAAAAATCTCATCTGTCAGCAAACATTATTCAAAAAACTCTTGAAAAACAATTACAAAGAAATGGAGTTTCTTACATTTCCGTCGCCATTGAACCTTTAAATGTAAGATTTGTTCTTGTTTTTAAATAGATGTCAGTAACGTGAGTCAATAGTGTTTAAAAATAAACATTGAACGGTTTCTTACGTTTTGAGTCGAAAAAATTACAATCAGTTGTTGTCATCTTTTGTCTTTATGCATTAAGAGAAAGTAAAGTAACTCAAGAGCGTGAACGTTGACGGAAAGCATAACGTTTCAGTTCTATTGCCGACACGTTCATTTATTTGTTCATTTGTTAGTTTTAGAAAGAAAAGATAAATCGATGATGCACCTGCTTGACTTTATTACTTGATGTTACTGCATGCAATGCAAAGATTTATGATGACCCCGAATCTAAGTCCACATGATGAGATGTGTGATAATATGAGTAATATTTCAATCTTTTGCGAATGTCAAACATTTTAAACCTTTAACAGTGTTCTATTCTAAAGTCGTGTACTTAAAATAGTCGATAAAGCCATTCAAAAATTGGGGCCAATAAATTTTGCAATTAAGTCTGAAATAGTATTCGATTTTAATTTGCAGGTTTTAAATGCTTTGAATAATCAGTTCTTTAACCCCTACATAAAAACTAGTATTCAGACTCTTTAGGTTCTTCTTTAAAAAAACAGGAATGAATTATGCAATTGCGATTGCAAGGGTGTTTGAAGGAAAGCATGACAAAAGGAGTATACTCCGTATCAATAAATTAAGCATAAGGAGTATAGTCCGTATCAATAAAGTAAGCATAACGAGTATAGTCCGTATCAATAAAGTAAGATCAATGACATGGCTAATTTCAGCTAGATATTAAATACGACATAATGAGCATTTCCAAGGTTTAGACGTGACAATAAACCCACACATAAAGCTGTAAGAAGAGCCATAAGACTGTTTGCTTTCGGTTTCCTTTAAAAGCCGCCGCTTGTTGAATACAAATCAGTGAATTATTCGTTATTTGCTTTTCAATTGACACTGTTGACGGTCATAGAGAAGAAAAGGTTATTCATAAATTTCTTTTGAAATGCTTTCTATGGCCGCATGAAATATCTTAAAAGTCTCTTCTAATGCCAGTATAATTGTAAATTCTTCTCACATAGGGATGATGCTTTACGGCTAGCTGATCTGGGAAAATTATAAACAAAGACGAAGTTACCGGGTAACACGGAAACCTGCTGCAGGGAAAGCGTTTGATCAATCTTTATTATAACATCTAACAATAGCAGAGTCGATTCTAATTTTTCTGAAGTGAATAACTCTATAATAGATATAATAGCCAACAGGAGGAACACACAAAATCACCTATATGGGCGGAAACGTAATCCAATGTCATAAACTTGTGTCGCCCTATATCTTAAATAAGTCACAGCCAGTGGAAAATGAACCATTACCTTTAATCGCCTTTGGTTTGAGTTAATAGGTACATATTCAGACATCATATTTCTTATGGATTTGCAATGTATAAGTTTTGAATAAACTAGAAATGGTAGCCCCTGATGATAGTACTTGGTTCTTGAGGGTGTATCTACAACACTTAATTTGACTACCTTTGACTCCCATCATCAAAACAAAAGTTCTTAGAGCACCATATTATGCCACATATTCATAGATCCAAGACATTTCATTTTGGATAGGTTCGATAAATGTTAAAATATGATGGACGTTTAAGTTTGCATGCAACAATATACTTTGGATCAATATTGTGTTGTGTAATTATTTCCCCCGCTCACCCCTTCGTCTCTCTCTCTCTCTCTCTCTCTCTCTCTCTCTCTCTCTCTCTCTCATTTACATCTCGATATGACAAGAATGGGGTGTATGTCATTGTTATCTACAATAACATTTAACATTACTCTATACATGTTCAAGTGAAGCACATTAGGAAAAGACAGACTGTTGATTGACCTTTCTCACGCTTAGTTTCAGCAATTTGTGGTCCAAATTATTCAGACAATATTGGTTTGATACAAATTTTTCAAATAATAATGGTATGGACAAAATTATTAAGACAATAATGGTATGGTCCAAATTATTCAGACAATAATGGTATGGTCCAAATTATTCAGACAATAATGGTATGGTCCAAATGATTCAGACAATAATGGTATGGTCCAAATTATTCGGACAATAATGGTATGGTCCAAATTATTCAGACAATAATGGTATGATCCAAATTATTCCAGCAAAAATTAGATCTAACCACGGATGATTGGGTAAGAATACAATAAAATATAAGCTACAAATTGTGAAGAAATCGCAAAGGTATAGGGGGTACCTCAAGCAAATAATATAAAATATAATACACTGTACATGTTTCAGAATGGCTAACGGTCCGTGTACAAACTATACATGCGTCAGGTTCTGTAAATACTAGGTTTGAAAATCTGAACTGAGGTGCTGAGTACACATTATAATTGAACACATAAAAGTAGTGTCATTGTATTGCCAGCTTGAATGAAGCAAGAACAAAATTGTGGGCCAATGAGACCGGAAATACTATTTACCGATAACAGGTTTATAATCAATATGAATGTTTTCAGTCATCTCGCTACGATGACTGCATTGTGGCAGTTTATACTGATGTCTAACAACGTGGGAATCATGCTGCAGACATGTAGCATCGTGTCCCACCAAGTCACATTATCATGACGCCAGGCAGACCAGTCCTAACACTAACCTCTTAATGCTGAGCGCCTGGAGAGGCAGATGTTAGTCACATGTTTATACATCTTTGGAATTACTCGGCCGCGGGTTTTCATTCGCGACATCCCGCATTGGAGACGGTATCTCGAATCACTAGGCCACTGGAGCAGTTGACTTTAGTTTGTGACATCGCCACAAATAACAACGAAAACATGTCTCAAATTGGCACGGAAAATAAAAGAATATCGGAACAGAGATACATCAGATGTCACAGAGAGAGAGAGAGAGAGAGAGAGAGAGAGAGAGAGAGAGAGAGAGAGAGAGAGAGAGAGAGAGAGAGAGACAGACAGAGACAGAGAGAGACAGACAGAGACAGACAGACAGACAGAGACTGAGGGAGTGACAAATCATGTGACCTTTACAAATCACGTGATGAAAAGCTGCAAAACGGAATGCTTGATTCTACATGTCGTCTCAGTGTTCAGATTCAGAAAAAGAGACAGTTCAATACCTATGATCATAAAAATAAAACATCCAACGAGCGCTAAATTTTTCCCAGGCAGAAACACCTCGACTATCATTACAACGAGAACGCTGTGAGCATTGCCTCGGATTGCCTAAAACGGCTTAACTCGAAGACTTTATGATGTTCTTATGAACCGTTTCTCGGACTTTCTGGTCACCACTAGACACATATGACACCTTTGAACATGAAAACTGTGAATTTTGCACCAACTACGTCTTTCAGCTGGATTTTTGAAGTCAATGTTTTCTTTATTCATATGTGCAGTAAGGTATTATGGTACTTAACTTTGAATGGTTGAAATGACGAATGTCCATCACAAAAGCTGTATTAAGTGCATTACGTTTTATTGAACGACTGCTCTGATCTTGTTTTCAAGTATGTATGTATGTATGTATGTATGTATGTATGTATGTATGTATGTATGTATGTATGTATGTATGTATGTATGACTGATTGACTGACTTTATTTCCTATTCAGCAGAGATTACATCAGATTAATCAAATTCAGAATAATACAAAATCACGAAATACAACAGAAAAGAGTATAAAATAAAAAAAATAATTGTGAAACGTATACGTATGTGCTTATGCATACATACACATATATACACATACACACACATATACATACATATACACATACACACACATATACATACATACATACATATATATATATATATATATATATATATATATATATATATATATATATATATATATATATATACAAACACATATACACATACACACATACACACATCTATACATATATATGTGGAACAACATGAAACAATTCTCAAATGAAAAAAGATAGCAAAAGGTGACACTCTTATATTATATGAGCCAGAGAGCATTATATCTCCGTGATCTGTCATACAACAAAATTGCGGAATTTGACAACAATAGGAAGGCCTTTTGTTTATGCTTGTTTTTTTAATAATTCACTTATTTATTTAGATTAACTACTTATTATTGCTGTTATGTTATGACATGTTGGTTGAGAGTAGGGCATGCATTTTATTGTAAAATGAGGTTATGCTCTTTGCCGTTACCAACATTAGTTTATCCCAGACATCATCGTCGATAGACGACAAGCAATCTACTCTGCTTCCAAGAAGTGTCTCCAATATTATATCATCTTCTTGATTGAATAAATTAACCCCGTCTCTCACCTCTAAAGTTTCAATCACCCTATCAAAGAAGACGTTTCGTTCAAGTAGCATTTCACAACCTAAGATAAGATGTTTCGCTCTGTCGTCAGTCTCTTTTCCACAGAGTTTGCATATCATAACTTTTCCAATAGGCATGATGTATAGTTTCTCTTTTTTTAGAGAGAGGCCATAACATAGATGGAAATTTACGCCCAAGAAACCACATACTGCTTGGTTTTAGGTCCAAATGAATGTTTCTGAAGTGAATTAAATCACTCCTTAGTTTAATATCTGTATTCCAGGTAGATTCTTCTAGGTTTTGAATATTATCAATAATATACCGATTCCAAACAAGTTTTCCTTCGGTTTGTACTCTTACTGCATAGTCTAAGAGAACACTTCCCATACCATATTTCTTGAATATTTTGTCAATATCTGCTTTAAACCCCGTCTGTTTTAGTGGGTTGATCAAGTACTGACATAAGCGCAAAATGAAAATCTTTTTCCAGATAAGAGTCCAATCGCCCCTACGCAGCCGTTTGAAAAAGCACAATTTCATCTTATCTACGTATGCTTCCATTGACCAGAGTTCTAAGGTACTATTCGTTGCCTCTGTGGGGCGAATATTTATCGAAAGCTTGCATACGTCGCGCTGCATGCCCAGTCGATATAGACGGGAGTTGTACATACGAATATGATTGAAATCCAATCTCCGCTGTCCTACCTGAAGATCTAACGACGACCGCTAAAGGGACATGCTCTGAGCTTTAAATCAGCCAGTGGAGATGCAGCTTTCATAAATCTGTAAGTGAACCCGACTGTTCGGTGCACATTCATGGTCGTTCTCCATACTGCTCAGTCTCCAAATGCGAAGATATACGACTTCATCTGATTGGTTGATAGAATTAGCGATTATGGCAGCTATTAGGTCACCAGAACATGACCTGTAAACGGTTGCTGTCAGATCTTCATGTATAACAGTAGATATATGATTTTGGAGAATGACTCGGTATGAATGAGTTTTTAACTAGTTTGGTGCCAACACGGATTTATTTCTTTCTGATAGGGTACATCGGGTGGCAGGTACTTGCTTGATCACTCACATCTCACCTATGTCGTAGGTTCGAGTCTTGGTTTGGCCAATGTGGGTAATTGTGTATGAATTCCATCAATTTCCCGGAGATCCGTGTTTATATCAGGACCGAGATATAAACCCTGTATAGTTATCATCAATCACTCATGCTGGCACCTAATGTCAGGATGTAAATATACAGTATGGTATCGTGTAATCTTCTACATTATCTTATCCCATTAAAACTGTATGCTGCCTAAATCATCTAGCCAGAAAGAAAATAGATTGTGTCGTATCTGGACTGTAATAAAAACGCTGCACATTCATTCAGCGTACAGTATTCGGTTTTGTTTTTTCTTTTCTCGATAATCACGTCGGCTGTTAAGCTCATTAAAAAGAGACGATAGACCCATTCCATCAACAATGTATTTAAGCATTCATTTCGTCTTAGTTTTTGTTACAGACCTCTTTTAATTAAGGGCAGGACCGTTTTAAAAATGGAAAACAAGTTTTATCGTTACAGATGGAACATCTAATTATCTCCTATTGGACCTTGACAGCGGTAAGGGGTTGTCCATAAAGGATGTTCTCAGATAATATCTGTATTCTTACCCCCTTCCTGTGTCCGCTTTTGTCTGCATGTGGCCTTTCGCACCCACGGGCTGCGAACGTACCCATCTAGCAATATACACTGCACTATGGTCTGAGCGTTATTCAGGCCGTGCTACATCTTATCTGTTTATTTGTATACTCGCTTAGGTCCACATGGAAAACAAAAAGTGAATTAAACATATTTATATTTGATTATTTATACTTCGCCACCAAGTATAAAGCATACTTATCACATATAAATTGTAGACATTGTTACATGTGTCCAAAATGCTATAATTACTCTGACTTGTAGAGTGAGCACATGAGTAACTTCAATTATATATCACTTCGGATACAACATGAATATTTAATAAAATATGCTCCAAATTTTAAAGTCTTGACTTGCGTTTAATACACTAAGGCTCCTTTTCTTCCATGCTAAAAGCCAATATGTCAATGCAAGTTAATCAACAGAATCACACAGCGCACATCAGCTCCAAAGAACCGCCTTTAAGTAAGATCCGGGAACGATCAACTAAAAGTAACATAATTCATTCGGATCAAAATGGAAACGGAACAATATTAGCATAACATGTCATGCTGGGGAATTTAATTTAACGGGACCGACACTGCTGATATACTTTATGTCTAAGTTGTCATATGGCGGTAGAGTAATCAATGCTATATTATACTGCGCTGTACTACAAGGAGTAATTGTTAGTATTAGTATAATATACATACACACGCACGCACGCACCCCCCACACACATACATACGTACGTACGTACGTACATACATACATACATACATACATACATACATACATACATACATACATACATACATACATACATACATACATACATACATACATACATACATACATACATACATACATACATGCATAAGTGTGTGTGTGTGTGTGTGGGTGTGTGTGTGTGTGTGTGTGTGTGTGTGCATTGAATTTTAATATATAACATATAGAGTAAAAAATAATAATAAGAAATAAAATTCACGGCAGAAGTCTCCAATTCAAAGAACGTTTTCCTATACAAAGCAACCAGGCTGGTAGAAAACAAACTCCTTGCAGACATCTACTATAAGCCAACAGGCAAACATCGGTATCTCTTCCCAACTAGCTGTCATCCAAAACACTGTATTAAGAACATCCCATATAGCGAAGCACTAAGGATACGTATAATTTGTTTATACGATGAAACATTCCTAAAAAGGTCTGAAGGTCTATCTAAACATTGAATTTACCGAGGCAACGACAAAGACCTAATTCTAAACAAACAAACCGCGATGACATACTGAAATATGGAAAGAAGAAAAAGGTAGATTCCATTTATCCTCACCTACCATCCAGACAACCCCAACGTAGGTGAAATCATCATGAAAACACTGGCCCATTGCGGGATCGTCGAACGCACTAACGTTAATCATCCCGAACAAACCTGCAATAGCCTACCGAAGACCAAAACACTTCAAGGGTTATTCATCCTAGTCAGGGTGAAGCTAACGCCAGTCACTAATCAAGACCACCCTAGTCAATCTGGTCCCTGCGGTGATAAAAGGTTACAAAACCTGTCAACATAGGAGTGAAACCAGGACATTTGCTACCATACTGACTAGACAAAAGAAAAACATGCATGACCCAAACAAAAATGTGCAAAACAGAGAATGTAATTTATCTCATCACATGTAAGATCTATAGCCATCAGTATGTCAGAGAAACTAAAAAGCTACACTAAAGAATCAAAAGAATCAACCTTCATAGATCCGATTGGACGACAAACAAGCTGTACAGAAGAAGCCTGGTCGCTCGCAGAGCACTGGCCACACTTTCAGTGATATAATACTTGTTGCAATTGCTCACAACTCCAACTGGAAACTAGGAGAGAAAAGGAATCTTACTGGATACCTCGCCTTAGAACATTGAAGCCAAGCGGTTTTAAACCAAGATAAATGGGAGGGTCAGTATGCTACATGTTTCCGGCATGATGCCACAGTGCTAGACATCACTAAAAACTGCAAAACAGCAAACACTGTAGTGATATGAATGAAATCTTATTAAAGCTACAAATGTGTGATGACTTTTCATTTCTGTATTCTGTATTACCACACAAGGACAACAAAAGAACTTGTAAAAGGAAAATCCATAGGACGAGATGGCCTCACGGCGGAGTTTTATAATACAAAAAAAAGTCCAAGGTGAGGTGGCACCAATTCTTGAAAACCTATTTAATAACATACTTTTAAAAAAATGCCTTAATGACGAATTCAGTTAGGGAAGGTTTGATCACTATCATATACAAAGGGAAGGGCGACAGAACCGACTTTTAAAAAAACTGGAGTCCCATCTCCCTCCTGAACACTGATTACAAAATACTGAGTAGAATTCTAGCGAATAGGTTTAAACACAGGATAAACACCATAGTAAACACTAATCAAACATGCGGTGGTAAAGGTAGAAGCATATATAACATCATACTTAACATTAGGACAATTATAGATTTTATAAACGGGACAGGTGCGAAATGTACTATGGTACTTTTCGACCAGGAAAAAGCTTTTGACAGATTAGAAAATAATTACACGCAAAAAGTACTGGAAAAATCTGGATTTGGATCTAACTTCAAAAAATGGACTAAGATTATGTATAATAAAATAACTGCAAATGTACAGGTTAATGGGGCGATAACGGAAAAAATTTGAAATACAACGATCAGTGAGGCAAGGCTGCCCACTGTCGATGCCATTATGCGTAAAGGCGATATAAATTCTGAGTTAAAAAAATTAGAAACAACAACATACATGGAATAAAAATCCCAAACTTGAGGGATGAATTCAAGATACTACAACATGCGGATGATTGTACAAACTTCATAAAAGACCCAACATCCTTTGAACACCCACAAAGGAATATGGAGCTTTTGGAAAAGCCTCGGGGTCACAAAAAAATCATGACAAAACAGAAATTCTGAAAATAGAAAACTGGAGAGGTAGTCACACAGGCCTACCCCAACACCTAATCAAAAATAAAGTAAAAGCCCTAGGGACATCTTTTGGGCAAACGAAGAAAAAGAAAATTGTATAAAAGAAAACAGAAGATAAAAGAAATCATTCAAATCTGTGCACTCACGCCACTTAGCATGATAGAACGTTCACATGTTGCAAAAACATATATGTACTCAAATCTGACATATTTAATAAACTCTGTGGACATAACAAACAAAACACTAGAAAAATTAGATAATGAAATAGTAGACTACATAATACATATGGAATTTCAAGACACATTACATAAAAACTTCATCATCATAGAGGTCTAAATTAAGGGGTTAACTCCCCTTTCCCAGTCTAATCCTAATTAAAAGCAAAAACATCTTAAATAGGTTTTAAAACATCGGTTGCACACTTCAAACACTATGGGATCCATTATACATGTTTTGGTTCGGATTTGGAATGAGAAACATACAAGACATATACACAAACAACAAACTGAGTAAGACATTAGAAACACCACGAATCTTTAGAAACATTAAAGAACTATTGTATAAATTTAGGGACCAGAAAGAATTATGGGAATTAGATAATGATAAGACTTACGATTAGATTAGAGAAATTTTAACTAAATCGATTAGAAACAAAGTAGAAGAGGAATGTATATATGTAACCTGGGATAGGGTCTGGAGGCATTGGTCCAACATAACATCGCCAAAGGTACAAAGCATCATCTTTGAGTACTTCCACGACGCCTGGCTAACAAGCGAATTGGCTTTAAGAAGACAAATGATAAGGACCTTTGCTTGCTGCCCTCTATGTAGAAAAGCCCCGTTCACAAAAAATCACACGATGACATAATGTGACAAAACAAAGGAAGAAAGATACAAACTAATAATGGAACTTAAGGTCGACAAATATGACAGACGCCAGATAGTCTTCCTTCAATAAAAACTTAATTAGACAAATTACGGACTACAATCACGAAAACAATGTTTGCATGTAGACAAGTAATTACGATTAAGAAAAAGTGCAAAAACTTTTTCTTCTTTCAAAACGTTTTAAAAAAATTTAATTTAAAAACAAAATGTTGACTTAAATAAACAGTTTCACCATTTGGAAAAAATGCAATTATTATCTAGAATATGAAACCTTAATGGGGAAAGTACATTCTGAGGTCGTCATGGGGCTATATCACATGACGCTACACAACTTGGATGGGCCTGTGGAGGAGTTTGAGAAAACCCCATTAAGGGAAACAATTTTTTTAGTAATTTTGTTACAAAGAAACAAACTTTGGATACCTATTATCCACACCACTTCCTCTGTGCAGCTCCCGCACTGCACAGAAAAGACAATTTGAGGGTACCATAAATAATTTTGGATCTTTTCAGTACTTTAAATAAAATAAATAACTAGAGACGACCAAACTAGAGCCAGAAGAAGTACAATTTAAAATTTAAAAAAATGTACGGACCCCGGCTCTAGGACAATGAGAATTAAAGATGATAAGGCAAAGGACGTTACATTAAAATTTAATTATAAATAACGCACCGAACTTTTCAAAAATTCAAATGCAAATAGAATTAAACGGATGTATTAAACACATAAATGGAATGATGTGATGACCCACTTAGAGGTTGAAATCACAAATAAACAACTGGGAAAATTTGATATAGAAATTGCTATCCTCGCAAAGAAATAATGTATATATACACATATAGCAAACAGACATATATCACCAACACAAATAACATTCACAGGATACAGGAGACCTCTAGCCAAGGTCAAACAAAACGAAGGCTAAGAAGGCGACTCCGAAGAAGGGTAAATAAAACCCTACTCAGAAAACCCTTCTTATAGATACACTAGGATATCTCACACTTTATGCTAATATTTCCTACTAGGATCGTTATCTCTGCCAATAGCCTAATGGAAGAAAATATGTATTACTATACCTATAAATTAGAAGTTATTCAGTTAGATAAACATTTAAATTTGTAATTTATTGAAACCTCCAGCTATTTGTGCTTCCTAAAGTACATAAAAAGTTAGCATAATAACGCATGAAGTACCTATTTGGTGCATACGGTGAGTGTAAATTGGATATTCGAGCTCTCAGGAGAATTTTACCTCTTCTTTTCAAGTGGCATGTAGGTCATAGGCGAATAGATTTTAGTACGAAATCAAGTTAGATTGCTATAATTATAATTTGCTTGTGCTTAGGTATTTGAGTGTAATTGGAGTCCCCATGATATCAGAAAAGAATCAGTGTCATGTGTTAAGCTGACATTTAGAACACTTCAGTTTGAATAACACATTACAATAAGTCCTACACAGATAAAATTGTCACGCTTATAACTGGCAAGGGCCCATCTAAAATTTGTATAACCTCTAATTAATACATTGACGATTTTCTAACTAGAAAGTTTGAATTTTTTAATTTTTTTCCAGCATCCTATTTCTGTTTTGGAGAAGAAATTGTACTAAGCAGTTGGCTTCGACCTAGAACCATATTATCGCCGCTCAGGTACAAACGTATTGTGAGGGTAGTGAGAGGGTGATATAATCCCCTCCCACCACCAACACCAGTTATGGCGCTTTGGCTATCGTTATCAAAGAGATTATCGGCCAGATCGGGTAAACAATAAAATGAAATATGAAACTAATGGATATAGTAGCAGAGGTATGAGGGAAAATATAAAACATTACCCCTTTATAACAATTATAACAATTCAATCAATTACATCCAACAATGAAATTGAACATGACAGCTGAATGATACTCTGTTAGAAATAGAAGTACAGATTTATGCGAAATATAATTAGACATTATGGACTGCCGACATAATAAATTTTATCATAGAAACTGGGTAATGATCAAACTCAAATCGCAGGCACGTCAGCATAACCTGGTTGCTTCCGGTCTTTTCCAAATCACACATGGTGAGTCGGTGACAGGTCAGCATTGCTCAGCTTATGTATGTTTGTCTCTTTCTGTCTGCCTCTCTCTCTCTCTCAGTCGTTTACTGGGTTAACTGTATGGTGTGTCACATGTATGAAGCTATTTGTCCCTTAAAATAAATATTATACGCAGCCTAAATATTTGTCAGGGTTTTATTTCTCCTGGGATGGAACGACGTTCTCATTCTTTGTACGCCAGATACCGTCTTATCGTAATTCAACAGAACTATGCTAATGTGGTTGATTAGCATTTTGATACTGGTACACAATCATATCAACATGAAATTAATATAGTTCTCCTAGCTGCTAGCCCATTCCTAACTGGAACCATGACGGCATAACTAGACCTCTTATAAAAGGTATTTATAGGGAAATCTTTTAAGTCCCAATGAGGGCTGTAAATTACTAACTAAACACAAGCCGACTTTACTCGGTTAAATAAATCACTCCCGATTACCAGGGCTTGCACCAAGCAGCAGAAATGTATCGTCTCTTATACAGTACTTAACGATGGTACTGATCCTAATAGCGTTGAGCAACAATGAAGCCATTAAAAAACAATTTCATTATATTTCCTGTTACATTGAAAGCCTTATAAAGTCTAAAATCTGACAACCCGTTAATCATCTTAGATTTTGCAGAAACACGATGTGTTCATACAATCTAGAGAAAGAAATACTGTACTCTTGACTGCCAAGTGACATTGATGTAAATGGTAACGAAAGGGCAGAGAAAACTGTGATACAATAACCAGTTTTTAAAAATGCACATAATGACATCAAATATTGTATAATGCGGCATGCTCGTGGTACGTCTCAAAATATCGATATTTAGAGTGTCATCTCTTGCATGTAATAGATTACATATATCAGGTGGAGCTGTGGCAATCGCATAACGGACACATCCCTAACATATACGACACTCTCAAAAGGTGAAACTCAGCCATGCGGCGTACCATGACAGTGCAAATTGACGGAGGTTTAAATTATTGTTGAGCGTGTCGATTTCAAACTTTCGGACTGATACTTTTTGAACTAAGCGAACAAAAAGTATCAAGATATTGAAATGTTAAACTTTCCGAGGACAAATATTTTTAGAAATAATTTAAAGTTATCAATTTCTGGAAGATGATCGCCCCAGCGTTATCACCTGGATCATGTGAATTATGCAAATATGAAATTAATGGATAAGAATAAATAGAAATTGGAGCAGATATATTGAATATAATAACACTAGCCCCATATACAGAATAAAACAATTTAATTAATTAGATCAAGGAAATAAACTCGTACAACGCATATGACGGATATACTTATACATGATAATATGTTTCCAAAAGCTATTGTTAAAATATGCAATTAGCAGTTTCGTTTATACAGACATGACAAATTTCGTGATACAATCGATAGAGAGTTTCGAATTTAATTGTCCAAAATTGAATTCATTATCTGGCTGCGGGCGAAACTGAGCTGGCTGCTGGCCATAAACCAGAATCACTGTAGCTTGTAAGGCGAAGTCGACTTGTGCAGTAACACTCTGTTCCCTCTGGTATTCGCTTCTTGTTCTGGAGTGATTCTTTACTCCGAAATGGTTCCGTTCTGTTCGCGATGGACCCTTTCTATCCCACGCTCTGGCGTGGAAGTTTTGATGTGGAAGTGATTTCCCGTTAAGTGTATGAAATCCTTAGAATACTCAAGTCCTATAACATTCACGACAAATGAACTCAAACAATTATTTGCAGACTCATATCAAAGAAAAATTGAATGCAATTAAGACGCTGCCTTGTGCTTTCGGGATTCGCTTTCTTCAAACTTGGCAGAGTCATCTCTTTACTTTTTGTCTCTCAAAGACTTCCAAACCAATCCCTTGGACAATTTTGACAAGAAAAACAAATGCGTTCTGCTTTCCGATTTAATTTCCTTTTGACCCTCTAAGCATCAAGTTAGGTCGTTGTACGTCGTGTTAGCAAAAGTCGCACATGGTTCACAGAATATTGATTCTGATATATTTATTATAATACAGACAAAGACAAAACCTTTCATACAGAAGCATTTACATCCCTTCTCAGAAGTGTATAACTGGGACACAGTTGATCGTGTCCGCGAGTAGCAGAACTAATAAATGGGTAAGCACTTGATGTCTGCTAGCACTGAAAGAAAGAGTTATATCAAGTTCGATTACTCATCGATGTCTACTTTGTCCATAAATCCTTTCCTGATTTACGCCATTATTTATATTTTTGTATTATTTTCATATTTATATAAAGCAATACAATTAAATAAATCTAACCCCGAACGACCAATTACATCCCTATTTAATTAATTATAAACTAATGCTATACCAATTAATACGACAGAGATGCTTTATTGGAATTTAGAGTTTCATCTTTATAAATAAATTGCATCAAACGTTCTCAAATGGCTTGTTCATTTCTAGTTATTATCATGAAATATTCATATCCGTACGTTATGATCATAAATAGTTCAGTCCAATAGTTATTATCATAAATTGAACATTACTTAAGTTGCTAGTAGAGCCGCAGAGTCGTCATGAGTTCTAAATAATTAAGGAAACTTTATCTTCTTTTCTTCGTTTTAAACGATTATAGCACGATAGATAAGGAATCGTCCTTCGACGGCAGGGAATAATTATGCCAACAAAGGCATCCTTCTCTGCTGTTTTCAAACTTGGTAAGTCAATGTTTTGTCACCGGGGACTTAGGTTGAAAATAATTATCATGTATATATGATTTCACTACTGCTATATTTCGAAATTGTTTTATAAAATCTCAAAAATAAATAGGTATTAACATAGCAAATGGGAATAACAGCGTGTCTGGTACCTACAACTTTTGCACATACTCTCTCTCTCTCTCTCTCTCTCTCTCTCTCTCTCTCTCTCTCTCTCTCTCTCTCTCTCTCTCTCTCTCTCTCTCGTGAATATCTGCCCCTAGCAATAGCACTAAAACTGTGGCATTTGTTGCTCTGTCCACCGCTATTCTGGACGATTTAACGTTCTATTGACATAAATATTTGTTTTGTCAGAAGAAGATTGTGTCATAAGAACTGTGTATCTCTCTCTCTCTCTCTCTCTCTCTCTCTCTCTCTCTCTATATATATATATATATATATATATATATATATATATATATATATATATATATATATATATATAATGCACTATCTTATCTGTCAAACATAATTAGATAACATGGTTTGCATATATTCATCATTTCTTAACCAGAGAATCGCAATCCACGGTCTGACGCAGAAATCATTTTCGTCGAATGCAAACATAGAAACATACACATTACAGTCTCTGCATTCAGTTGCAAGCGTCCGATTGTTCATGTATCAACTACAACTACGGTGTCCAAATACTCTGCTTTCAGTTGCAAGTGTCCGATTTTCCATGTATCAGTTACAGTGTCCAATTACTCTGGCGAGATGAATGCGTGTTTTAGATATGGAAGACATCAAACAAAATTAAGACATGAAATGTCATTTTAACCCACTGGGATTATTTCGTAATAAGATTCAGTCGTGTTGGGAAATCTTTATGAATGCTGTTTGTAATATGTATAATGTTAACCACATGCGATTCCGTAGCATGATGTACTTGAATGTCACTTTAAATTATTTAGGAAAGAACAAAACAAGCAACACGATAGTGTTCAGCCTGCCTTTTCGAATGCAAACATTAATAAAGGAAATTTTAAACATTCTTTGCACTGTGATCGACAACAAATGTATAATTATTTAATTATTTTCCTTCATTTATTCATTGTATAGGACACACATTCTCTGCATTTTACCCAGTGATAGGCAAAAGTAGTTAAAGTATGCAAGGCCGATATGAATTCTTATTTAATCAATATTTAAACTGAAATGTTGGAATGCTTGTTTGTGAACGCTTACCAAAGAAAAATGTCTATAAAAGTTAATGGCATGTAAAGAAAGCATGCAGTGCAGATTTCATACAGGTTTCATGCGGATAATCTGCAATTGATTAAACCTGAGTGATCGAAACCTTTAACCCACGACATCGTATACCCAGATCGTTTATCTCCGATTAGCACTCAAGCACTCGAAAGCTGTAACCAATGAATTCGTATCCTCATATTCTTTATCTTGTATCACTCATAACCTTTGTATTTTTGGCTTTTGACATAGTTAGCAGCGGCAACAGCAGTCCCGTTGATGTGTGCATGCAAATTTAAAAACTTACTTTTAATAATGTTGAGATGATAACGAATAGGCAATGTAGAGAGATCAAAACGCATGCTCTCTGGCAAGCGAATGAGCAAATGTATAGTCGACAGGTCATTTATAAGCTTTATAACATATATCTGTGTGTGTGTGTGTGTGTGTGTGTGTGTGTGTTTGTGTGTGTGAGCAAATGTATAGTCGACAGGTCATTTATAAGCTTTATAAGATATATCTGTGTGTGTGTGTGTGTGTGTGTGTGTGTGTGTGTGTGTGTGTGTAACAGTGTTTTCTAGCGTATAACACCTGTGTAGAATAACTTCATCCTACCTCTGACAAGTGACCATAATCCTGCTTGCATAATGCACATCAACTATAAATTTCTTCCACTTGAAGATTCTTTCGAATAATAAAGACAATCATTATTTGTAGCAAGTTTACAACGATCAGTGGTCGAAGTTGGGTGTCCCGCTAACAGGTCATTTCGCACTGATCGACCTAGCTACATATACCAGTTCTTTAATAGTATAAATTGATGTCCAAAAGGCCTTTATTTTAATTGTTATATTTTTAAATTCATATTTTCGTTATTATTTATAAAGGGTACATCAATTTTAGATTAGCTTATGTTATTACATTGGTAGTCTCTATTTGATGGTTACAAGTGGACATTATACTTGGAATAATTCACAGTTGTATCCTTGCGCAGGCTATATGCAGTACACAGTTTGGACGCTTTGCATTGCCATTACCTTAGCCGTTTCGTTGACTCTTCTCTGAAAGTTAAAATGTCTTGAAACGTCACGTTAAGTTTATACTGAATTCCTAAACGTAGACTTTCTACTCTTCTTATTAAAGTTATTAATTTTTAAAGATTAGTTTTGTTTTTTTAAAGTAACATCATTTTAACTTCGACCATTATTTTGTCCAGAACAATGTTAAAGCAAAGAATCCTTTACCATGCCCAAGTGTAAAATAGCGAATTCTACCCTAGGTCTCAATATTTGTGTGTCCGACACGAGGCTTTGCGACTTTGCCTATTTGTTAACATGTATGAGCAGAGCATGCATTCTATCAATTAGTAATGGTGTCTCGATATATGATGGGATACATTAAGATATTTGTTATTTCATAAACGTTAGATATACAACTACCCGTAGTATCCAAAGATTGTGTTATGGAACCATGTTAGCCATTAGCGTTTGTTTGTAATACCTAATGGGAAAACAAAGAAGAGAGAGAGAGAGAGAGAGAGAGAGAGAGAGAGAGAGAGAGAGAGAGAGAGAGAGAGATTAAACTTAGTGTGCTAAGGGAAAATAGCTTCCACGTCCACGTCCACAAAAGTATTCTGGAAAGAACTTGTAACTGAAACAAGGCCGTAAATACTTCGGACGAGAAAGAGATTCCCTGGAAACGCCGTCAATGGCTTCATTGTGAAACTAGATTAGGTCAGGAAAACGTGCGTGCATTCATGCGCTTATTGAAATTTCGACATTCTTGAACCTCGTTTATTACACATCACTGACTCCCCAAAAAGTGAACTTTAAACAAGAAGTAAAACCCATCAAGTAAAATTTAAAAACAATTAAACTGTGATTCCTTTTGTAGCGAAAAGGGTATGTGCCATATCATGTTGTATAATTTGTTAGCAAATTCAATGCCATGTTTCTTTCTGTTTCATTTATACCTTTCCATGACAATATTACCGCAGCAAATCTTTGTCCAAGCACGGATATTACTTAATTATGACTTTAAATATTGTCTTCACAGAGAAAGCACAAAAGTGAGTTCGTATCTTTTGGATCAAGCAAATCCGAGGATTTTTCATCAGGTTTAGATGTTTCGATGAATTTTGCATCTTTAGAATCATTCTCAGTGAATTCTAAACGTTATCTCAGTATTAGAAGTGTGTTATCTTCAGTAAATTACATTTGATTCCACTCAATTATTTCTTACTCAGTGATGCTCATCGGATCATTTCCTGAAAAAGCACCTTTTTCTTAAAGCAGTCATTCCAGAAAGAGTCAAAACAATAATTACGAGCTTCATCATTTCAAAAACGAAAACAAGAAAGTTATTTATACAGATATTAAGCTTTCTCAGTATTTTAATAGTGCTTTTTTGTGACCTATAAACGTAATATTCTGTAATGTGTTGGTTCACGGGGAAAGAAGAAATTATGAAAAGTATTTTGGGATCTAGAATAGAATATAAGGACATATGATTGTCTATCTTATTTAGATGCATTTTGAGAAGTATTAAACTTTTTAAACTACAAATCAGTGACTTGACTGTTAAATACAAATCCCTGACTTGAATGTTAAGTACAAATCACCGACATGACTGTTTATATGTTTATTTGATTAATATTCTTTCAAGGCACGTGAAGGGATATGTGTCGTCCACCTTTTCAAGAAACCAGTTATGAAATTATATAGTTCAGAGTTACTGTTTTTTAACATTTCCTTTTACATCATTTTCAAGTGATCTCAAAGAGAAATATTTAAGATGTACGTGCATTATTCCGGTATAATTTTACATGCCCTATGCACCGTATACCATGAACCCTGTTTGCGTATATTATTTGGTAAACGCATGATTCAGAGCCATCAATGTTAATGGTAAGATTTGATTATACTTGTTATATGTCTATCTAATAACATTTTCTTTTCTTTCGTTTGTTCGTCAATCTTAGTTATGTATATCATTCACAAATGATCCTGGTGAGTTTTCGTTTATTTAACCATATACTCAAAGTATTGCCATAATAGAGCGCTTAAAATATACCAAATGCAATTTTTCGCGCTGATAAAGTACAGCAGAGGCGTAGCGATGATATTTTGCGCCCGGGGACGAACTATAAAATTGGCGCCCCAGCGATCTTGTGACCGATTTATTACCCTTGTTTACTTATTATAATGTAACGTTGCAAGCCTCATTTTGGCGCCCCTGTACCTTGGCGCCCGGGGACATACAGTCCCGGATTACCCATTAGGCAGAGTAGGCAACTGCCTATGGGCCCCGCGACTTTTATGGGCCCCATCAGGGGCCCCCATGAGACCGTGACCGTGGGTCTGGGGCCCCAAAAGTTTGACTGCCTATGGGCCTCCACGGTGCTTAATCCGGCGCTGGGGACATATGTACCCTCCTGCCCCCCCCCTTAGCTACGCCTCTGAAGTACAGTTAGGGAAACGAGTAATCGGATCAAGGAACAGAGACCATCTCTTAAGTTAAATTGCAGCCGAAATATACAGTAAAGCCATGCTTACAGTACCACTCTCACTTCCCAGTATCTGATGTCGTAAGTGTAAAAATAATAACCTTTGTTCTTCTGATTTGCCGAAGAGCCGATCCGTGTGGAATACGAATCAACGATTCCACTATTGAATTCAAATGAGACCTCTAACAATACGAAATGCTTTATCTACTAAAATGGAAGACCTTCTCATTGGTTGGTGCAAAAGGGACGTGATGACAGTAAGCCTCTCATAAAGATCAAAGGAGTCTACACAACTGATTATTTAACTAATATTTATTACATTTTGTTGAAAGAAAACGGTTTACAGATCTAATAAAGAAACTGATATTCACTGGAGTTAATTGTAAAAGTGAATGCACTAAAGAAATGTTTAAATAAAAGCTTCTGAATAAACGTTTGTGGTCATATTCATATGTACAAATATAGGTATAACACTTAATGTGTAACACGATAATATAATGTCTTAAGAATAAATCTTCTTGTGATAGATGGTTGTATGATTAGTTTACAACGAGATTTCAAATCCTTAAATTGGTGATGAAGTTAGTGTTAGAGGCTAATTTGTTTCTAAATTAAAAGGACTGGTTTATTGGATGGTCAGACTGGTTTACTGACTTAAATTAAAAGGACTGGTTTACTCACTGTATTGTCAGTATGGATAGTCTTTTATTAACGACTGGAAACAAATGAACAACAAATGAAACATTCGAATGAACAAACCTTAATTTTATAGACTGATCTGTTATGATAAATACGAATACAAAAATATACACAAAATACTAGAGCTGACAGAAGGTCAAAACTCGAAACCTTCGGTGTTAGAAAATGTATAGAACAATCATAATCTTGTGGTTATACAATAATGAGGTGGGTAGGGGTGGGGGTAGATTTTTACATAAAAAAGAGTGGAAATCAGAAATTCTTGGGAAATCAAGTCATGACCTGAAGCCCAGACAAGTGAGCAAGTCAATAATTTTAATGACGTAAACGCAGTCTTCCGGTGATGCTTAACATGTATTGTAAAATGCAAAATATGCCAAATTACACGTGGAGCTCCGTGATCCTATGAAAAGCCAAGGGGTTGAATGTAATAAGCATACTAGTTTCCTTTTAGGCTTTGGTGATGCTTTTTAATTACAATTAAAGATTTTATCCTTACTTCTCAGGGAGTCTTCAAAAAAAATCAGATCTGAAAAAACACGCTATTTGCTCCGGGACTAGAAAAGGGTACCATAAAAGCAGTCTGATCCTGTACAGTCATACGTAAGAGCCTACTTAGGTTGGAACGTGCCATGGAATTTTCATGAAATGTACCAAGGAAGTGTCATGGAAATGTACCATGGAACTGTCATTGACTGTACCATGGAATTGTCATCGAATGTACCATGGAGTTATCATGGAATGTACAATGAAGTTGGCATGGTATTGGCATGGAATGTAACATGGAATTTTCGTAGAATTGCCATGGAATTTCATAGCTAGGAACAAAGGTCTGAAAATTAAAACCTAAAGTATGATCCAAACAGTCAAGTGGTGCTGAAGGGGAATAAAAAATAAATCCAGTGTAAGAATGAAATAGTGGCACATACCCCGTATCGGTGGAAATATACATTCTGTTAAAAAGCGATATTATTGTATTTTCATATGAATTACAACATCACGAAATGATCGTCGAGAAATAATAGTGTTTAAAATGTAAATGCCAAAATGTTCGTAGTACTCGTCGGTCGTTTTGTACTTTTGTGTACGAAATATTGAGGACGTTTTGTAATAGCGCATGTCTTTCCGTCTTACTTTCCATCCGTCGCTCTTCTCCTTGTAACCTATATTCATTCCTTACAGATCAAGAAGGAATGTCAATCTTTATATAATATTTAAAAGAGAATGTGTGTGTGTGTGTGTGTGTGTGTGTGTGTGTGTGTGTGTGTGTGTGTGTATGTGTGTGTTGGATTTTAACGTAGCTTTAAAATAAATATAGTCATATCGCTACAATGTCTACAATGGGGCAGTCTATAGAGATGCTAGCAATGGAGCATTATGCCACATACATTTAGCATGATGTCCCACCCAGTCACATTATTCTGTCACCAGACGGACCAGTCCTAACACTAACGTCTTAACGCTGAGCTCTACAAGATAATTAGTTGACGACAACGAAGGTTTCGTATCCAGCTGGATGAATCCCCATTGGAAGTGATCAATGTAAAATTCACTTTTGCCAACTGACCAAAGATGATCTATCAGAAGGATGAGTATATTACATTAACGTTTCGAATCCTGACCCTAAGCACGGGAAAGGGTGTTTGGCAGAAAGAATAGTAACAAATTATTATAATTTTCACCATTCCCAGTTCTAATATAGCATTTACCCCAAACAATACAATTTGATATAACCAGAGCATTTATGTTATTATCAGCTTTTCATGACTGACATCTTTTGTCCTTATTCAGGCCAAATGCATTATGCCATTCATGAGAATATTGCCCATACAATGGACACGAGATCATTGCATTGAGACAAATTGATGATGCAGCGTAGTTATGTATAATATTCAAGAAATTCTGGGGAAACAAAGTTAACCTATCTTTTTTCCAGATTTTATTAATAAATGGTGTTCATATATAATTTACTGTATTTATGTGGGTTTCAAGAAATACTAATACGCCATTTCCCAAGAAACAATAGTCTACTCTCACTAACGTTTCACGTCCAACGCAATAAGGGGTGTTGAACCTCGTTACTCTCCCTAGCACAAGCTGGTTGGTTCAAGTCGATTGAGGTACACCGTCTGTTAGCCAATAACTGAAAGGCCAGCGATTAGTGAAATATTGTCTCAATTGGAGACGTCACCCTAGTTTTATACCAGATATCAATGAAGTCTAAATCACCTTCTATACGAATAGACACTATGGAAAAGTCTATTTATAAACCTTGTAATTTTGACCTCAATGTCAAAAGAGCGAGCGAGTGAGCCGCGAAATGACCCTTTTAGCTTTGTAATGACACATATCAGCTATGAACCTAATCCATCATGGGGTTTGGAAACATAAAAAAATGAAAATGTTACCAGCCTAAACGCAAAACCAGGCAATATGTCGGTGACATTAGACCTAAGGTCAAAAGTACAAGTGAACATGACTGTCTTTGCAGAAATGTGCAATACGCCTGGAGTCGACAGTAGATAGAGTGCATCTTCACCACAAGATCGACGAAAACAAAAGAAAACGATGTCAAACTCATTTCGTCAGTTTGGCTTGAGGTCAACGTTTCTCCTGTTTGCAAGGATCCCAAGACAACATGCGTTGTCACTTCAGTGGTTTTTTAGATTGTTTTCTTCTTCAAAAAATATCAAATAAGGACCATACATTCCACGTTTCCTTCACTTTTATATAATTTAGAAGTTCGTAATTCTAAGCCGTATATCGGTAATTTATTCCACGTACTGAAACCTTATTAATGTGTGGTTTGGATCAGTAAAATGTTTTCTGTCACAGTTCATAATACAAGGAATTTTCTGACGTATTAGTAATTGAGATATGAATTTTTCTCTGTATTACCTTATTAAGTCAATGCAGTTCATTATAAATAATGAATATGCTTATTAATTGGTAAATTATTCAATCTGAAACATATCTTCCCAATATCAATTCCCCATAAATACAGGAAATCTATATAGAGACTAAACAAAAATACTGTAATCATTACAATCCAAGTATGAATATATTCCATCTAATAATTTAGAAAATACAAGCGAGTGTAAACCCTCGACCTAAACCTTGCCCAAAACCTTCTTTGTGCGTGACCTTGATCACAAGGTCAAAAGAGCATGTGAGTGACTCTCAATAAGAAATCTAATATGCTTTTTATCAAAATCCAATGTATTAACAGAATATACCGATGGGCGTTGGAAATGTCAGAAAAGTATAAAACAGAACTTAAGCGAAAGCAGACCGAATCTATTCACGCCACCACCAAAAGCGACGCTAGGACAGTGAATGATGCATGTATATGACGCGTTTCTATAAAGCGTGCTTTACGGCAACATATCTGTCGGTAACGTGCTCTTCTGAAATAAAATTAAACTGCGATATAAATAATAAATCGTCGCTCTTAAGATGTGTAGTTTTATATTGATATTAGTCTTAATATATGAAAATTAGCTGTAAGACGTTTAAGGTTCTCTGAGGCTGAAGATTAATGTAAACTTGGTGACGTAATTGTTCTAAATCTCGCGTAACAGATCGGTATCGAACTGGGTACACTTCTGAATAAAAGATAAGTAGATACGATGTGGTTTACGTACGTTATATAAGATTGTGACAAGACCAAAAGCTTAGCGAATTTGCTTTAATACTTTCTCTTTCATCTTCACACACACACACACACACACACACACACACACACACACACACACACACACACACACACACACAAATGTGGCTTCAAAATAAGTTGTATTGCATTTCAAGTCATTATCTTGTGCATATCAATTGGAGTTTTTTTTTAAAGTCTGATTGGGTAAGTTAATGTTAACAAAGCTCTCGATGGCTTCTACTAGAGATTGTAGACAGGTAGAAATCACGAAATTCACGTAACGCATGCGAGAATGTTAGGGACTTCTTCCAGCATAAAGCGCAACCTAATACGTTTTAAATCATTATTTCGCAATCTAACTGTACTACAGTCGCAATATTTCTAATGCAAATTCGATTTAACTTCTAGCCTTCTTTCAACAGTAAATTTAGCAATACAATAAATCAAAAATCAAAACTGTAAATGAACTCATCTTCGTAAACACATGTTTCTGATGTGATGTTTACAAGAACGTGTTTATATTATTTCAACACCAATTTCGAAACAACAAAGCAAAACAATCCCACCAGCGGAACTATAGTGTAAGTTTAGAATCATTGATCAGTGGCAATAAAAACAAAAATGGTTTCAATCCCCAGAGTGTGTTGGTAGGAATCGTGTAGTAACCTAATAACATCATTTACTAAAATTGCTATTGAGTTGCCTATTCTGATTTCTTTACAATTTGCAGCGACTCTGTAGGCGTTGCCAAAAACAAAAGAAGTTGTGGAGATCAACAAGCAAAATGGTTCTAAAGGTTTCGTGCAATCAGCAGGTGCTATAAATGTTATTCATTAGCTTTGTCTTTTACATAAATAGATATGCTTTTCGTTATGACTTTAGACAGTTACAGGTAAATGTGTAGTATCTCGACACGAAATCTCTACCTTCAAGTGAACTGCACAAACAATATTGTGTCGCAATACTAATTTTTTGCACAGAAGACACTTGAAACAAATAAAAACAAACGAGCAATAAAACAGATAATCAAATGTAATAGATGTAAGCCACATATTTGCTCGGCTAAAATAATTTCAGCATCTCTCACGCACAGACACGCACTGTTGTCTGGCTAAGATCTGTCACTTTAAAGGACTTTTATTGCGAGTGAAAGCTTTTCTTCCGTTTCACGAAATTTTTGACAAATAAGCACGCTATTCAGAATTCAACCCAATGCTTGTTTCACAATCAAACATTGTCTGACCATCTTTCTCTTGTCAATTCGACGTTCCATTCGCGGATTTACAGACAAGGAATAGATTATCAAAATGTTATATCCATCCAAATAAGCACAATTTACATTCGTGCTATCACTTGACATTCATATATCCTGTCATGTCATAGTCCTCTCTGGGTCATATATTTTATTTCATATCAGGTGACAAACACAAATCGATGTTTCCCCTTGAGGCGAAGCAATTATCGGCAAGAAACATGCGCGTCAGACTGTCAATTATGATGCCCGGCGGGAGTCCTTGTTTAATGGACATTAGCACAGAGAGGGTGATAAGCGACGTCTGTGAAAGGTCAGATGCGATTTAAATTCATATCATCTCTGAATAAATAATTGGAGTGGGACTAATATCATGCCACGTGCTTTTTCAACAAATTATACGTGCGCGATCAAAGGAATTATATTTCACAATAAAGAATATTTTGTGTTGAAGTTAAATTTAATAAGATAAAATATCCATATGGAATTATGTTTTCGGACAAGCCTTGGGTAACTAAAATTTGTCCCATTGGAAAATCGATAAATAATCAAGATAAGAACTGCAATTTGTTCATTCATTTAGAGTTTGAACTTGTAATAATACATCTCTATCTCGCTTTTATTTTCTATTACTATAGGTTCTGATAAACATTATGTGTCATCTGTCTTGCAATCTTCAGCTTTCTTTTCTTCTTTTTTTTTTCTTTCAAATTCGCGACTAAGATCATATTCCCAAGCGAAATGTCGACCCGAGTCCAACTTTTACCTGACATTATTTAGTTTTAATAAGGGTGCTTATAACTTTGCCATCAGTTACTTTAAGAATAAATCTGACAGTAATAACAATGACCTTGACCTCGTTATACGGTAGTTAAACTATATGATGTCAAGGGCGAAATTTAAAAAACAAATAAGATAGCTTTGATTTGGAGTCTATTTTTATCGATAACCACTTTTACAAAGTCAACGCGTTCAACGAAACTTAGTCCGATAAATCAAACCCCCAAATACGTGTTTCACACTGATTGATGATAGGTGGGGCTTGTGTCATGTGTTCATTAAATGTGGAATTTTCTGGCATGCAAATATTTCTGGAACACACATACTTGCCGTTTAGACACTTACCGGTATTTGGTATTAGCCACATCTAGCGCGAAATAGCTACATGATATAAACTTGTGCTATTTATTCCACGTGGATATATTGCAAAATATTGTGTGTGTATATATATATATATATATTAGATATCGCCAAATATATATATATATATATATATATATATATATATATATATATATATATATATATATATATATATATATATATATATATATATATATATTAGATATCGCCAAATATAACTTTTCCACCGCCGGTAACTCAACAACCGTGAGTTATTATGCCGGTAAATGTATAAAACGCTCACTGATATGTGCCGACCAAAGTTTGGTCCAGAAAAGAAGGTTAGACAAAAAGTGATTTTTATCCTTTCAGGCCGAATTATAAGCGTCACATTGACATTACTTGCTTTCAAGTCAATATAAATGCTTTTTCATATAACCATGGTCTCTGTGTCTACATGGGTAGCAAGTGAAATGAGGAGTCAAAGAAAAAGCAGTATAGATTAAGACCTGTCGCGTATAACTCATTTGCAAAAATATACATGTATAACATTATTGGAGTCAGCCACAACATTTTCAGCTTTAAATAATATATCCTTCCCACAACATAAAGGATCCGGGCTTTGATTTTCTGTTTATACTTGAATTGGTTGCCTAGAAATGTATGATGAATGAGCCTGTCCGAAATTCTCATCTGTGCCTGGAATTCTGTAGGTGGCAAGCATCAAGTTGTTGCACCGAAGCATTCCAGAAGTAATGTTTTCAAAAGAAAGAAATGAGGTATCCCTTGTTCCTTAATTGTATTGCATTCAGGACAAGTGCATTTTCTTCCAACGCTTTTATCAATACTTCATTCTGCTAGAGATTTACAGCAAGATCCCCTTACATAAATGATAAATATTACCCGTAAATGAATACATCAAGTATAATGCCGCAAATCCACCTTGCTACGCTGTATGTAAAATAATAAACTGGTGCTTGCAAAAGGAAAACCTAGGAACAGATGCTTTTGATTACATTATACCAGTTACTCTGTGTATAACAATCAAAAATTCTGCAATACTTTCTTTCTTACGTTAATATTTAGTAGCACTTTCACATTTTTTTTATTTCCATTTGCTTTAGCGTTTCCAGTAGGAACCTGGAAGAAGATTTATCGACTGTTAAGAAGCTTGTCGGTGGTTATCACTGTGTATCTTATTTGCAAGGATCGCCGTTTTTGTCAAGAATTATATCTCAAAAAAAATATTCACTTTAGTTTCTTATATCGATTGTATTTTTTTTTAGAATATGTATTTTCGTCTTATCAATACAATGTGGGATCCTGCTTCGAGCGAGGTGTGCTCGCCCATCCATCTAACATTTTATCCATTAGGGGCGCCTCCATTGATACTTTCGAGGGGTGGGGGATGTATTGGTCAGCTTTTAAATTTTAAGGATGTGGGCCACAATATGCTTAGAAATGAAATGGTGGGGAGAGACAAGTGCGGCGTAAGTAAATTCATAATTTAAACTGGACAGCGAAGTACCTGAAAAGTACCTTATCATGTTTGATGGTGTTGTCTATATCGATTCCAGGAGTAGGCATATTCCATCAGTTATAATTTGTTTTCTATGGCTTCTTCAATCTCTTTCGTCAGACTGACAATAGCAAACCTGCCACCATCGTCTTTGACAGTTTTTGCAGACCTAATATGTAATAACTAGTTTTAAAAAATCCCAGATGTAAAATACATGTATATACAATCTGAGCTTAATTTTGTTTCAGAAAATGGATACAACAACTTAAATTCTCCCGAGATTGTCGCGTTAAATTGGAAACATCGGTAGGCAACGAAAACTCTCATTGAAATGAATCGGAACGACTCGTTCAATGGAATGTTCTAAATTTGATTCAGCATGATATTCCAGGGAACTTTTTAAATAAATTGGCGCAAGATTACAGAACTGCAGTTGCGAAAAACATTTATGTCAAAACCATCATCCATTCTGTGGAAAACGAGCAAAGCTTTTTAATTGAGATAAAACGATTACATTTACCCTCGTTCCTTTTTAAATGCATCATTTATCTTCGTTACTGCTAAATTTTATTACGATATTCACCGGTAATTGAAATGTTCGAAACGGAGATTTTTGTAAAGTAGAAATAATTGGTTGAAATAAGCACATAACCAGTTCTCCAAGGAAAATAACAAAGGCATGGCTCAAATTGATTTTTGTACAGCGGGCTGTTATCAAATAATTATTAAATTATCAGTTACCAGATATTTTGTTTGATGTGCAAATGCGCTAAAATATTAAAACAATTGAATCAGCACATTTCATTCAGCAGATCATAAAGACATAATGCCAAATTGATTATTTGGAATAAAATTGACATTAGCAATGTCTCATGATACACCATCCCTCTCATAAGAATAACCATTTACCTTATATAGGATTTTGGTAAGATGATATTTTTGGTAGATGTCATGTTTACAGCACACACACACACACACACACACATATGTGTGTGTGTGTGTGTGTGTGTGTGTGTGTGTGTGTATATAACACGTATCGTTGATATAACACGAAAAATGTGTAAGTTTGTCATTTAAACAGTTTAAGGAGAGGGGTGGGGTGACGTTTGCTTTACTACAAGATTTTCATTTGCCTGTTGGTCAATTAGTCCAATAGTTGTCAGTTTTGCTATGAGAGAGAGAGAGAGAGAGAGAGAGAGAGAGAGAGAGAGAGAGAGAGAGAGAGAGAGAGAGAGAGAGAGAGGGGGAGAGTTTGTTTGTTTGATTAGGACATTTAACGTAGCTTTAAAAAACATTCAGTCATATCGCTGCGATGTCTGCAGTGAGGCAGTTTATAGTGAAGTCTAGCACTATGGCATCATACCGCAGACATGTAGCATGATGTCCCACTCGGTCACATTATCCTGACACCAGGCCTACCAGTCTTAACACTAACCTCTTAATGATGAGCGCGTAGCGAGGCAACTGTTATACCCTTTTTGTAAGTCTTTGGAAAACTCGGCCGAGGATCGAACCCACGACCTCCCGCTTCCGCGGCGCACGCTCTAACCACTAGGCCACCTGAGCCGTTCTAGAGAGACAGACAGACATAAATGTGATCTGAGTGAACTAAGGTAAAACTTGCATACAGTCAAAACAGAAGAGAAACCTTCCGACATACAAATTTCTTGCATTTGAACCTAATTATTGGTTTAAAAGCAAAAGACAAAAGCAAAATATTTCATAAAAAAAGTTTACAATGCGATTATTATTTTCTCATTTTACAAATGAGTAGAAGTTTATCACAGATCGAGAGCTTATAAAAGCAATGACGCCATAGTTACATGTGTAATACGCCATGGACGAGTCATATATCTAATAATACCATCGATATTCTTATACCCTATACCAACATTTTGAAAATCGTATTATTTTTAAGATTAACATCTAGCTATAATTTGGTTACTGTTCACAAACCTTTCCTGACAAGTTAATATTTTGAAATTTGCAGTCCAATAATCATTCAGGTAATTAACACGGTTGCTTCTCTAGCGCAAGAAAGAATAAGAGTCGCATCTTCACAAGGCGGAGAGGGCATCAAGAGACAGCCTGAAGATAAAACATGTCGGTCTCCCGGAAACGTGGCAATATTATTTTCTGATCTTATTTAATAAAATCACAGCTATTGTCTCTTGCCAAATGAAAGATATGCGTGCTAATAAATCGTGACAAAGAATTTCGCTTTTACTTAATTAGAGAAATATGCGTTGAGTTCCGTATTTTTAATTCTGTAATAATTTTTTGTAATTCTCAAGAGGAGTATAACATGACAGGAACACGAAAGGAATCTAATTTTTCCAAAGAGGGGAAAATGATCAAAAACATATCGTTTTAGCAAAGAACTCTGCACTTTTATCCAGAGATATGACACGTAACAGGATGCATACATCTCTAAACAATGAAAACCGCAACGAATGGAAAGAATCGCACTGTTGTTTTGATATTTATCCGGCGATTTTATGAAGACAGTAACTTTCGTTTCTCACTTCTCTATACATTTTAAAGTTATCAACATCAAGAAAATAACTATTTTTTCTGTCCCTAAAACATATTGGTTAATGCTTGATAAAAGCTGTGGAAAAACAAAACTATCAAATGTGAAAATACAGTTAACAATGAGAAAAGGTTTGTTAAGATTATTCGTCAGTATTTATTGTCAGGTTTATATTTTATACATTTCATGTAAACCTCGGGCTATTTATTCTACACAAAATAAATTACTGGCAGCTACGCGGTGCTTTGCCTCTTTGATACGTGGCAAAGAGACAAAGTGAGCAGCATGTTCCTAATTGATGTATACCCAAAATACTAAACTTGCTAAACTCGTTTCCACTGTTGAAATATTCTACAGCTGTTGCCTGTATTTAGCGGAAATCACTTTAAGTCGTCTTAAGGGTTCTTTATTGAAAATAAATTATGATTAATTTCTAACCTGTAACCTACTGAAGTATACAGACGTGCTGTGAAAACAATTTGCGTAGAAGAGGGTTGTATTCAACCAATCTGGCACCGTGAGAGGATTACTTTTCTGCCTTTCTCTTGGATAACTAACGTAGATTTTAGTAAGAGGGTGGTTTTCTCACATAATCATACCTTCCCCGTTTTCCCCATATTTTATTTTATGCACTAGTGTAATTATAAAAAGAAACGTCAGTAGCTTAAGGCCACGTGGGAAAATAGGATGCGGCAAATATAGCACGAACGTGTTTTGTTGCTATGATTGCTTCGATTTTATATGACGATCTTTCAATGTGAAAAATTGTTTTATTATAGTAATTGGCAAATGTAAAAGCATGTGTACAATGTCCGTCATCTGTTCTTCAGGCAGTAGCAAAAAAAAAAAAAAGGCAACCATATTAGCTCATGGGAATGGATACAATCAATATACACAATGACTTCAGTCTGCCTTTCTAGACATCGTTGTTACGGCTAGCACAACCATAGGCTTTTTACGGATCATTTTAGTAGCATAAAATCCATTTTATATTTTGGCTTAAAATTATTGCTGGATCATGTTGCTATTGATTCATTACTGATGCTAATGAGTGATGAGTTTAAAGAATCACGTAATTGAAGTATAGGTGTTATATGTACTCGCTTGCAAGTTGAATTCAAGTGAAAACAGCATAGTCCATGCTCTGTCGACTTATAATGAGCCGACATATCAAGGTCGGTGTTATTTCTTATACTGTGTTACATTCGGGTACAAAGTACACAATAACACCAAGTAAGGGTCCTACAATGTTATGTAAAATTAATCAAAAATCTGCAAATAAACCAGAAAAAAAACAGTGTTGCTAACAGTATCAAGCCAAACTAAAAACTGCCATTCTGCTCTTGCTTTAGTAAGGGGTAAAGATAAGGGATTTAATAAATTAACAGTTGTGCTTATCTCAGCCAAGCTTGCCACGGGAAGATAAACAACATCACTGAACCTGTTGACAGTCTCTGATATAAAATATCCGGAATGCTGCGATTAATGTTCTGTACTAGTAATAATTAGAATCTGACAGAAATCTGATACAACCTTGCACTAAGTGTGAAATCACACTTATACTGAATACTCACTAAATAAACCTGCAAAAGCTAGCATTTGATGGCGTGTCAATAAGTAGATTGAAGTTGGACCCGACCTGCAAGCAATTTAATGCTGTAGTAGTTTCCTGACTTGAAAGATAAAGTGTAATATCCCAGTTTCATTCTCAGACGTGATGTTTGATCCACCACAACTTCTCGATGATAGGTGTAAGGGATATTAAGCCAACCACTGATTCACCGCGATTACTCAATGATGGGTGTAAAGAACGTTAACCTAAATACTGAGACACCTCGGCTCCCTGATGATCGGCTTAAGGTACACTAAGCTATCAAAAGAGCACTGTAAACCACCGCGAATTGCCGATGATGGACGTAAGAAACATCAATATGATTTTTCTTTTATTAAGCATCCATTGCAATAAATGTTGCCGGATTATTAGGAAACTCGTGAGCTTCAGTTATCATTAAGACCTTACTCTATAGGAATCCCCCACAGAAAATATGAGGGGGGGATGGAGTAACCCAGGCTCATTGTTCGTGTTGTGCAGGTTTTGTATTTGAAAAAAAAAATTGGATGGGAGCCTATTACTTGTATAATTCAATTTGTCTGTATTTATTAAAATTTTATCCCTAAAGAAAGAGTGTGTATGTTGCATTTTGAAGACCATTATCCAAGGCATCATCCAAAGTCTTTGTTTGGTGACACTGGTATACCTGTTCTCATTGAAAATCTTTGAAATACGAATGAGATTTGTCCCAATTATATTTTGATATAACACATATTCAGAACCGTATTATTAAGTACGAATGTATCAGCACGGTAATTGCATATGTCGTGAGTATGTCGTGGGGATTTTGTTCCCTCCAACGTATTAGCTTCAGAAAATATATCGGTGCGCATGCAAATTCACTTGAATCGATGAGACTTTAACGTTCCTTCAATACCATGAGGCGCATTTAAAAACGAATGACGATGATAAGTTCCATCGTGTCTTCATCGCAATGTAAAGGCATCAATTTAATATAATTTGTATTAAAAATAGTGTTTATTTGTAATACAGGCGACTGGCCCGATCATGCGGTACAAAATGATGATATAATGCGTAAGAAAAGAACATGATATTTACAGGAAGTAATATACATGTAAGTAATCATTATTGCATTTTTTTTATTATGGTGAGATACAATTATATACTGAACAGTAATCCCACAAACAGATTTAAGGGTAATCCTAAAATTTGAATGGAGCAAGATCGTAATGTTGATGAACAAAGTCTTATGTGGCAGGCGCCTCTGATACAATGGTTTCTCCAATCTTTAAGGCTTTTATAGTAAATATTGCTTTATAAGTCATCATAATTTTATTAGTATAAGTTTATATAAAAGACGTAAATTTTTCGTAAGTTGGATTTTTATACACAAAGGTTGGTAAATGATGTTTTCGTATTTCTTCATATAGCGGACAAGCAGTAAATAAATGAAATTTTCAATGTAAATGTTACAAATTTGACACAATCTTTCCTCATCGCAAATACTTTCGTATCTTCTAGTATTACCTCTGATTGGCAATTTATACTAGTATTACCTCTGATTGGCAATTTGTACTACTTTACCTCTGATTGGCAATTTGTACTAGTTTACCTCTGATTGGCAATTTGTACTAGTTTACCTCTGATTGGCAATTTGTACTACTTTACCTCTGATTGGCAATTTGTACTACTTTACCTCTGATTGGCAATTTGTACTAGTTTACCTCTGATTGGCAACTTGTACTAGTTTACCTCTGATTGGCAATTTGTACTAGTTTACCTCTGATTGGCAATTTGTACTAGTTTACCTCTGATTGGCAATTTGTACTAGTTTACCTCTGATTGGCAATTTGTACTAGTTTACCTCTGATTGGCAATTTGTACTAGTTTACCTCTGATTGGCAATTTGTACTACTTTACCTCTGATTGGCAATTTGTACTAGTTTACCTCTGATTGGCAATTTATACTAGTTTACCTCTGATTGGCAATTTGTACTACTTTACCTCTGATTGGCAATTTGTACTACATTACCTCGGATTGGCAATTTGTATTAGTTTACCTCTGATTGGCAATTTGTACTAGTTTACCTCTGATTGGCAATTTGTACTACCTTACCTCTGATTGGCAATTTGTACTACTTTACCTCTGATTGGCAATTTGTACTAGTTTACCTCTGATTGGCAATTTA
The DNA here is from genome assembly GCA_030141615.1 of Unio pictorum. NCBI lineage: Eukaryota > Metazoa > Mollusca > Bivalvia > Unionida > Unionidae > Unio > Unio pictorum. The sequence goes on from JARLTB010000318.1 coordinate 631,235, forward strand.
TACTAGTTTACCTCTGATTGGCAATTTGTACTACTTTACCTCTGATTGGCAATTTGTACTAGTTTACCTCTGATTGGCAATTTGTACTACTTTACCTCTGATTGGCAATTTGTACTACTTTACCTCTGATTGGCAATTTGTACTACTTTACCTCTGATTGGCAATTTGTACTACTTTACCTCTGATTGGCAATTTGTACTAGTCTAGTGTAGTCACATGGAAAAATGTTTAAATATGAAAACAAAATCACTCTCTGGTGACAAGAGTTTACTTGAGTGTATATAAACCGTTGCGTATTTCATGCTCATTCGTAAGAAAGTTGTATTTACATGTATCACATACGCTTGCATCAAAAACGATTATTAACGGAATTAACATTTATATAGAAATATATGAAAAATATACCATTTCATACCGGATTTAACCGAGTTTCTCCGTAATTAACCTCCAGAGTCACTTTATAATCCAGCCAATCAAACGCTGGTGGGTACATGTACATACCAAAGTATCGTCCATTGTTGTTTAGAAATATTTCAAAGATAAAATGTTAAGAAAAACCCGCTACTTGTATCGTCAGAGGTTGCAAAAGTCGCTCCAATCAAGGATGTGGCATTAAATTCCATCATCTGCCATGGAGATTGATTTTACATGTATTAGTATTGCGACTTGATAAATAGTTGTGCACTTGTCCGTGAACGTTATAGAGATCGAACCGGTGTCGCCGATATTTTCAGCTTTTTCCAAATCCAGCAAATTGAGCTTATTAAATGATTGAAAGTTAGATGTAAATTATTCACAGACTTTCAAAAACAAAATTATAAATTCACTTATTACAGTGACGTTACAAATGAATATAAATAGTTTAAATAACCTGCTCTTTAATTGTCAGGATGTAATTTGTTTACTTCGACACCGTTTTCTTACTTACACATGTACATGTCCAGATGTAAACAACTCAAAACTACTCTCTCGTATGGCTTTGAAATCCGCCCTGGTTTCCAGAAAATAAGACAGGATGGATCCAATATTAAATTTCGTCAATATCTGCGGCAGCATCGCTGTTGAATAGGCATCTTACATCTTAGTTTGAAAATTGATGCTGATTCTGAAGCGTCTGCCATATTTTTCCCACCACCTATCGAGTGGCTATTGCGGTCAGCTGACCACTCGCCACGTGATAAACAAATCCGAGCAAATTACGAAGTTATCCGAAGTCTCCATGAAATGGTCTATTGCCACTTTACTCATCTGTAACCTCATTCAGAGACAAAACTGGCGATGCTATCACGGAACGCAATTAGATAACCCATACACAAGTCCGGACAATTGGATAACCCATACACTAGTCCGGACAATTGGATAACCCATACACTAGTCTGGACAATTGGATAAACCATACACTAGTCCGGACAATTGGATAACCCATACACTAGTCCGGACCATTGGATAACCCATACACTAATCCGGACAATTAGATAACTCATACACTAATCCGGACCATTGGATAACCCATACACTAGTCCGGACAATTGGATAACCCACACATTAGTCCGGACAATTGGATAAACCATACACTAGTCCGGACAATTGGATAACCCATACACTAGTCCGGACAATTGGATAAACCATACACTAGTCCGGACAATTGGATAACCCATACACTATTCCGGACAATTGGATATGTAATCTAATCTGTACGATGAAATTGTATCATTCAAAAATACTAACGCTGAATCAAGAAATAAATTCAGCTTATAAGGCAAAAATGAAACGCCGTATGAATTAGATATCATAGAATCATAATGTTAGTGATGTCTGTTATATGGCCGGATCATGAGACCTTTGTTTAACTACAGCTACATACATCGAGACTTGTTTGGCGATGCTGATTCTACTACTCGAGTGTAATTTAATATTCATTTACAAAAGCGTGCATGTTTTGTATGTCCATATTTCACTCATATAAAGGTTCCTCGCTCTCAAAAGTTACACATGGATTTATAATCGTTACAATTAGGTTCGCGGTATCTGAAGTCAAAGAGAAGTAATCATTCGAATTCTAACGTTCTTGCTCAAGTGTCGGTAGATACGTTTTGAAAATTGGTGCCAGTCGAATCTCTATGTATTGCTTAAGCATTGGTATGCTAATGGACTCTTCAGATGTCTCCATTTCGATAACTGTTGTCTGTTATGTGTAGATTAGCTTCTGGGATTTTCTAATAAAGAAACATTGTGTTAACAGTAACATCCAAGTTTGATATAATCCTAGTTGTCAGCACTTATATATGAAGGTTATACATACATACATACATACATACATACATACATACATACATACATACATACATACATACATACATACATACATACATACATACATACATACATACATACATACATACATGTGGCTCGACGGCAAGTACAATTAGACCTATGAACAATAATAAGTTTGGTAAGGGTCATGTAGTTAATTACATTATAATACTAGAATTATACCGTAAAGATGAGTCATGTATAGCTATCCCGTAGTACGATTTCATTCATACAATTCCAAGGTTGATGTGATTGTAACAGTTCAAGTAAACATCACCTGATCCAACAAGGATGTTGGTGCTGGTGAAAAGTTCATACTGACCTAGTTCCTGATTAGCTATAATAAACTGCTAGATCCTTGTTGACTGTAAACAGTATTTCTAAATTACAGAATGATTCATTTAAACCCCAGTAACGAATTTTCTGTACAGTGATGTATATTATCTTAGATTATTAAAAGAGTTATAAGAAGATTTAATTATTGGAATTATCGTTATTCATTTAAAGACATTTGGATTTATAATAAGTATTCTACTTTACTGTTGTGCATCACTACAGTATGGTTATCATTCAGAATATATTTGGAATGTATTCAGATTACTTGGAACAACTGGAATTGATTCAACGTTGCATTTAACAAAATAAATTTCTACTTTAATACTTTAAATTGTACAAAACGTGTTGGTTGTCGTTCTTCTTGTTACGTATCTTAAACACACTAAGTCGTGCATTATACAGTGAGTCTGTACGTAAGAATCGGGTTATTAGATAACTTGATTTTGGTGGAAATATTTAAGAGCAATTGGTAAGTATACGTAGATGTGAAAGAATTGTTAATATTATGCATAATAAACAGTAATACATGATTGTATCTTTCCTCGTTCTTTGCAATGACATTTTAAAGAACTCATAGTTCTGACTGTATCTAAAGACGCCTTGTCAGTCTTCCACTTAATTGAAGAAGCACGTACAGGATCATATGACTAATATAACTATAATGAATTGTTTTTATTTTTTTATTTATTATTTACTAATGTATTTATGTTTTTATATTTATTGATTTAAAAATTATCCATTCATTCATTTTATTATATTTTTTACGACGTATCTGTTCATGACGATAATGATACATGGATTGAAGATATTAGTTAAATTGATACGTTTTCAGAGCGTGGCTTCGTGAATGATACAAATTAGTGTTACATTAATTAAAGAACTTTGCTTTAAAATATTGCGTCACCTCTGCATGTTATTTTTCGACGAACGTAATTTCTTTAGCGAGCGAAAGTTCCTGACAAACGCACTTATTACAACAGACGGAACTGATAATTGTTTTGTTTGCTGTGATTTATTCCCTTATTATTGAAAACCATTCCCTGATTAGCATGACACTTAGAAATTTGTTCAATTAGTCTGAATCCCAAATCGCTTGTGTATAAATAACTAAACAAAGTGGAGGGCTGTAAGTGAGTAGACGGCAGAACAATTAAAACTGATTTGCTGCAGTAAGTAGGTAAGATGGACTCCAAGCTTGCAAAAACCAAATTTGTAACTTAGGTAAATTAATATAATATACATAAATAATGACTACAAAACCTTACTCTAAAGTTGCATTAAAGAAATTTTAGATCTAAAATTAGTGTCATTTAACTTAGGAAGTGCGATTCACTGCGTGGTGCAAAATATTTCATTAACACCTGGCACCACGTGGGGGGTCTTTCAGACATGTAGACAGCTGTAGCTCTACAATGATACCAGATAATCTGGACTTACATAATACTGCACAGAGATAAAACATATTTTGTCAGACTTGATTTTTGTTTACAACAGAAATTAGCCCGGATAAGTTGGGAATTTTTGGAGTAAGTGACCGGGACATGAAAATAAAGAAAAAAAGCAAAGCAAAATAAAATAAAGAACATTAAATTTTTTCTCTTCTGCACATGCTAAAGCAAAAAAGGCTCCGAGAAAAGACGTTTCTAACACAACTACGCATCCGGATAAACGAAAATGTTTTACAAGCAGATGTATTTGGATGTATTCTGAAGGAGCCCCCAAAAGGCGTTACCTGCTTCCATTTCAGGCGAAAATGACAAAAGTCTCCAGAGTTTAATGAAATAAGGAAGGAAGCCCTTCAACCACTATTAAGTATGATGGGAAGCGATAGGCATCGTTCTCCACTCTGTATTTTATATCCATCGATTGAAGGTTATAAAGGCCGTGAGGATAATATTTTATACATTTCCTTCGATCGATGTATCGTAACAATCATAAATTGTATATTTGATCGCTCTTGGACCAGATGTTGTACATTTCTTTGGAGTAGATAGTCATTCGTGTTGACATTACCTTGCTTTAATCTGCCGAAATAAAATTAAAATAATAGTATGCCAGTAACACAGTATAAACGTCGCAGGCAAAAAGGCAATATTGTAAAACTCTAAATTCAGTTTTCGATAAATATATTGAAAGTATTTCATTAATCCAATTTAGCCACAGTTATAGATGCAACGCAATGAAAAATAAATCCCTTCTCGCCCCGTAGGTCAAAATTAACATCAATAAATTACCATTTTTTGATTTTTTCTAACAAGGTACCGTTTAAGCTTTTCCTGCTACAAAGTACATTCTTGCTTTTTCTCTAACAAAGAATCGTTTTTCCATTTCCTCTGTAAAAAGTATATTTTTGTACCTTTTCTCAACGTGATTAGAATTAAATTCAAATGGAGCTCCTTATAAAACACAAATGGCTCAAGGGCCATTCCAGTCTCTTCCCGTCAAAGCATTGAGTATGGATAGTTTAACGTTCGAGTATAAACTAAAGCCATTGTTTGGGCAAAATAAGACATTCATAAAACCATTCACGTTGCGGCTGAAAGTCACGGTTTGCAGTCTTTGCCAAGGCTGGTATCTGAGAGGACAGCTGCTTTAAGAAATAATTATGGTGTGAAATACCTCTTCGCCCCACAAGCTATCATTTTGGCATGAATCCAGACGTTAAAGACAAACACCTATACATATTCATTATAAGCGTGGTGTTTATTATGTAAGCCTTTTGATATATGATACAAGTACATACTCATATCTGATAAGTGTTAAGTTTATGGTCAAATATGTGAGTGATATTTCGAACCAAAATTTAGGTAGAATCATGTTCCGCCTTAGTCCTACAATATAAGACACAGCACATGTTATTTTTGTCTGTTGACACTGGAATGAGTAGTCAAAGTTTCAGGAATATCTTACCCACTTGGCAGCCCATTTCAAACACTCTTCCGCAAATTTATATGCAATTAATATACTTACTATCCTGCTTTTATTCTGCTGGAATCACAATTTGACACTAGCAAATGGATGCCTTTTCATGTTCCGTTGACATATATTTGAATTTATTGAAATGCGGCAATAATCCAGGTATACCAAAGTATGTTCTAGTAGGTTCATATTGGAGAAATGTTTCCTTAACGAAACGAAATATATTTGTATTCGCTTCGTTAAAAAATACTATTTTTCAACTTAACCCGATTTCGACATTCCCGGCTTTCATCGCTTTCCAAACAAATGAAATGCTGCCAAAGAAACTTGAAAACAGGTCCATTTCTTTTGTGAGAATCTGAATTTATTAGAGAAAATATATCAGAGTCTCTTGTATCTTATAAAGTGTTGATGTGTCAACAGTCTTTGCTTTGAATTGCAGTAATTATAGGGTTGCAGTTACTATACATTCCAGTGAATGTCCTTATCAAAGAATTTTATCAGAATACTTTGTTTCCAGAGAAATAATTACTTGGATACAATATATATATATATATATATATATATATATATATATATATATATATATATATATATATATATATAAGACGTAATCAGCAGCCATAGTTGTAGTATGCTGGCAGACTAATACTATTACAAAACATACATAGATAAATAAAACGCAAATCATGCTTTCTGTTTGTAGCTATATTAGTGATACATAAGTTGATTTTGCTCCAGTTTCAGCTTGTTCACAATTGTCGAATTTGGTCCTTGCATACAGGAGAAACTGCCGGTTTGGCCCTCGTCCAGGTAAAATGGACGGAATAATGATATTATCGAGAAGCATTTATTGATGAAGGCAACAATTTCATCACACTCAACATCACCTCACTTTACGACTTCCGTCAGCCATCTAAATGGCACTGAATTATTTTCAACTCTTTAAATACTCTGTACCTGTATTTTCAGAATGCAATTTAGTTACAGTTCGGACACACTGGTATATAATTAGACCTTAGGCTGTGCAAGTCGATCTTACATTGATCAAATGTCGATAAAGAGTTCCGTGTCACTTACAACTTAGAAGACATGAATAGATCATTCACAACAAAATTAGCATTCGCACCACATGGGATTTGGGCATGAAAGAGCGGTCTATCTGCTGTACTGTAATTTGCTTTCTGTCCGTTTCTGTCCCTTTCAAAAAAAGATATTTGGTTACAGTACTTGGAAAACACTATTGAGAAGGATATCTTTAATCACTTCCTCTTGAAAGCCTCGATTTTATTAATCCTCGGCATGCTACTATTTAATGCATGAATTAATCAGGATCTGGCTTTTGAATGCTGGTTCGATCGAATTGCTCCTCGAGAAAGAAAGGTTTCATTAGGCTTGTGTCAGATGCAAACTAAACTGGAATTCACGCGTTCAATCTTTATGGTACAATCGTTATGAAAACACAATGTATATTTACACCCTTATATTTCAACTTCTTTTTTAAGAGGAGTGATAGAAAGATAATATATTGTATTCCTTAGAGTGTGAAAGGCACTTTCACATAAAAAAAAAAAAAAATTTTCGTCCGAGAACTCCGCAAACCTTTAATGCTGGCCACGCATTCATGCCATTGGTGTTCCATGTCAGTTCATACAGCGGATTCTGTTATTCCATTCCATTCCTCTGAAGTAACACAAAGTTGAAAATGTTTTGTGTCTAACGTAGAACAACTACTAAAGAAATAATCAATGAAAAACTAAAATATGTCGAGACTATTGTAAATATTATTTCACCATAGAATGCAAATATATTGCAGTTGTTAAATGAACAAAAGCCTAAAATATGATAACAATAGCACTAATTCTATGTCAGATACAATGTGTTCAAACATCGGTTACCTAAGACAAAAAAATGCGTAAATTATATATCAGATGCGTTCGGCAAAGTTAAGACATTTCGTGTATTTTAAGATAATTGATATGGATATTTGTGAGGGGATATTTGTGCGTGCTTGCGTTTTATCACGAAACGGAGCTGTAATTGTTTATGGAAAATAATATAGTGGAGAACACTTGACACTTTTGAAACGCTCAGAGACTAAAACCGCTCATGACAACACGAGACAGGCAAGTCTTGAATATATACAAGAAAATCATGTTGTAAAACATTTATTCAGTAGTTACTTATGAGAAGGGAAAATATTTTTGGGTACTGATTATCCCTCAACCCAGACACTGGTGCGAAGGCAGTCCATACCAACGTGATGGCCTTTTTTTCACAGTTATCTAACCCCTGCGGACTAAATGATAACATAATAGATCCGATGTAGCCACGTACATGTTGCAAGACTCGATCAATGCAGGCAGGTGTTGTGTTGACCATGTGGTTAGCGTGCCAGAATGGCGTCCGAGGGATTACGGGTTCGAATACTGCTATGGGACCAGTCTAGGTTGGGAACTGTAGTTGTTCCTCGACAAGGAGCTCCACTTTTATTATATCGGCACTAAATAACTTACTTGTATTGTTGTGACGTTACAAATCATATACTAAACTAAATTCAAAAATATCTATAACTTTTCCTGCATTGAAGACCCTTCCTTCAACTGACTCATGCGACGTGACATCATCCACATATATGGATCGGTCACTATTTTAATTTAAGATTACCGTACCACATGACTATCTTTCAGGTAGCAGGATGCAATTTTACACTTGCAAAATGCAGTTCATTGATATCACACAGACAGAGTGAAGGAGATACGGATGTTAAATCGGTCAATTGAACTAAGTTTAGTTAAAAAGACTGGTTATTGGTTGTTTCATTTTTAAAGGTACTTTTAACACATGACTGGTTATACAATGTCCAGGAAAGTGGAGTCGAGAGCTTTTCGCTAGGACGCACAGTGTGAAGCCAACCACAGCTGGCCTAGATGGATATCGAACAATAGAAGTATAAAGAGAATTTTTAAAGACGGCAGTCTTTGTGAAACCAATAAAACAGCATGCCATCAAAATGTATGGCGCATTATATATATATATATATATATATATATATATATATATATATATATATATATATATATATATATATATATTACACACAAACATTCATCCATGACATATTTGCAACATGACAATGATTAGTTAATTATTGAATTGATTAGACTAAATTGTTCATGCACTAAGCGTGTTATTTAACAATCAGGTAATCTAAGTTATATATATATATATATATATATATATATATATATATAATTTGTTATTATCTATATCTTTTCACAGAGAAAAAATATATATCTTTAGTATTTGTTATTATGTATATTATTTGTTATCATCTATATTATATGTTATATCTATGTTATTTATTCATAGCATTTTTAGTAAAATATTAAGTCTTTACTTTAACTAGATCAACGAAGCTAACGCTAAAATTCCTATATATGACCAAGTAATATTTATTACCTGGTGAATATAAGATCAAGTAATATTTATTACCTGGTGAATATACGGTCAAAATATATTTTTTACCTGGTGAATATACGACCAAGTAATATTTATTACCTGGTGAATATACCGCCAAGTAATATTTATTACCTGGTGAATATACGGCCAAGTAATTTTTATTCCCTGGTGAATATATCGCCAAGCAATATTTATTACCTGGTGAATATACGGCCATGTAATATTTATCACCAGGTGAATATAAAACACAGTAATATTTATTACCTGGTGAATATATGGCCAAGTAATATTTATTACCTGGTGAATATAAAAGGCCCAGTAATATTTATCACCAGGTGAATATAAAACCCAGTAATATTTATTGCCAGGTGAATATACGGCCAAGTAATATTTATTACCTGGTCAATATAAAAGGCCCAGTAATATTTATTACCTGGTGAATATGCGGCCAAATAATATTTATTACCTGGTGAATATACGGCCAAGTAATATTTATCACAACGTGAATATAAAACCAAGTAGTATCTATTACTTACTGATGTTTTATTCTCTGTGAAAGATATACACGTCAGCTACACACGCCTCTTACAATAAGGCTTATTTGCGACTTGAAATATAAAATAATGCGTGGTTGCAATTAGCTATGGTTGTGGATTTTTTTTGTGGATTTTTTTTTTGTGGATTTTTTTTGTGGATTTTTTTATACTGTGAATACATGGGCAAGAATCCAAGATAGCCTTGCATCTGCCATTGTCCGAAATATGCATTAAATGTGTTTTAAACCGAAAGTTTCAAAGTCATGCATTCAATTATATGTTAACACTTTAATATTTAGATTGCAGTCGTAAAATCGAGCCTTGGACAATTATGGAGATAATAATGTTATTTGTCTGCAAATATGATAGATTGCTCTTACCACTCCTTTAACACTGAGAGACATTATTGTTTTTACTAAAAGCAATTGTACTTTGAACTCTGGCTCGCATTTCACACTTTATATTATTCTTGACATTTATCTTTGACATACCTTCTACTGAGATGAAATCAACATTCTTAACATCTTCGATATTAATATCTGTGGAGTGGTGCGCTGTCAGTCAGAAATGTGACTTATTACGAAGGATATATTGATAAGCCCACTCTAATGCAAACACCATCACGCATCAATTAGGAGATATTTGTATATGTGTAACACTTTACGTAGAAGACCAAACATACACATAAAAAATACCTCAATTGTGAAGCGCAGAATAATATGTACAAGCAATCTTTTGGCGCTTGAATGATGCTTCACAGGCATGTACGATAGAAAGACTAGCGCGGAAGTGTGACTGTTGTTATATCAACCAATATGATCATTTTTTTTTGTTAGAATAGCGCGAGATCAGTCATAATCGATCCAATCGATGAGGCCGGATGTATCAGTCATATATCGACTTTCACTTGAATATATAAATAGCATCTTATTCAAGTGACCACTACTCACCCCCACCCCCGAGACTGGATTATTTTATTCGGAAAATTAAATGGTACGGTGTTATTCATGAACATGGTTTGGGAAAATAAATCAACAGTACGTGGGCAAAAGATGTAGCCCATTTGTTCCTCGATGATAATGTTATCTTTTGAATCGAAGAGGCGTATGATAACCTGTATACATTAAACGTTAATGTGAGTGAAGCAATACGCTTTCTGCGCTTTCTCTTTGATAAAAATGTCACTTATTTAGATTTATGTCAGACGTGCATACAAAGGCCAGCAGATAATAGGTGCAATGACTGGCACATTTGTAATTTGGAAACCATGATAGCGAAGGACAGCAATTACTGATGTCCCAGTCCTTGCTATGCATGATGACAACGCAAAATATTGGGCGGTGAAATATGTACTACAATATTAATAGTTAAATAAATCAATGACGAAGACTTTGTTTCTAATCGACTCCAAAGCAACGAAAAGAAATTCTAATACTAATAATAAGACTTGTACCGACTTTTAAGATGTATAAAACATAAATAAGCAAATTATAAATAGAATTACGGCAAGACAACTTAAAGATTCATTCCACAATACGAATTTGCGCAGATTTTACGATGGCCGAATAGAACATTTTTTTAAAAAAAAAAAATTTAAATGGCACAGAAACATACTTGAAGAACACCCAGCTTCTTAAATTAGAAAATACGGTAATGTAAAGGTTCAACTGCATATGATGATTAAGTTTATAAACAGCTCACTCAAGGCGTGCAAACAATTTAGTAAAGAAACTTTTAACATAGGTCGAAACCTATTATATAATGCACAGCGGTCAAATGATGTCAATAAACGTTTATTTGACATGTACACAGAATGTTGCACATGCAATATTTAAAACTGTATATTTAAAACTGCAAATAGATAGGTAACAATGACAACGCAGAAAAGGTAACAATGACTAAGTGGAAACTTGAGATATTATATGGATTGGCCTCAATTCGGTAAGAATGACATAGCTTAAATAGCTTGCATAGTACAAAATCCTAACAATAAATGTGTTCTCTGTGCGTCTCATTCAGAGACGGTATAATCTATAGCAAATATCAAGGGGAGTATATGAGAGAGAGAGAGAGAGAGAGAGAGAGAGAGAGAGAGAGAGAGAGAGAGAGAGAGAGAGAGAGTTGACATTTGGATCCTATTTGATTCAAGCGGTCCTAGTAAATAGAAATACAGAACCAATCTAACAACGACCGCTTAGGGATCATCTTTTGCATGTATGTATGTATGTATGTATGTATGTATGTATGTATGTATGTATGTATGTATGTATGTATGTATGTATGTATGTATGTATGTATGTATGTATGTATGTATGTATGTATGGTTGTATGTATGTATGTATGTATGTATGTATGTATGTATGTATGTATGTATGTATGTATGTATGTATGTATGTATGTATGTATGTATGTATGTATGTATGTATGTATGTATGTATGTATAATTGTACAAAACAGTAGGTTAGTTGGTAAGTTCCTTATAAAGATTGCTATTTACCTCACTATAGAGAACGAACGAAAACGAATATTTTCCATGACGTATGTGATTGCATAATTGTAATTTTGCCCCATTGCCCAAACTTATATTTCAATTCGTCTTACCACAACACTTTTCGGTATTCCATCATCGTGTTTCTCAAGATGATCAATTTGAAGCAAAATATATGTCCACCTTGATATTTCAAGCCATAAATCTAACCAATTGTCTTATGGATCAAAAGCATCTGTCACTACGATCTTGTCATCTTTGAGATATCACTACAAACTGGAAAGACGATAACGATGTAGTCAAAGGAGTTTCTGATTCAGTCACTATCAGATTTAGTACAACGATGGTCTTTAAACAATTAGTCATCGCACATATTATCACATCTTATAGTTCATCTTATCAACTGTTATAACCAGCCTATCATCGTCTTGATTCAATGAAGGGGGTGGCATGATGACGTTTAGGGTACCATCCAATTTTGCATCCAGTTTGGTTTTCTAGATGGCAAACCAACAAGATATATCAAAGCAAAGTTCTCATGAGCATGTTAAATAAGCTTCAGTTTCAAAATATAAAAAGCTTTGAAAGTTTCAGAAATAAATTAAGATCTCCAAACGTCGTATTGGGGTTTTGTCACTCGTTATAACAAAGATGAACATCATGGTGCAAAAAACAAAACAATATATAAGCGGAATCAACACAACGAAACCAAACTTTATTTCTAGCATGGAAAGCTGTTTGTGTGCACACATTGGTCATAATACATTCAACTAGATTTAGGAACCATACATATGTTCATACGTTTTATCCGATTTGAATGTGTTATTATTTACATGTTCAGAACGTACATATTCCTTCTTCATCACTGTTTCTTGTTGCATTTATACATATGAGTCCTAGATCAGGATTAAGGCCTTCCAGGGCCAAAAGCAATAAAAATAATAAAGTGCCCCCAACACCACCACCTTCCTACAAAAGGTGAAACTAAGAAAAAACAATATTAAAAGTGTGAGGATTGTTATGGTTGGGGTGTAGTGATCCCAATATTTTGTTTAAATTATTATAGAAGTTCCGTCCACGCTCTATTTCGTTGGAAGTAAAATTGTTATGTAAGAAGAGTTCACGTAGTGTAGCTGACGGCGTGATGTCTCATGATAGCAAAGATGTTGGTGCGAGTCTCTCTCATGGATTATAGTTATACGTGTGACACCTGTATTCATGATGTTGTCTTCTCCAACTTTTATGAGAACTTTTGTTGGAATGTCAACTCAGGAAAATAGGAAGAAGAGAAAAATGATGAGTTCCTAGATAAAAAATGTCACATGATGATGGAAATGTCTTGTAGAAAGTTACGGAATCGTAGCTGGAATATGAGACTCTTGCTGTTACGGAAAACTTTATGAAGATGTTAGTCCACTAATGTCTTTTTTCCAAGAATCTTTTCCATAACTTTTCAAAAGAAATAATCACTCGAAACTGTGTAGATAGGCTATATCTTGGGGACTTGGCTCTGCGAGAGGTTCCAGAGATCTGTAATGTTCTCCATCACTTGTTATGTAAGAAAAGATGTTGTTATTGTAATAATGGTTGTTGTACGGCTACATCTTTGAGAGAGAGCGAGAAAGAGAGAAAGCTCTCTTAACCGCGTGCCGTCACAATGTTAAACCAGCTACATCTGCATAATTATTTTGCCTGTAATAAGAAGACAAAACATCTATTTCCTCTGTCGGTACGGAACTGACCTGACCTTTTTATTTAATTAAACAACACAAATATATTGACTACATTCTAGAAACACATCTAAAAACTTTATAATAAAAGTTCATGCAATACATATTATATTTTCCCTTTTTCAAGCTTTCCAACTTCATTTATTCGTATAACTTCTGGATTTTAGAATATTATACAAATAGTTAATTCTCAATCAATTTCAAGGTAGCCAAAAGTGTAAGATGTAATTACTGTAGTTAATGTAACAATTAATTTAAAGAAATGTATTTTACTAATTTTAAAATAGAATATTGATTTATAATATATTGCTAGATAATATTCTTTCTTACTTAAGAAATACTTTATTTCAACATTAAATCTAACATGAAGTTGGTAGCAATCTTAACCTTACAATAAAAAGTACATAAATATAATTAAATATAAATTATTTAGAACATTTAAACATTCCGTTACAATACATTATAAATAAAAGAATTCAGTAGCAATGTTGCACACAAAACAATTTTACCATTAAAATCTCAATCACTAAAAATACTTATTCCTAAAATGAGTTATAACATATACAATTATTTTACCTGTAATAAGAAGACAAAACATCTATTTCCTCTGTCGGTACGGAACTGACCTGACCCTTAAATGCGTGGTCTTTTATATGCATCCTGTGTCAGGTTAACGTACCCTTGGAAATAGATGTTTATTCTCTCATCAAGTAAAAGTCAGTTTTTCCTGGTCCAAACCAGCTTAATTTGACGTCATCTGACATAAGGTACAACTCAGATTTGTAGTTCGTTTGGCATTAGTTACGTCCGAACATGATAATCCCTAAATATTCTAAATCAGCAACATGTTTAATATATTAAGCCAGCAGCAATGTCCGTCAAACATTAGATACTGTCCAACATTTACACATGAACCTTTCTGTATTTACGTCAGTACGGAAGTTTGTTCTGTGTTTTACCGATAAGACTTTAGGGGCTGAATGACTTTTGTAAGATTTTTGCCAATGCCTGGTTTTACGGAATATATGTTTAACTGATAAGACTTAGAAGCTGACTGACTTTTTCTTTATAACCTATTTCCACACAATAATGTACATTCGTATAATAATGATTTAAGTTGCCAACGTTTTGCTATAAATGCATAAAACATTGCTTTAATAATACAATTTAAAGAAAATATCAATCTTATTAATTTTACTAAAAATACACTCCTAACAAAATTAGTGAAAAATAGATACAAAGCTCGAAGCCCCCAGTCAGCAATGCCGACGAATAGATGTTTAAGTATGCAAAACAGGTTGAAATTGAATGAACAACGATTTAATAACAATGCAGTATTAAAATAATTCAAATTTCAAATTTCAAACTAACTCCTTCCGCTCGACCCTTTATTAGCTAATTGCATTACTTGATTAGCAGTGTAAGATTGAGTTCCACCTTCCCTTGTTTTTCTCACTCATTTGTAGTATGAGTCTTTCTTTTATTTCTCCTAATTCCTTCTGCACTTCCTCCCCGGCTTTCTCCGAATTCCTTATCCTCCTCCTCGACTTTCTGTATACTCGTCCTGATCCCCTTTCTCCTTCAGACCCATTTTCCTCATCGTCTACTTCTCTCCCACGACTAGAATTCTATCGACTTAGATTGTTTCTGCTAGTCTCAATTCCATCTCCAACTCCTGAAGACTCGGGACTCAATGGAACAAGAAGTTCTCTGTCCACTAAAACGCTTCCTTCTCAGCTTTGTCTTTCCCTAGAATCTCCAAGTTATACCGCCAAATTACGAGTAGTCCCTCAGAGTAAACTATATTTCTCAGCAATCTGTCTAGGCGAATACTAATTTTTCTCTTACTAGGTGGAAGCTATCATTTGGGTCAAACTCAGGAAACGATGTCCCCCTTGCTGTCTATCAACGTGGAAATAGATAAGAACACTCCGCGTTCATCCCGTGTACTTTCTTTTGATCTTTGAACAAACCTTTAGCATATAGGTGTGATACGGCAAGATTTTATTAAGTGGCTCAAGTTTCCGGTCTCTGGCTGGTGACGTAACATTGCGTAATATTTAAATACTAACCACGCGACGTTATTTAGAGATCGGACACAAGGCCACATAAATATTATAGCTTATACACGAAACTTTAGCTGTAGCTTAGCAAATGGGCAAAAAGCTAAAAAGGTGAGGAACTACCAGTGTTGTGTTCATTCCAAATCAAAACACTCTTACATGCAGATCGAAATGGACATGTATAATTCATTCAATGTTATCATCAACAATAATTAGAATTGTTCTGCTGCCCTTGTTAGGCTGTTACCCTAAGCACATGTTTAGTTTGCTTAATGGATAATCCGTCCATGCACTTCACAATGGCCTGGCTCGCGGAGTACCAGTTATTTCCTTTTCATTCAGAGCCGTTTGTTCTAGTCTGATGATCTCAAACAAAATATATGAGTATTCAAATTCATTTGAATCGATATGGAACATTATCTCTATCAATGGACGTCAAAACTGATTTATACTGGGGGATGGAAGATTGAAACATTTGTACGACTTCAAATGGGCTTTATGGCGCTTGTGCTGTCTTTCCGGTTACCAAGTCGATATGGCATGCATTTCAAGACCGATTTATAATTAGAACTATACAGATTTTATTTAGGACTCTGGTCTCTTCCACGTTCGTGTTGTTTTCCCACTTTTGTCTTTTACCGTTGCATTAGTATTCAAAAAGAAATCAGAAATACTTTTCGCCAATCTGCAAGGTAAATCAACTCATTAATTCCGTCTTACGGACAATCTGAATGTTTGTCATTACATGCTTTACTGTTACACAATAAAGAGGGAGTTGACTTTGTGTCCTTGAGTAGTTTTAATCATCCTGTTTTCTGTATGTACTCATTTTCCAAACAGCACAATACGTTGTATGGATAAAAGATTTTAACGTGTACTAAAAATAGACACAATATAATTCAATTTGAAATAAATACAAAAGTTTGAATACCTCCAGACTGGGCACTTGTCATATCAGTATATTGAACAATTCCTTGAATCACATATATTTTCGTGACATTTGCACCTTACAATTGTTTACCTATGCATTTACAATTTAACAGCTATGGAAAACACGCGTCATAACGTCAACTACACAAAAGACAGCAAGTAAATTCACGCAAAATGTCAATTAAACTGACGGAAGAATCTGGAATAATAATTAATGTATCAAGCAATTATAATGCATCACTCTTACAAGCACTAATAATGTCTGTGCCAAGCAGAGGATAGCTTTACTGTTTTAAAACAATTACCATCGTCGTAACATGGAACAAACAGCAAATGTAATACGATACACATTGCTCTTGCCGAGACTATCATAAAAAACGCGGGATACCACTCGTCAAGATAAACACTGTTCATGTCTCTATGAAAAATATGATGTTCCAGTTTAAAAAATTAAATTATGCATGTATGTATGTATGTATGTATGTATGTATGTATGTATGTATGTATGTATGTATGTATGTGTATGTGTGTGTGTGTGTGTGTGTGTGTGTGTGTGTGTGTGTGCGTGCGTGCGTGCGTGCGTGCGTGAGAGAGAGAGAGAGAGAGAGAGAGAGAGAGAGAGAGAGAGAGAGAGAGAGAGAGTATGTGTATATGTTAGAATTCCCTTAGAGGACCATAAAGTCATAAACGTAATGGTAAATTCCACTTAAACCATATACCATCCCTAACATAATGATAATCGCACACAATCTTTGTGAAATTCGTTATGTTGAATTCCCTATTATCCCGCTCCGGTGGCCTAATGGTTAGTGCATCCGCGTAGCAGCGGGAGGTCGTGGGTTCGATCGCAGGTCGAGTCATACTAAAGACTTACAAAAATGTTACTAACAGCTGCCTAGCTTAGCACTCAGCATTAAGAGGTTAGTGTTAGGTTTGAAAGCCCTGGTGTCGGGATAATGTGACTGGGTGGGGCATGATGCCCCAGTGGTAAACATCAATATAAACATCCTCACGATAGACATCATAGCGATAGGACTGAAAACTGTTAAAGCTACGTTTTAAATCCATAACACACACACACACACACACACACACACACACACACACACACACACCTCTCTATTCTCCCATACTGGCATATATACAGTTAAATCCTGTTGATCACACACTGTCCCCATAATGTTATTGCTGGTTTAACAATCCCATCTATGCGCAAATAATTTATAATTTCAAAAGAAATACATCGGTTGATTCAATAAAAGTTTATATGTCAGGTTAGATTTAATTCAATAGGACATGACGCCAGTTTTAATTAGTTTTACCATATTAGAATCCGGAATCGCCAGCTGTCGGAAGTGGTAAAAGAAATCCATTTGTTCCGTTCATTTAGATGGAATATTGATTGCTGTGCAAGCGTCACACAAAATAAGCATGTCTTGATTAAGTACATATTGAATTAGCACGTTGTTACATATTGATATTAATCAAGCCAGTTACGTGACTCACGCTGCATAATATGTTCGTCCTATGTTAAAACGCAAGCATGTTTTCATGATTTTCATTAATTACTGGTGCACCATCTGTTACAATTATCATAGTGAAATCCGTAGTAACATTTGAGAGCTCCTTTATGGCCATGTGATGGAACAGACACGTGATTAGTCCGATTACGGTTCTTTATAGGTCCATACGGTAAAAGTAATGTAGAAACAATACAAACAAACAATCAACCCAACGCACATAAACACCCTTCCACAAAACCCCCCAGATCCGATTAGTTAATTTGATAACTTTTCAAAATTACACGGCGCGCCGACATTGGAATCGTCCCTATAAATGCACGTGAAACCCAGAAACAAAGCACGGTCCTATATTAATATAATGGTATTGTCTGTTTATAATAGTATTTTTCCTTTATGAACCTCAAATTATCCTCGCCGAACTATAGTCAAACACCAATACTTGTGGACAATGAAGTGAAAATCTATGTTAAGTTCGTTTCATTTATTGCAACTGCAAAACTTGGTGTACAATCGACTAACAAATATGAGAAATTCATCATCATCATCATCATCATCATCATCATCATCATCATCATCATCAATCCCGTAGTCTGGTAGACCGTCGGGGCACTGCACAAAACCAAACAAACATATTTCTCCTCTCGATTTTCCGTATGTAAGAAATCAGCATTGAATCTATACCTTTTCTGATTCAGGGTGTTCGACATTTTCTCGTAGAGGGCTCATCATTTGCAACTTGTAAACGGCACTTGTGGCTACTGACCTGTTAAAGTCCAGTTCGTCCTGGTCCCAGAGTGGTTAAAGATCTCTAAATTTCGTTCTTGAATTAAGATTTTTAAAAATATATTTCATGTTGATTAAAGGGACCATGTGTTAAATTTAAAAATTAGAATTTTCATGCCCTTCTGATATTTCTACCTATAACAAAAACATCTATAATGTGAGAAGCAACGAAAACAATAAAATCTACCAGCAAGCTCTTAATTTGAAGAGACGTTTTAAGAATTTGAGCGAAATCGTTACCATAATTGAACAAACTTGGCGCCACCCTGTGAGTATAAATTTCGGCTTTCATATTCGTTTATAAGACGATTCCAGCTGCAAACTGTACAGACCCAGATCTACCGGCACATAATGTGCCAGAAGGCCTGGATCTATGCAGTTTGTTAGGAGGACCTAGTAGAACAAACAACAACCCTGATCTGCAGGCGCATTATGTTACAGTTTATCATGATCTCTTAACAGCGAGTATAAACGGGAGCCACACCTTTGAAAATTATCAAACTGGCTAAGAATTTGATGAGAATCAGTTTAAAAATAAGTTTAAATATTGGATTGTCCCTATAATTAATTATATGCATATATCTGTTAATAGCACTGGCTTGGCAATGAAAAAACAAATTGATTTGATATGCCATATCTCTGTCATAAGGTCAGCCAGTCGTAGCCTCGGAATACCAGCAAAATGTTTGTCAGAGAGATATCAAGCTGAATTCTATTGGAATTTATACAAACCTTTAGCCATCTGATTCGTTTTATTTTGTGTATGGCTTTCAATCAATGCAAATGCTTGTACCGAAAACAGGACACGGTGAAATAAAAGCTCCATTATAACAGCATATATGGTACTTGAGAGTCGTAACGTCTTAGGCTGGATTGATGAGTCTAGGGTCAACGCAGATCGCTTTGAATTATTCATGAACACGGTGCTGAAATATTAGTTCCCTCTTGACCCGGACTAATTTATAACCCATTTGCCTAACTTCGTATCAACCAAAAATAAGCGAAGAGAAGAGACAGATGGTGAACTTTGAACTCAACGCGCATACATGATTATTTTTTGTATGCACGCCCCGTTATCACTCATGTCGTTACAGCATTAATTGAATATGGCGAACATGTTTCTCGAATTGGTTTTATTCTGCCTAATTTTCTACTTTTTTTTATAAATAAAAAGTCTAGTGTCCAGAATTAAGTATGATAATCGTGAGACGATGACGTGGAACGAATGTCACCTTGCACTCATGTGGATGCACTGAGTTACAAAATAGATAATGTGTATCCGTCACTAATGCATATCATTTCAACATGTCCCTTGAGGCAAAACTGGTTACCGGTGTACAATTAAATTATAACGTGTATGGACATTTTTGACGAATCACCATCATTTTTTATAGTATCTTCATTGAAATGTGTGCAATGTTCTGTCAGAAAAAATTATGATTATAAGCGTTTTAGCGAAGAACGGGACAAATGTTCTAGGCAAAGAAATGTTTGAAACGAAGGCTTTCTATTATTAAAAGTTTTTCTTCTCTTTATGTTATTGTTCTTGCGGGGGGTGGGGGATGGATGGGGTTGGCACCGTGCGGCCTACTGATATAATTATACTCTCGCTGAAAGCAGATTTCCACAGTTATACATGACGATCTCACCGCGAGCGCTATCGGGTTATGTTCTGCAACCTATGTTATTACCATGATCACTAATTTCGTTAACAAATCAATTTAAGTTTTACATCTTCGCGTTTATTGAATGAGCAGTGTGGATACAAGATAAACAGCATGAATGTGTACAATTTGATTCGCTTTCAGATTTTTTAAAGCAGCATTTACATTGGATCCTTCAAAGGTCACCCTAAGCGGCCGTCGTCAGTTCCTCACGTATGATTACGGATATCTGATTATTTTTTTAGATCGATATTCGGCTATGTTGAAGTTTATGAATGATGTCACAAAATGTTACCATCAGTAATCTCCTTCTGCGTTTTACGGATATCTACACACAGATTCGTACTACAAAATCTAAGCGACAGATAAGAGAATGTTTTAATAGTACGATGATTAAGTATGCAAGACCAGACTAAGAGCAAAGCAAACGAGACAACCACATTGGGCGTTGTGCTTTTATACAATCCAATTTTTGTGCTTGGGGTTCCGCGCTCATCGCTTGCTGCCTTCCGTCACCGCACATCCTAATGCCGGACCTCTAAGCACGTGTGATTTGGAGTTTTAACGTAGATTTAAAAATTTTTCAGTAATATGACTCGATATCTGCCGTGTAGCAATTTATTATGATGGCTATCACTGGGGCATCATGCCTCAGATATTATGCACTATGTCCCACCCAAGTAACATCACCCTTAGACCAGGCCGACCAATCCTAACACAAACATCTTAATGCTGAACACCAAGCGATGCAGTTGCAGTACCATTTTTAGGCGTCTTTGGTGCAGCTTAGTCAATGTTCGAACACGCAACCTCCGACATTCAAGGCGAGCGCTCTAACCACTTTAGCCACCAAAGAGGTTACAATGATTAAAACATACTTCCTATTATTGGATCCAGCTTTCATTTGCTGTCAAACAAGACATTAGAAATCAAGAGCTGTTTCGTGTTTTGTTGATCTTAGATCAACTATCTTCTATCACTGTCAACAATCCAAGTAACAAAATCGAACAAAGATGCATTGAGAACCGCATCTATGACGCCAGTGTGTCTAGTATGAGTCAAATCACTTATTATGTACATCTAATTTTATAAAGCAATCAAAAATAATTCGTTCGTTTAAGTTCATTGATTTTCTTTAAATTTCAATAGAGCGGTTTTATCTATTTACAATCTTTACAATAGTTGCCTGGTTGAGGCTGGTGGTAACGCGATACATTTTTAAAGATGCAGTTTTATATTCACATACATTCTCACTAGACACATACATTCCCAGTTGACACATACATTCACACTACACACATTCGTTCCTACTATGTAATAGCCTTTATCTGACGATTGATTATTGGTTAGTGTGAGACGAGATGGCTAAGGAAATATGCTAACGTCCTTGTGTTTTCACAAGATGTTTTAGGACAAACTTCTGGAATAGTTTTGTACAATGTTTTAGGACAAACTTCTGGAATAGTTTTGTACAGAGTCTCATGGTCTCTGTACGGAATATTAACTAGTGGCGAAGTAGATTATGGATCGAAGGCTGGACGGAAAAAGAGTCGAGGAAGAGAAATTGGAGAAGGACAGTCACGGAGGAGAAGTTGGTCTAGATGAAGAAGAGTGATTGGGGAATTATTATAATTTGACAATTGAAAGGTATTAAATTGTTAATCATTTGAATTTCACCTTTTTGAGTACTCAATAATTTAACTGTCGGCATTGCTGATTGGGGGCTAGGAGATTTACCTCTCTCTATCACTAATTACACTTCCTACAAAATCGAGCCTGTGTGGGACTTCTATAGTAATTTAAATAATATATTTATTGGAAGCACACCATCGCACCCATAATAGCACACCTATCACAGTGGCTGCATAACAACCCGTCACACCACACCAAGATACGTGTGTGTGTGTGTGTGTGTGTGTGTGTGTGTGTGTGTGTGGGTGTATGGGTAGGTGCTTCTTCAGCTATAGCTCTGGTCCAACGTGACCTTCTTTCACGGGGTCTCGGGCAGCAGACGGGTCTAAGGTGCTAGCCGGTACATTTCACCGATATCTCACTTTTGCGTTGGTTCTAGTCATATCTTCGGCCGGCGTAGGTATGTGAGAAAGCTTACCAGTAGCTTCCCGTGAGTCGATGGTTCTCTCCTCGATTTTCTCTCCACCAGTTATACTGACTGCCGTGTGTGTGTGTGTGTGTGTGTGTGTGTGTGTGTGTGTGTAAATCTTAAAACATTCTGTATTTTTATCCAACTGTAAATTTTGCTAGAAGTTGTCCCAAATGTACAAAATCGTATGTATGTTCCCTAACGTGTCGGTTTGCCACTAGAACAGGATTTTCAAGAAATTCACCGACATGTAGTCTGTTACGAAATTTTTTAGTAACTTTTTCTTATAAACAAGACATTGTAAACACATTACATCATGTTCATTGTTGTTTCTCTTTCACATAATAACTTTTTTCTGCATAAAATATTTTTTTTTTATATTCAAGATCAGTTAAGTTTGCCTAAATATCGCTTGCCATTTATTATCATTGTTACGTTGAATTTTGTAGCTAGCTATAAACCTGATATAATCAATTTACTGAAAAGCTGACAGAAACAGTCCAAAGTAATGTACATGTATTTCATTTATATAGCCCAATGGATAAATGTTACATATTTTTTACAGCCTGTGCGCAGAATATGCCGATATATCGTAAGTCATGAAAACACGGAGGTGGTATCCTGTGCGTCCAAAATTAATATTATTATGAACAGAATATTCTGGAGACAATAGTCTCGTTTCAAATGGTAAGCATTGCAGTATTTTATTTTCATCCATCGGTCGAATAAGCCTTTTGCTTCAATGTTGGAGACAGAAACCATACGTGCGAAGAAATGCCCGACAGCAGTGTATATGTCATTACATACTCACGTGTAGACTGGGTTGATAAAAAAAAAAAAACGTAAATATTATATTCTTTGTCAAAAAGACAGTCGCAGCGGCAATGTATGTATAACATATTAATAGGTATTATTATTCCGCCAAGCTCTAGGGGTATTTCTCGGTTCATAAACAAGGATAATATGTGTATACTAATGCACACATTCTACATACTCATGTATTATAAACACTTCAACATACTCATGCACAATGAATATTTATGTTGGTGCATACATCTGGACTAGTTCTATGTATTCGTACACCAGGACTACTTTTCTATACTAAGTATTATGAGTACTTCTCTCTACCTATTAAATTGCATTATTGTCTTATGCTCATATAGTAGGAGTATATATCTGCTCTTAAACTTGTTATATTATTAAAATTTATCAACAACAATTTCCAATAAAATATAAGGAAGAGGTTCGTTTCCACAAGACGAAGGCGGAAGCTGTAACGTGCTTTTCTCTAGGGTAAGCACTATGTTAAGCCATTCTAACGAAATTATAAAAAAAAAAAATGTAACACAACTACAACAAGTTTGAGACTCTTTTACCTAATACCGTTCATACTCGCTTATAAGACGAGTCCATTTGCAAACTTCACAGACCATGATCTGACTTCGCATAATGCGTTTCATATCTGGGTCTGTGCAGTTTGTTATGAGTAATCAGTAGAATAAACAACATAGACTCTGATCTGTAGGAGCATTATGCTGCGGCAGACCATGATCTTTGTTGATTGCACCTTGCACTTAAACAGATATATACGTTTATTGAAGACCAAAACATGTTTTATAAGATGGAAACCCGATTGAACCATAATGCTGCAGTCTTTATCAGATGGAAACACAAATGAACCATAATGCTGCAGTCTTTATCAGATGGAAACACAATGAGCCATAATGCTGCAGTCTTTATCAGATGGAAACACAAATGAACCATAATGCTGCAGTCTTTATCAGATGGAAACACAAATGAACCATAATGCTGCAGTCTTTATCAGATGGAAACACAAATGAACCATAATGCTGCAGTCTTTATCAGATGGAAACACAATGAGCCATAATGCTGCAGTCTTTATCAGATGGAAACACAAATGAACCATAATGCTGCAGTCTTTATCAGATGGAAACACAAATGAACCATAATGCTGCAGTCTTTATCAGATGGAAACACAATGAGCCATAATGCTGCAGTCTTTATCAGATGGAAACACAAATGAACCATAATGCTGCAGTCAACGGTTTGTAATCGAAAACTTTGTGTCAAAAACTATTCACGAAACAGGATATTTCTTATTTAAATCCCTATGTCGAATCTATTCTAAAAACAGGTTACCAATACTGATAGATCAAAACACGCAATCCCAGCAGAAAACATATTGCATACTATTAGCGGGAAACATATTGCATACTATTAGCGGGAAACATATTGCATACTATTAGCGGGAAACATCATCAAATAAATGCAAATCAATCTTGGAGCTCGCATTAAAAGAACGTTTCACAAAGAGAACTGATTCGACATTTGGATTTCTCGAACGCAATATAATGATACCCTCTCAACTCACTTATAACTTCTGTCAAACTGCAACCAACAAATATCCTGATCAACCGTAGCATAAAGCGCCTGCAGATCAGGGTCTATGTTGTATGTTCAAGTAATTACTCCTAACAAACTGCAGACTCAGATATGGAGGACTAGTCTTATAGGCGAGTAATTGTGGTACATTTCTAATAAAACTGTTATGCCGATATTTTGATCATGCTCCTGTTTGATTATCATACTCAATGACAGTCGTACTTCAGCTAGAAGCTGCAGAACTATATGCCACAAGATTGTCATAAAATGGTCATACAAAAAGGACTCGAGCTTTATTGATATATTTTACCCTTTAAACTGTAGACAGCCAACTTGCGAACGAACTACAATCAATGAGATACCAAAGTACCGTATATACTCGCTTATTAGAAGAGTTAAATTGCATAAAATAAATATTCTGATTTGCTTAGCATAGTGGATCTGCAGAATAGAGTCTAGTGTGTTTAGTCTACTGCTAATTCCACAGAACCAAATATGCCAGGGTATTATAAGAGAGTACATACGCTAAATACTGTCTTGTTACTACAGAAAATAAAGTTAGGCCATCACACGAATATGATAACGTTGATTCTATTTGATATATAACAACATCACTACATACTGGGACTAACATTACACGAAGTGCTCATTTTATCATCATACCAGATATTCCAATTCTTCCAGATTTTGACCATTTCAACAGACGGTCATCAAATTTGAACATATTTAGTCTTTCATCCTTGTACCGTTTCAAAAGCTGACATCAAATGTCAATGTCTAACACAAATGTTTCAATCCTATCTCGTCCTTTGTGTTGCAACTTGCTAATCTGCTTAATATTTTGCCAGACGCACTTTCTAGCTGCACACTATCGCGACACCCAGATAGTCACTCCCATTCTCTCGATCCCCAGTTAGTCACTCCCCATTCTCTCGATTCCCAGTTAGTCACCCCCATGCTCTCGACACCCAGTTAGTCAGACACTATTTAGATCACGAACAGAGATTTTACAGTCTTTGATGATTAGAGATGGAGAAATTACGTTCTTCCTGTACGATGAATCACAGTAAAGGCGATTTTATTACTCCGATGGGGAAAGCAGATATTGTTTTACTGCTTTGTGAATTCAACAAGCTTGGATTTTAACGTAAACAGGTCCATGGTTGTAAACAATGAACGATATTTGGAATACATTATCACAATTATACGACTATCGTTTTTAGTGGAACACAATGTAGATTGATTTATTTATTGATTATTGATTATTATTGATGATTATTCGACATAATAAACATTATGTAATCAGTACTCATTTGAGAAGGTACACCTTTAAAGAGCATGAATAGTATAAACCAAGACGGCGTTTCCACGCGTGTCTGTTACAAGTAACAATTTGTGGGCTAGAGAAAATTAACTATGAAATTATATGTAGTAAATACTAAAGTACCACAGATGCACTTTTGATTATTATTTTGAGTATTATCATCATTTATTTATTTATTTATTTATTTATTTATTTATTTATTTATTTATTTATTTATTTATTTATTTATCACGGGTTCCAGCCCCGGCTGAGTCATGTCAAAGACGTAAAAATGGTACTAGCAGCTGCCTCGCTTTGCGCTCAGCATTAAGAGGTTAGTGTTAGGACTGGTCAACCTGATGACAGAATAATGTGACTGGGTGGACATCATGATGCTACGTGTCTGGCATGATGTCCCAGTGCTTGACCAAACTATAAACTGCCGCACTGCAAACATCATAGTGATATGATTGACAAAATTCTAAAGCTACACTAAAATTTAAATTATTTATTTATTTATTTATTTATTTATTTATTTATTTATTTATTTATTTATTTATTTATTCATAGCCTTATTGTTTTGTGTGTGTGTGTGTGTGTGTGTGTAATAGTCCATTGGTTAAATACAAAATTGGATTGCAGAAGTATGACGGATTTGAATAGTCAACGAAGGATACTGGTTGCACGTGTTAATGGCCTGTTTTGTATGCAAAATCATTGTCTCTTTTGTCTCGCAACTCTACTAGAAGAGAGGGAGAGACAGAAAGAGAGAATGTTGTGGCAAACAAAAGCATGACTGTCTTAATGAAAGCTTGATATGTCCTGACTGTCATGAAAGTTTCGTTTTTATTCCGTTTGAAAAGATTATTCAACATTTGTTGCAGATCGATGGTTGTCCCTACATATAGCAAGAGTAGTCCTACCCGGCAAGAGTAGTCCATGGAAGAGAAATTGTATCTCTAAAACGGTCATAATTTTTAAATACATATTTTGTACTTTAAAAATAAATTGTTTGCTAGTAGAAAATATTCGTCTCAGATACAGGGATTGTTGTGGTAACTGGTAACTGACACTTCTAAATCAATTGTTTTTCTAGTTCTGAAACCTTAATCTAATACATGTAGCCCCCACCCCACCCCTCCCATCTAGTAGCTTCAATTATTTTGGTTTATGGTGCGGGATTTATTTTAGAATTGCTGCCTGTCGCGAGCCAGACTAATAAGTCTAATTATTATTTGTTGACCAATGCGTAAACTTGTTTCAAACAAACATTTCATGAGAGCTTGATGTGCCAGTGAATAATTGTATTCCATTTTATATTAGTCCATTGTTCATTTCTTTTAGATAAAGTAAAATTTCGAATTTAACATAATTGATGCTATATAGTCGTAAACACTCACTTATCATCGCATCTGTGCGGTTTCCACGCAAGAAACCTCCCACTGGACGCAACAATTGTCTCAGCTGTCACAGATGCGTACTGCCGATAAAGTGATATTTTTCCGAGATAATAACCCCTATGACAGTTTACAATACCGATTAGGACAGCTTACATGACGAACCCATAATAGTGCTCTTGCGCGGTCTGAAACTCAGGAGGGAAGGAAGAACTACCGATTGTAGTCGCTTATAAGACGAGCCAAACAATTAACAATAAAGATCGTTATCAGCCGTAGCGTAATGTGCCTATAGATTATGATCTATGTTGTTTGTTCTACTTATTAATCCAAACAAATTGCAGAGACCCAAATATACCGGCGCAGGTGCGCCCCCAGATCTAGATGTGTGAAGTTTGCATATGGGCAGGTGTTATATTCAACAATATACAATTGTCGTTTTGAAGACGAATATTCCATTAGAATCGGATCAAATCGAGATCTCCGCTATCACGGAGGTCCACACCGATACGAATTCGTGCTCTTTTATATGGCAATGAAGTTAGCTTTACAGCAATGAAATTGAAAAGCTTCAATCATAACATATCATAGTTAACGATGACACACGAAATGCAACACATATAACTTACTACAATAATATACATTAAATTATGATGGTCGTCGGAACATGAACCTTTACGGGTACCTGCCACAACGTTCCCTCTAAGCGAATGGTAGATGTGCGCGCAATGCTCGCTGCATTGTGCAAGCATTACGGAGACGTGCAAACTTTAATGTTGGATTAACAATTCAGCTGCGCAAGGATGATCTGAGTAGCTCGCACAGCTTAGAGGGAACGGTGTCTGTCAGATGTGTGTCGTATAAGTTAGATCTTGATTTTGACTGATTACCTTCTGCTGGCTCCTCAATCAGCACAACTCCACCCGTTACTATGAAGCAAAAATATCCCGTACAATACTGTACTGGGGTCTGGTAACGTTAAAGGTATGGTTAGTGTGAACACCTTACTATACTTAAGTTTTTTCATCGTGTACTTAGCACGCTGTGTACTAGTCCGATAAAGCAACCCCCCCCCCCCAATCTGTTTTGATATTGATAAACGATGTGTGGGTCTGATGTGACCTGTTCATTAAAATGTAGAATTTTGCTGAATGCAAATCTTTCCGGGAAGAAAGCCTGCGTACACCATAGACACATACCGATAATTGATAACAGCCATATCTAGTGCAAAATTCAAAATGGCCACAGGACAAAAGGTTATGTTTTACTAGGTGGATTTACAAGTCACCAAACATATGATATACTCCGGAAATGTAATGTACATAGCTCAAAAAAAAAACTCTACGGTCGACCTTAGCTGCAGCTGCACAGCCGCGAGAAATACTGGTAAGAGTATAAAACAGAGGCGTAGCTAGGGGGGGGGGGGGAAGGAGGGTACATATGTCCCCGGCCGCCAAGGTACAGGGGCGCCAAAATGAGGCTTGCAACGTTACATTATAATAAGTAAACAAGGGTAATAAATCGGTCACAAGATCGCTGGGGCGCCAATTTTATAGTTCTTCCCCAGGCGCAAAATATCATCGCTACGCCTCTGGTATAAAATTTACACTGATGTGTGCAGAAATATCTGGATGCAGATAATTGCAGCTTTTAATGAAAAGGTGATATCAGTCCCTCACCCAGATATCAACATCATCACGGGTGAAGGGCTGATTTATCGGCCTAGCTCTGTACCAAAAGGTTAAGAAAAGTATGGAAACAGTGTATATCAGCTCCATGTGTACTAGATTCTGTTACATGTGTAGCCTTACGGTGTTTTTAAGGAAGAAAACAAAGAAGAAAAATAAGTTCTATGCGGTACTATTTAAACACTTTCAGATATAAACCTTTTGAAACCTTTTATTTATATACGAAGTTCAAAGCAATTACATTTGAAATCACAGGTGCATAGGTATGAATTTCTTTGTTACCCGGTAATTTGTCAATGAGAGAGAGAGAGAGAGAGAGAGAGAGAGAGAGAGAGAGAGAGAGAGAGTGGTATTTGAGGAAATATTAAACAGACGTAGCACTAACCATTCTAAACAAATGTTCAAACGGACAGAAATATTAATGACTTCTTAATTACAAAGATAACCATTTTTTAAAAATGTATTTATAAATCATGATAAGCGGTAGATGACTCCCAATTTGTGTTTCCTTTCGCGGTTTTTATATTGTTATCCTGCTTTGGTATTTCAAACGATCAAAGCTATAATAATTAGTACAAAATCTCGATCCTGTAAACCCGAAATTAAGACAAGAATCACAACTACAGGAATCATTTACTCAAGCTGATGCTTTGTAAAATACCAAGGCATATGTTCGTGTTTGTCTGTATACTTCATATTTCTCCAACCCATGACTAACACTCGTTAGTATTTATTCAAAAACCTTGTTATTAATTGCACTAAGAGCTTTCACTATATTGAATTTATAACGATGTTACATTAGGGTTCAAAGGACACACAAACACCAAGTAAGGGTCGTACAATTTTTTTTTTAGTAAGAACATTCTTTAACATTTTAAAGGATCGGACGGCGTCTTCAGTCCATACCAGTATATTTGGTCTTCCTTTCTGTGTCATGAAGGTTAGTGGAACTGCCCTTTTGGCAAAGTTCTTAATGAATTTTCTGTAGTATCAAACCATTATAAGAAAGGAACGTATTCATCTTTTCATTATGGGTAATGGAAACTCACACATTGCTTTAATTTTATTGTCTTCTATCTTAATGCTTCCTCCTCCAAAGATATGCTCGAAGTATTCGATCTCAGCTGCTCCAAAACTCGAACTTTGACGGCTTTATTGTAAGGCCATCTTCCCGTATACGTTGTAGCAAGGCACGTCGAATTCGAATACGTTCTGACCAAGTTTTTTTTTGTGGAAAAAATGATTTTGTCAAAATATGATGCGATATTATGTAGTCCGAACACCAGTAAGTCGATGAACCAGGCGATGTTTTTTTTTTTTTTTTTTTTTTTTTTTTTATACAGAAGGGCATCACGTTAAATTCACAGAGCGTGAACAGAGTCACAAATGCAGACGATTGCCTCGATTCTTCAGCTAGAGCAACTTGCCAGAAACCCTTAGCTAAATCTATCTGACTCAAGTAACTTCCAAAACTAATCTTCTCAACTAGATCATCCAATCGTGGGACTCGCGTCAAATAAGGTGATATTATTATGCATGCGATAATCTACACATATCCGGAGATTATAATCTTCTTTATCTACTAACACACAATGCTAACTCCACTGACTGATTGAAGGGCGAATAAGGCCTAGCTCAAGCATTTCATCCACTAGTGATTTTACCTCTTTCCATTGCGCGAAAGGTATTTATTCTATACTGCCGTTGTTTAATTGGAATCTCTGAAGGCGTCTTGATACTGTGAGTTAAGATGTTTGTTCGACCAAGCCTTGTTGTTAGAACATCATGAAATTCGTTGCAATTATTTATAATACTCTCTCGTAACTCTCCTGTTAAGTTTAACCCCAGCTTAACGCCGCTAGCGTCACCTTCACCTGCTCTTAGAGGAAAAACAATATCCACACTATCGTTATCCTCTGTCCTCGTTGCTAGCAGCACAGCATGCTTATATCCACGCAGTAAGTTTACATGATAGGTTATTGTACCGGACCTACCGGGTACATATGCCTGGTAGTTAAGACTACACGACAAGGTCCGTGCCATAGTGCCTTCTTCTCGGCAGTAGAATAAGGACTTCAAGCCCTGGCTAAATTCTTGTGTCTTCGTGTGACCATCATTCACTGCCTTGATTTTCTTTTGGTGATTCAAAGGATTATCTTTGACAAGAGCTCCAATGTCAGCCAACCTCTCACGCATTTTCACAACATCCTCCACAGTATTCCTCCTTACATCTTCCTCTCCCGTAAACATGCCTTGTAACATCTGCATTTGGCCCTTAATTGGCCTACCATATAACATCTTAAAGGGTGCAAATCCAGTTTCCTCATGTGGGACTTCGCAGTATACAAACAACAAAAATGGCAACATCTCATCCCATTTATTTTTGTTGTCTGTACAAAACTTACGCAACATAGACTTCAACGTCCCGTTAAAACTTTATACCTTTCCATTCGTTCGTGAGTGATCAAGCGTTATTGTATTAACCCACTGTTTCAATAAGGTGCTAGTGAAGTTGGTTCCTTTTTTTTGTTTTGTTAATATGACCCTTGGAAAGCCAACAAGACTAAACAGCTATATCAGTGCTCAAACTACACCCTTTGTATCCATATCCTTCAAAGGAAAAGCTTCGAGATACATCGTTGCATCACCAAGCACCGTCAGAATGTATTTGTATCCAGACTTCATTCTAGCAGCCCTACAATATCCATTGCAATTTTTGAGAACGGTTCTGTTATCACCGGTGGACAAACCATTTGTGCTTTCACACCTGCAGTCCGTTTTGCTGTCATCTGACATTCATGACACTATGCACAATATCTTTTTACATCGGAAAACATTCCAGGCGATAATAACGATTGGAGAATCCTCTCTTTTGTTTTCTCCCAACCCAGGCGACATGCAATGGGTCGATCATGTGCAAGCTGTATTTCCATGCATCGTAATCAATCCTGCTGGTAACACTATTTCCTCCTCTCCATGTAAACCAGCAGCAGATTGACATTTCTGTCACAAAATAACATTCTCCCAGAAGAATGCCATTGATTCTTCCTCAGCATCTTCACGAGTAGCAAAGGACCTCTCTCCCTAATACGTTGCAGTGAAATATCCGCAATCTGTAGTTTCGACAGCATATCTGAATTCATTGCTGAAAGTTTGTCAACTTCAATGTCATCACACTGATCAGTATTTGTTGTCTCGATGCTGTTGTTGACAATTTCATTTGTATCCTCATCCGCACGTAGGTATCATTTGTATCCTCATCCTCACCTAGGTAAGTATCTTCCACAGTCCTTTCATCTTCGAGTCCTTTTAACGTCGACCTCGTAACAACAAACGACCCTTTCTTGCTAACTATATCCATCCCCAATAAGGCTTCAGCGGCTAAATTTGAAACAAGACCGACATGCGCTAGTCCTTTACTACTTTTATCTACAACAGCTAACAGTGCGGTAAATGAATGACCCACTGCTCTGTACAACGTAACTTCGTGCCGCTCCAGCTTGCAACTCTCGTCAACAAGATCTTCTCTTATCAAGGTCATATCTGATCCACTGTCCTTCACAAATATGATCTCGCGACTATTTACACATCCTATTTCTGAAATAAGCCTTTC
This sequence comes from Unio pictorum, assembly GCA_030141615.1. Classification (NCBI taxonomy): domain Eukaryota; kingdom Metazoa; phylum Mollusca; class Bivalvia; order Unionida; family Unionidae; genus Unio; species Unio pictorum. Next base: position 664,487 of record JARLTB010000318.1, read on the forward strand.
ACCAAGTGGTGCTTAACAAGACAAGTTGCTGTGTTGCCGCAAAGTTTCATGTCATCTGTTGGACAATACCATGCGATTTTTTCCCATTGCTTGCATCGATAACATTATCTATTCTTATGTTTGGACTGGTCATTCATCGATGTTAAGTTCGCTTGCTGTTGTAATTTCTGAATATATGTCTTGTTACTTTTTACATCTATATTTTTACGAAACGTATTCTTCTGCCATTGCTGTTGTACGTTAGTGGGGATATAATGTCCCGCAGCCGTAGATGCAGATGTAGAAACTGGACTAGAACCCTTGTTCCTTCTAATCCACGCTGCTTGATTTTCTGGCAAGGCTGTAACAAAAATCTTCATGACGACAAAAATTAGGGTCACGATCTTCCAATAAACACTTTATGTGCCAATCAATCCTGGCCACCATACCACGATAGGTATCTGTGCTTTCCTTCTTGATGCTCACCAACGCAGTAAAATGTTCATGTGGTCTCTATCCAAAGCGATCCATCAGTCCTTTCCTGATCTCCAGGTAATCGCCACAAGATTAAGTTGGCAAACTAGCTAGCCTCATCTATCAAAAGTGTTCATAGCTGTAACACTTTCAACGCGTCAGACAAATTATCATTTTGTGCAATTGATTCAAATTCTGCAAGGAAAGTCACAATATATTCTCCTCGTTCATAGTCATTTGCCTGATGCTTTACTTTAAATGTCTTTGAAGATGTGTTTCCAGTCACGTTTGCTTGACGTTTTAATCTTTCTAACTCAATGTCTAAACGCTTTATTTATAATCTTATTTTCTCCCTTTCCATTTCTCGTTAAAACGCCTTCTGTTTTTACTCCAATTCTCTTTAATTTTTTCTTTACACCAGGTTTTTTCTTGGTTTCTTTGGATGTTGCATGTGCTCAGGGTTAAGTTCCTCTTCATACTCCATAATATCATTATCTGTAAAGTCCATACAATTTTGTGCTGCGTCTTTTCTTCGTGGTCGTCTTGAAGCAGCATTTGCTCCCTCAACTTCGATGTCATCAGCAACCGACATACTGAACAAATAAATGTAAGTAATGTAAGTTCTATCACTGTGTTCATAGCCTCTGGATTAGCTTTGTTATCTACGAGTTTATGTGTTTACCCGTATACACACAATTCCAACGGATTTCAAAATTCGAAATAACTCACACAGAATGTTAGGAATCCGTAATGCTGCCACCAACGTGTTACTTTCGGGTTCAAAGGATACATACACAAACATCAAGTAAGGGTCCTACAATTTTATGTCAAATTAATCTAAGATCTTCACATAAACTAGAAATAAAACTAGTGCTGATTACAGTACCAAACCCACGTAAAAGTGCCTACTCTAGCACTTTGCTCTTGTTTTTAGTAAGGGTTAGAGATAAGATATCTTAACTCAATTAGCATGTGTGCCTTATCCAGGCTCAGCTAGCCATGTGAAGATAAACAACATCACTGAACCTGTTGACAGTCTCTGGTATCAAATATCCAGAATGCTGAGATTAATGATCTGGTGCGAATAGTACCAATTAGAATCTGCTAGAATCGGATACAATCACTAAGTGTGATGTCACACTTATAACAAACGACGGTGTTACCTTCGGGTTCAAAGGACACACAAACACCAAGTATAGTCCTACAACTTTATGTAAAATAAAGCTAAAATGTTCACAACAACTAAACAAAACCGTGTTATTTACTGTACCAAGCCCAGCTGCAGAACTGCCTACTTTCCCACGCTACGCTTAGTTTAGTAGGATTTAGAGAAAAGGAATTTTTAAAAAAAAAAAAACTGGTACGGGCTCAGTTAGCCATGGGAAGATGAAAAACAGTCCCGAGTCTGTTGACAGTCTCATGGATATAATATCAAGAATGCATTTGATTAATGCACTGGCAATATGTGACTGCTAACAGGTAGAATCTGATACAGGCACTGACAGTGAAACAGACGGTGTTGACGTTTTCATGTATATTAAGGAATTACTAATTACTTATTTGTTGCTATCACCTCCCCCCACCCCTTGATTCGATGACATTAGTGGGCATGGATCAGCATTTTACACAAACAGATACACACATACACACGCGCGCTATCTTAATGATAGAATCGAATTTTATAATAATCCAATTTGAGAATTACGAGGCGATGATGTCAAAATTGTAAAACTTAAAATGTTAATTTTATTATTATCAACATCATAAAAAAAACCATCGGGATATAATTTATATCCCGATGTTTTTTTTTATGATGTTGATAATAATAATAATTGCTGTCATCGCAATTAACAACAAAAACATCAATAATAATAATAATAATAATAATAATAATAATAATAATAATAACAACAATAATGACATAAAACGAAGAAGAATTACTATGCACGCACGCACGCGCACGCACACATGTATGTATGTATGTATGTATGTATGTATGTATGTATGTATGTATGTATGTATGTATGTATACACACACACACACACACACACACAAACACACGAACACGTATATGTAAACATGGAGTGAGAGCTGCAGAATGGGGAGAAGGGTGTAATATATTTTTTTTAAAAAACCAGGAAAGGATTTACATCCCCCTCACTGTACTTTGTAAGTACATGTTGCTTGAACCAAGCTTTACGAAAATTATCGAATGGTTTGGTTAACTCAATCACTAAGTTGCACTACAAAGCTCGGCTACCAATAAGTTAATATCAACTCTTAAATTTAATTAGCTAATAGCCTTGAGCTGTGATAATCATGTTTATGTTACAGCGGGAATAAAGTTCTGTACAATAACATTGTATTGTAATATCAGTAACGACAAGCAGACACGTATCGTTAAGCGGTTGTAATGTGAGAGCAAACCAACCAAAGCGATGGAATTTAAAACTCTGCTATCTGATTGGGTGGAAGTACTGAATTAGATAAATGAACACTGTAATAAGCCAGACAAGATTGATATGATAAGGGTTACATTTCACACAAAGAATAATTGCGTTGAATACTAAACATATTTCAACTCGATTGCGTTACCGGTATGAATGCATTTATCATTGAGGCAGTGCTGGTGGGTTTCAACAAAACACCAATTGTTTACCATTTCAATGAGTCAAAAGTTTATCCAATAATCCGATATGGCATCATCTTCAGCCTTTAATCCAGGTTATTCCGCATAATGTGAAATGACTCAGTCTTGCAAACTCAGACCTTTATATCATACTTGTGTATTAAGTCTTTGAATCAAAGAAGTTTCAAAAGAAACAAGAGATTTTATGATGAAGTTATTTACTCGGATCTTCTTATCTCTGCAAGATCTCCTTTATAAAATTCATTCGGATGTATATTCCAGTACGTCGTGCTGAACTTTGTCTAGCTAGCGTATTGTGAAATAACGCGAACTACTGTATATACAAAGTCACACGTTGCCGTCTAAATGGCGATTTTGACATACACAATTACGCGTGCAATAAACGCATGATCTAAATATTTGCACAGTATACAAAGAACGTTACACGCTTTTGAGATTATTATTAAAACGAAATTCGTTTTCCAAAAGGTCTTCTTTTTCATCTGGTAATTTAGAAATTTATAATAAGATTACAAATTGGATGTGAAAACAAAGTGAAGATCTTTTTATCCAAAAACAGCAATATTTTGATTTCTAAGGGTTTTTTAACCTTTACAATTGTTATAAACCAGTAATAATAATAATAATAATAATAATAAGAAGAAGATGATGATGATGATGATGACATCATGATGATGATGATGATGATGATGATGATCGATAATAATGATAGTAATAATAATAATAATAATAATAATAATAATAATAATAAGAAGATGATGATGATGATGATGATCGATAATAATAATAATAATAATAATAATAATAATAATTATTATTATTATTATTATTATTATTATTATTATTATTATTATTATTATTATTATTATTATTATTATTATTATTATTATTATTACAGAAACATCAAGAACATTGTTAATATATGTATCTGATCCTGACAAGCCCGCGGATGCCAGCGATACTTTTGACACGATTCATCTGACATCAGGTTGCAAACAAGCTTACTTTCAATTTCTTTTAAAATACATTTTCCACCACCATAAATAAACTTATGCTGTTTGGAGTGAAATGGGAAAACGATATTACAATGGGCGCCAAAGTTATGATTCGAAATATATTGCATATACAGACACTATCGGCTAGTCTTCGCAGCTAATATTGGTATCTATTTATGCGTAACCTTCAGCAATGGAGGCGACAAACCTGCTGATTTAGGTTAGAATCTATTGACGCGATAACTGAATCTAATGACCATAAGAATGACCATAAGAAAGATAAAGAATTTTGTCAAGGGCCACAAGATATATTATTCATAGGATCCTGTTTTAGAGACTAACTAGAGAACGGTATGCGGTTTTTGTTGTTGTTGTTGTTACAAAAATGACAAACTGGAATTGATAAACGAAATGAATATGTAACAGCTGTCAATTTATGTTGAGATGTTTTTTTTGTAAACCACACCTAGAATGTATTATTAATGATATGTTTCAAATTTTTCATCGTCTTTTCAAGATATCATGTTTAATGTAGACACAACGTTCTTATATGTATTCTCTATCAGTGCTTTTAATGCAGAACTTACACAAACACTAAATGTCCATGGAAAAATGTAAGGTCATGCTTGAAATAAATGAGTTATTTTTTGTCGTGTATCATGGATTAAGTTGATCAAAGTTAAACTGTCATGAAGCTCTTATATAAAGACAGGTGCGAGAAAATCTGAAGCTTAATATCAGTGCATTAAAAAGTAAATGTTTCATTTACATTAAAAAAAATTGTTGATATTTTGCTGTCGCCGTTAGAGCTAGATAATTCAACTTTTATGCTTATGTTATTTAAAATGCAAATTAATTTTCCGCTTTAAAATATGCAGAATTTATTAATTTAAGTAAGATATGTCTGATCTCAGAATGATGTCGATGCTTCGCTTCTAGTTTTTGTTAGTCTCCTGGACAACTATTCAGAAAATGTGCTGACGTCATCTAAACCAAAAAGAATTAAGAAACCTTTCTCAAAATACAGCTAAAATAAAGATGTGAAAACAAAATAAGGAGATGTTATACGATACGCTTTCAAAGCGTTATCAGCATACTTTCACCCTCAGTGTATATGAGTGTATATCTCTTTGTAGTGACGGTTAGCCAAAACTAACAGAGCATCATGGGAACTTGGCACGGCTAACTGAGCCTTCCTTTAGTTAGTCTATTGGCAAGAAAATATACATGTTAAATTAATTACAATTCGTGATTTTTCGTGCTCTTTCTAAACCAATGACATAGTATGAAAGGGGGCTGTTAAGTGACCAGGCTTGATATTGAATGTAACACTGGATTTGGATTAAAGTTTTTCATTTTAGTTTTATATAAAATTTTAGGACACATACTCTGAGTGTGTGTGTGTGTGTGTGTGTGTGTGTGTGCGCGCGCGCGTACGTGCTTGTGTGTGTGTGAAACATAAATATGTTTGTAATGAGCAGGAACCACTCAAATACAATGCGATGAACAACAAAAAGTTTAAAGCCAAAAGTTCACGAAATCATTAAAGTAATTAAATGTTTAATTTTAAAGTATTGAAATCATTTATTTCCACTTGCATAGACATGAAAGTAACTGCTATACAAAGATTAAATATAATTTTCAAGCCAATCATAAGAATTAATAAGATTTGATTTTGTAGTCTGAAAATTGTAATCTAAGCCATTAATAGATAAAATGTAGGTCATTCTTATAAATATATTAATACTTTGACTCGTTTTTCATATACTAAAATTATTTCAGTCTATAGTTTTGTTATTTCTGTAACATTATTCGATTATTAAAACTGTGACAATGTATTGGAGGTTTGCAGTCAGTTTATCTTCTAACCGTATTCTCTTCCTCATATTATTTGTTCCATTCTTCTTCAAAGGAACCGAGATTGAGAAGCAACATGATTTTCCAGAGACATTTTGATATCCTCCATGACAGTCTCTAATAGAGGTATCTCGCTGTTTTTCCTTTGTTCAGTAGTTTATACATTTTGTTTTGTATGTTTGATACTTCTCCAGGTCTCTCGAACGAGTTTGATTTTAAAGTCTGATTATCAGCCAACACGTGAATATAAATGTGAGATATAGATTCGATTTAGGGACAATGTTTATGAAAACAGGATCAGAGCTAACAATTTCTGGACTTGTGTAATAGTTGAATGTTATGGTGCTTGGTAAAATGTGTTAACTATATTTTTTTATAACTTGCCATTATGATAGAAATTCTGCAGCATTTAAGGAAACTGTTTTTAGGTTGTTGACACACATATTTTACTTATGTCTTTTACAACTTTTTCCCCCATGTTTGCAGCTTTCTGGCTGCAGATCCGATGTAACCGTTTTTAAAACGGTTCTCTTCAGAGTGTTTCAATCATAAATCTCTTTTTAAAAAAAAAACTACTGTTAATCCTATAAGTAATATGAACTGGTAGGTCAGGACAAGGAATGATTGCACTTCAGGTACACAATCAGTTTCTCGTATATTAAAATGATCCGCAACAGCAGTAGCCAAAATATTTCTTCTTCTGATAATTTATTAGAGAAAATACAGCTTATATACGTATTTACACTTAAAGGACGGATAATTATGCTTAGAATTCACGTCTGACAACGAGGGACTCTATTGATGTTGGAGGTAATCTTAACTAAAAATGCATTACTTCCTTGTATGGGTATTAAACAGATGCATTAGGCAAACCGTATATATCTTCCTCGCAAGTCATCAGAGCACAATGTCTGATAATTCCATTATGTAAATGTAGATTCTTTCTCTTACATAACTGTTTCTGCCTTACACTCAGCTGTGTCGTGTTCTACACACATCATTTAACGTAATTAAAATTGAGATATATATAGTAGAGTTGGCGGTAATACGTATTAAAGGGTCCTAGTTGTGTCAGAGCCCTAGTTAGGACTACTAGCAGTCCCTAGCGAGATCGTAAATATATGTTAATAGAATTGTATTGGTGTCCGATTGCGAACTGGCCACATCAAAAGCCTGTTATGATAGGATGTGACGATATCTGAAATTGCAAGGGTTCGATTATTGTTTGATTTAATTAAAGGAAAATAGTTTTATTCATGCACTCTAATTAGGGAAAAAAACAGTAGACAGCCTAGTTACTACTGATGACCCGAAAAGTCAGAGAGAGAGAGAGAGAGAGAGAGAGAGAGAGAGAGAGAGAGAGAGAGAGAGAGAGAGAGAGAGAGAGAGAGAGAGAGAGAGAGAGAGAGAGAGAAGGAAAATAAATACGGTAACGTTGACCTGTCACCAAAGTGATTTAGAAAGGACCGGAATCAATCAGGTTATGTTGACATGTATATTAATTTGAGTTTCGATCGGTCACTCGAGTCTATGATGAAATTTATTTTATCGATATAGCAGAACGGCACATTGTATTTAGCAAAACGTTTTTAATTATATTTATAAGAGAACATGTATCATTAAAATGTCATGTTCAGTTTCATATTGTTTATGCAATCGATTTATATTTTCCATGTTGTTTTGTTCTATATCTTTGCTAATATCTCTGTTACTCCATCCATTTTCGTTTTATTTTTAAATTGATTTTGACCCGGACAATAGCTACATGTTCGCTCATCTCCTAGGTAACAATAACCAAAGCACCATAACAGGTGTGGGGATCATATTATATCACACATCGGCTCTTGACTTTAGCTGCATATTGATTAGTAAGCGTTGGTGCTAGTCAATAAGACCGATGTGCTCGTCAGTATATGTCTTTGCTAGTCAGTAAGATAGACCGTGTTGCTCAGGATATGTGGGCGATGGTCAGTCTGTATTGGTAAATATATGTAGGTGATGGTTAGTAAGTGTAGGTGTTGGTCAGTAGTTGCTGGTCGGTAACAATGTGTATTAGTAAATTAGCTTGGTTTCTGGTCAGTACGTGTAGATCATGAATAGTACTTTGTGTGTTGATAAGTATATAGTGTTCATGGTCATTAGTTTTAATATTGCGTTTCCATTTTAGACCATATTTCAAAATGATTGACTAATGTTAAATTTCCATCGAGCCCATAGTAACATTTCTGAAACATTGTCTCAGTATAAAATCCCCATTAAAGCCATAGCGACATTAGTGGCACTCTGTTTAAGGAACCATAATATTTCATTTTCGCTGAAACCTTTGTACATTTTGTAAACCTGGTTTGTACCAGTTTTGTAGCGTCAGTATTCCCTTCTAGCCTTGTTGACATTTATGAGGCCCAAATGACACATTATAATACTTATTGGTACTATAATGAAAGACCGCAGGGAAGGAAATCTTATGATGTGAGAATTTATCCCTGACTTCTTTCGTCGATCATGTCATGCACATTGATGATCATCCCATCAAAGCGACACTCATCTGATTACCCAAGGCCAAAAACGGCTTTAAGTGTGCGATAATATGTGAATGTATTCAAATAAAAGTATAATAATTGCTGATTGTACCTATTTGCCTGGCCGAGTTTACTGAAGCTCGATTTGGTCTTTTATACCTGTGACAATCCATAAGTCTTCGTGATGTTCGTTTGTACATCAGTACAGATCGCTTGCATGTCTACATTGTACATATATTAGAGGTGTCTAGATGAGTCCACATAAATTTGGCCCTTAACTAGATCGATTGGTGTAAAATGCGTTTTATTCGGACCATTGTCACGCTAGTACTACTTATAAAAGGATCAACGGCGTAGGGAATATTTTGATAACTATAAGGAAAGAGGGACTTTTGTTCTTGATGCCTGGTAAATGTTCACTTTCTTCAGATTGAGGACAAAAATTGAGTCTCAATAAATTAAATCCCTTGACTTGAGCTGGAATTGTATTTCTTTGATTATTGTCTGGTATCAATCGGAAACATCAGGAACAAGACATCCAAATCAATTAAAGTCTGTGGAATTTATCCATGTGTTCTCACACTTTTATCCAAGATTTTTAATTATAATCATAAATTTGGATAGTTTCTATCCATGGTAATATGACACCCCAGCCGAATAGCCCTCTGCTATCAACATCCCAATACCATGATTGTGTGAACCTAATGCGTTCTTTAAACGTGGCTCGTACTGGCTTCGTAGTTGTACAGCGCGCTTTTTGTGGATCGGTACTATTCAGCTCTGGTAATCTGTTTTCTGCTCGGCTACTGAACGTTAGAATTCAAAAGACCCAATCGTTTTATACGTCTTGCAGATACAATTTGGACGTACAGTTTCACAGTAACTTGCACGTATTTTAAATTAGAAAACGTCTCTTTCCCAGAAGAACCTTTATAACAGATGTTCCAAAAACAATTAAAAATTACTTTTAATAACTTCTGTCAATAAATACAGTTCTTTCTGAAACATTGTTTACGACTGATCTTTTTGACTTTTTGATGCTGTGTATTATAGCGCCTTTTATTCACCCATGCGTGTCAAGAAACACTGAATTTGCCCACTGCGTGATATGGACAGGTCTGGCTGTATGCCGATTGGACCGATTTGGTCCAATCCGGACACGTCCTCACAGGGGCCGCGAGCGTTAGTAATTTGAAAAATGATATCTACAGAGAGATAGTAATATTAACGCCATGGAAGAAAAACTTATATAAACGTTTATTTCCAAAAGCTGTGCTCACGGGTGGGGAGGGGGGGGGGAGCACGCATAAATCTAGGGGGCTTAGCGAAAATGATCCAAATTGGGACCCACGTTTGCTAAAGCTGTTACTGGACATATCATCCAATATAGTTTTTTCGTAATAGTTCTGAGTTCGCTTTGTTTTGAATGGCGTTAGGAAATATCAATCTGTGGCAGAAAACATTTTCCCCTTAACATTTGCAATTGTTTTTATCTTAAGATGACCATGGCTCTCCACAGTTCACAAATGCCTATATTCAAACCGCTTCTTTTTAAAAGAAACATATTCGCTTTCTTAATTCTGAATACATTATGTTGTTGTTATTGTTGTGGCTACTGTTATAATTCTTTTTATTCTTTGCTATTCTATTTCTTATCTTCCTCGTCGTTTATATCTATATCCTTTCATTTCCATGGTATGAACCTGTCGAAGAATGATCCACCCATTTATTTGTAAATCTACATCTTCAAAGCCGTGTATTTTCGTTTCTTAAACTGGTCAAGCATTGAACCAATAAACATCAGTCTCTTGTTATAATGACATGAAAACATGCTAAGTACAGTTATCAAAATGGCTTTCAAAAATCTGAAACTTAATAAATCGTTCGGTACACATTCATTCTCTTCATCCACACTGCTCAGTCTCTAAACATAAAGATATAAGACTTCATTAGTTTTGCTGATATAATTAGTGATTAAGCTAATAACATAGAATACCAGAACATGACCCCTAAGCGGTCGCTGTCAAATCTTCGCGTATAACAGTGGAGCTCTGATTTTAATCAGATTGCTTTAATTAAATATTGCTCTTAAGAACAGCAATGCACTGAATCTACGTTGCGACAAGTAGCATACAAAAAGGCAGATGAACAAATACTGCCACAGACAGCAACATCTCTCCGTATCCCTATATATAGCAAACAAAAGACACTTTAAGTGCGGATTCCAATCTCTTTTGAAAGGCATAAACGAGAAGGGTCATGGCATTTCTCGAGCACCAACTCTTATTATCAATCAAAGTATCAAGCTATTCAATCCGACTTTTATCAGAATGTCAAGCTCTTTAACTTGGAAGTCTTTTCATTTGTACTATTGGAGGAAATTACGCCTCTTTTGGAAACGATTTAGAATATGTCTATAATGAAGCTGGATCGTGTTGTCTTGCGCTTCAGAAATGTGACATTACAGCGTGCAATAACTGGAAGTCTGGCAGTGGTATATATTAAGAATGAGAACGTATTACCAGCTGTGACTAAAGTGTGGTGAAACAAATCTCTTTGCATTTGACAGCGTGACTTTGTTCAGTGTCATTGCCAAGATTAAATTTACAGCTAATTAACAAGCTTAATTTCTAAGTTTAACAATTATTTAGTCCTTGTTAAATATTTAATAAGTGCTATGCATTGACATATAACGAATCTTTTACGTAATAATTTGAAGTACCCAAAATAATTTGCGCGCAAAATGTTGAAATTAATTTTGCCGGTAAGTTATTCAGGATTATTAGACTATTTTTATGTATATTGTCGTTTACAGATTCTTCTACATATCGAATTTACATCGTCCAGGCATTTTCGAAAATCTCTTATTCCTTGTGGAATAAAAATTGTTCTTATCTCTGCGCGGAATGGTGGGACACGTTTCGATGGACACTGAGTATGCATTCTATGTTGGTACAAATATCACACGACCCTGTCCCAGTGTTCCATAATTGTTTTTGTTATTTAGTAACACATAATAAGCTTACCAGGTTATCGTAATTTTATCCTCTAATACAAAATATTATACAAGAAACAAAAAAACAAAACGGAACTTTTATGTTTTGTTCTTAGTAACATGGAAACCTTAGCGCACATAAAATCATTTACTATCGAAACTCTTGATAAATTCTAAAGACGGCAATTCGCTCAATAAAAAATTCAATGTAAAATAAAATCATGTTGTCCCCACCGGCTGAATTGTTTCTCCTTCCGAGTATTCTTTTTGTCATGCATCGCACTTCGCTTGTCGTGCTTTTAACTGTGTAATGGTAGATGCTACATCCGTATTTGTTAGTCGAAATTTGATTTGAATAAAACATAAAGGAAAAAGCAAACGAGAAATTATGCCATCAAATAATAAAGTATATTCGTGGGAAAACTATTGTTCACGGCAACAATTAAGGTGAAATTATTTAATTAGTGATAGTCAAGGCAGTTTTCTTCTTCAAGGCAGTTTCCAGCTTTGTTCTGTTAGGAGGTAACTCGCCGTTGTTTTGTGCTTTTTAGATCTTGCACCAGATGGTATTTGTTCTTGCTGTTGTTCCTTTTCAAGTTTACGTCAGTGACTTTGGACTGTTCTTCGATCAAGTTTTCGTTTGCTTTTTTCATGCTTTTCTTGACTTCCACGTTGACCTCGTTGTACAACTCCTCCCCTTCTGCTTAGTTCCTTTCCTTTTTCAGCTCCGTCCTCTTGGCTTACATGTTCAGGATCTCTTCGGTGACCCAGGGCTTCTTGATTGGGTGATGTCTACCATGGATCTCGCTAGCTGTTTCAGTCGTTGCTGTATTGATGGTTTTGATCAACGTGTCCATGTCGGTATTGTCAGTGTCGAGAATGGTGAGCCGTGCCTGGCAGAAGAAACATACATTGTAATAAGATGGACAGAATACTGCGCAAAACTTTACAATCACCGAGCCACAATTGATCCAGAAGTACTAAACCTCTCCCCAGCAACAAGCAACGACAACCACCCTAGCATACGTGAAGAAGTAGAAGCCGCAGTAAGATCGCTGAAAACGAGGACGTCAGCAGGAGTGGACAATATCCCAGCAGAACTGGTCCAAGGTGGGGCTTAAGCAATGGTTCTCGACCTCACAAACATATGCAACAAGATCTGGCAAACAGGAGTATGGCCATCGCCGTTGACCCAATCACGTATCATCGCCCTCTGCAAGAAAGGTAACTTACAACAGTGTCAAACCCACCATACATTCAATCTTATAAGCCATCCAAGCAAAGTCATGTTGAGGATACTGCTAAGTAGACTAAAGCCACAGGCTGAAAAGATTATTACCATGGAGCAGGCAGGTGTCGGAGCAAGGCGCAGTACAACAAAACAGATCTTCAACCTCAGGTATTGTGTGAGAACTACCTCCAACACCAACAAGATCTATAACACGTGTTCGTGGAGTTCAAGAAGGCATTTGAAAGGACATGGCATGCTGCCTTGTGGGAGACCATGAGACTGTACAATATCAATGCCAACCTCATCACAGTAATAAAGCACCTCTATGACAATGCCACCAGTGCAGTATGCTTCAAAAGCAGAATAGGGAAATGGTTCAGAACAACAGTCATAGTCAGACAAAGTTGTTTGCTCTCTCCCACACTATTTAGCATCTTTCCGGAGAGTGTCATGGCTGACGCGGTTGAAAAGCATGAACGGACAGTCAGCATTGGAGGTAGAACAAAATCACCAACATACATTTTACCGACGACATTGATGGTCTGACAGGAAATGAGCAAGAATTAGATAGCTTAGTAGAGAGCCCCGACAAAACTTCTGCAGCATACGGCATGGAAATCAGTGCAGAGAAGACTAAATGATGACCAACAACACCAAGGGCATCAGCACTGATATCACGGTCTAAGGTGCAAAGCTTGAAATAGTCCACAGCTTCAAGTATTTTGGGGCTTTGGTAGTATATAAAGGATCAAAACCTGGAGTATTATCCAGGGTTGCACAGACAACATTAGCGCTGACAAAACTGAAGCCCATCTGGAATGACAAGAACATCGCACTCAGTTCAAAAGCCAGACTGATTTACACTATGATGATCTCTGTATTTCTTAACAGCTGTGAATCATGGACCATAACAGCTGACATAGAGAAATGGCCACACGCCACAGAGATGATATGTTTTCCACAGATTCTCGGCATCACATACAAAGACGGTGCACCAATGAAGAATCACGGCAGACGATCAGACAAGCCATTGGGCCTCACAAAGATTGCCTAATACAGTGAATAAGCGTAAACTGCAGTGATATGGTGATGTCTCACGTTCATCAGGACTTGCCAAGACAATCCTGCAAGGTACAGTACAAGGAAGAAGAAGGATATCCAGGCAGAGAAAGAGGTGGGAAAATAACATTCGAGAATGGGCAGGCTTGACATTGAGCGAGTCAATGAGAAAGACGGAAAATCAAGAGAAATGGAGGAAGCTGGGTGTTCGGTCTTGTGTGTTCCCACAACTGTATATCAGAGACTATGGGAATGATGATGATGATGATGATGATGATGATGATGATGATGATGATGATGATGATGATGATGATTGTCAAGGCAACTAGTTCAAATGAATGGAGTTTGAAACTATAGACTTTCATACGTTTTTATTATTTGTCCGCAGTTAACTGTAATAAATTATTTACGAAACAAGAAATCTTCTCCTCGTCCATAACGTCTTTGTTTCTTAGTACATTTGCTTGTTTTGTAAAGTGCCTGGCAGACCGGAGATAACGGTTGGAGTATTTAATTACTTAAGCAGAGGACAAACATTCCTAATCTGTTTAAACATTGGACTAGTTCCTTATAAATCAATCGATATCAACAGTGGACTAGTTCATTATCAATCAATCGATATCAACAGTGGACTAGTTCATTATCAATCAATCGATATCAACAGTGGACTAGTTCATTATCAATCAATCGATATCAACAGTGGACTAGTTCATTATCAATCAATCGATATCAACAGTGGACTAGTTCATTATCAATCAATCGATGTCAACAGTAGACTAGTTCATTATCAATCAATCAGCGTAAACGCGTAGCGTGTTTGACTCAAACACCGTTAAGCGGTAGATTTAACTCTTCGAATAACATGATGTTTTAGAACAGATTGTTTGCTTTACGAATTTATGTATAACGAACTGAATAAATGCGCCTCTATTGATTCGTCTGGCGTAATAAGAAGATAAGTAATTACCACATTCTTGACAAGCCCGGGTTTTTTTTATTGTCAGTTACCTCGTTTTCTCGTTTATAAATAAAGTCCGACTGCAACTGCACGTGATATAAAGGGTTTTGTTTGATGTTAAAACGAACTGCATCAAATATGCCTGCCTGCCTGCCTGCATGTAATGTATGTATGTATGTATGTATGTATGTATGTATGTATGTATGTATGTATGTATGTATGTATGTATGTATGTATGTATGTATGTATGTATGTATGTATGTATGTATGTATGTATGTATGTATGCGCATGCATGCATGTATGTATGTATGTATGTATGTGTGTATGTATGTATGTATGTATGTATGTATGTATGTATGTATGTATGTATGTATGTATGTATGTATGTATGTATGTATGTATGTATGTATGTATGTATGTAATAAAGGATTTACAAATGCACTGGCCCATCCTCCCAGAACAAGTATAAATTTTGTTCGGGCAAGCTCAAAATTCTAAATATTTGCCCGCGGGCAAGTTAGAGAATTTGAGAGGGGTGTTGAGAGAGGGGTCGTGTTCCTATTATAACGCCACAATATAAAGCTACATTTTGTGGTCAATGTCGCGGTCACACAGGATATCATACAAGCGTGATATTTTGGATATTTGCTATTTAAAACAAGTTTTGACGAATAAAGAATATTTTTTTATATTCTTACTGACGAGTTACATTTTAACCGTAATATTTGTACGTGTCCGAGATTCGCCGACTTTGGGTCCCTAACTTAGCCCCGTGCAGTTTGTTAGCTTCTGTTTCTTATCTTGTTTTGATGCATGTCGCCGATTTTAAGGAGAGTAAGGCGTAATTATTAATCTTGTCAATATCATAACGCGTGAGATTTCTTTGGTAGGTGTGTTTAGAAATAAAAGACACTCGTCACAACCGATTAGCCGATATAATTTCATTTTCATACAAACTTAATCGATCGACCGCAAATGTAATACCTGCTGCAAGCGGTGTTTAGTATTTGAAGTTTATGCCGCAATGAATTGGAGACAGATACATAACAAGTGCTTGGCAAACATTTAAATGGATAGCAATAAGTATTCTCAAACTTCATATTCGGCTTGTCAGATAGAGTGATGCATGCTGGCGATTTCAAGGTAACTAAATGTTTATATGCAGTGTGTGTGTGTGTGTGTGTGTGTGTGTGTGTGTGTGTGTGTGTGAATTTTCTGTTATATCAACTACAATTATTTTTAAGTCCCAAGATTTTCTGCGCTGGAACATTATCGTGGGAACCATCCCATGGCGAAAGAAGATTACATCCAAACCACGCAAGTGGGCGCGTCAGGAGAGCGAGGGGCTTGTTCGACATTCCTGGGTCAGTAATTATCGTCTGAATGAGTTTTAATACAATACAAAATGAATATCCTTACATTCCAATCTCGTTTAAAATGAAAAGAAGCATTCCGTTATATTCTTAATAGGGAAACAAACCTTTAAATAAAACATCATACAGAAATGTATAAGTATTTATCATATATTAATTTGGCAAACTTGTATACAAATCTTTGTAAAGCCGTGTTTCTCTTCGGTTGCTCGTGGTAGCTCAACCGTATGTCATTAGTGTATCCTTATAATACGCATTACAAAGTTTGCTTGCTTACAAAGGCGCCCGGGGACGAACTATGAAATTGGCTCCCCAGCGGTCTTGTGACCGATTTATTACTCTTGTTTACTTATTATAATGTAACGTTGCAAGCCTCATTTTGACGCCCCTGTACCTTGGCGCCCGGGGACATATGTACCCACCCCCTCCCCAGCTACGCCTCTGCTTGCTTATATTGGCTCCTCATCCGTTCACTGAATACAGAGTCAATAAAGTTGTGCATATTAAATAATCTGATATGGTCAATCAATTACCTTCGCATGGTCAGTATTGATATATCCATATATGCCTTCGGTCACTTTTTATGTTTCATTCAAACAAATAATTCTCTCTGAGTTGTAAAGATAAATTGATTATCGATTTTCCAAAAATGGATGACGTAATATATTGAAGCTTGGTTATTCACATAATTTCAAAGTATGTATGCATTTAAATTTAGGAGCATTCTAATCCACATTGGGTCTTTAATATCTTTGCAAAATTATGGGGGAAAAAAAAACCTCCTAGTTTACTGAGCGTATACATCGTAAGACAACGAACAACTTATATACAATACTCTTATGTCAAGAACGTCCAGGGAAAAAACGCGGCAGCGATCGTGATCCACTTTCTACTCTTATGTCAAGAACGTCCAGGGAAAAAACGCGGCAGCGATCGTGATCCACTTTCTACTCTTATGTCAAGAACGTCCAGGGAAAAAACGCGGCAGCGATCGTGATCCACTTTTTTGTGCAACTTAATTCAGTCGCTAAATATTACACGCAACGTCGTTCAATCTGCAGGGCCGTAGAGAGCGTTCACGGGTCCTGGGGTAAGAAACACCAGGGTCTCTCCTAGTTCTTGTTCCCAAAAAAATTCTTGTAATAAAATTAAAAAGATATATCCTCAGTTGCTCCCCCCCCATCGCCCCTCGTCTCGTTAGCCTTATCAATCTGTAAATAGGCTGTTATCGAAAATCGCTTTTGAGAGGTCAGTCTGCTACATGATGTATGAAACCAATTAGAAGCCAATGTTCATGCAAGCATAAACATCAGATGATGAGCGATTGGCGTTAAATTAAGCTCCGCAGGAACCTTGTATTAGGGAAAGATGTACATGTACATTCAGGAAATAGCTGGAGTATTGTAAACTGGAGATGTTAGCCCCTTTTTAATGTTTATACAGGTAGCTCGACTTGATATAATCCATTGATGACCAAAGGAGGGGCCGAGCTATATTTACAACGTAATATTTGGGTATTCCCTTGATATACAAAAACTTTGTCGGGGCCCCGAGTGGCCGCGTGTTCTAAAGCGCTGTCCGTTACGGATCGCTGCCATCTCACCTGTCTGCATTGGTTCGAGTCTCAGATTCGGCTAATGTGGTTATGTGAGAAAGCTTTCCAGTAGCTTCTCGTGGGTCGGTGGTTCTTTCCGGGGTTTTCCCCGGGTCCTTCCTCCACGCCATGTATAGCCTATTGTGTGCTGAAAATGGCGTTAAACCCTATAACAACAACAACAAAAACCTTGTCAGGAAGAAGAACTGATTTATTCCCGGTATATTTGGAATACCGTCACTGGCTTCGACTCTTTTTGATTGATATGATATTTCGTAAGTTATTTCCTTTCTGTTTACTTTGTTATCTTCTCTCGGAAAACATCGTTTATCATTCATCACTGTGTCCATTAAGGTGCTGGGTGCATGGTTTCACCGTAATAAGATATCATTCATCGGCTGGCTAATTGTTTGTTTCGATATTTAGCAAGGTCTTAATGGCGAAAAACGGGGTTTGAATTTGGGCCTTCAAGTGTATAGATTACCCAGTTAAACACGAAGACAACATGCCACCAATTCCCATGTGTTGATACAAACTGCAGATAAAATATCGCCCTTCATACTGTAATTGAAGGCCGTGGGGAGAACCACTTCCTTTGTGCTATGAAATCGTATCCTAATCTATCAACCTTGGTTGTCTGCCAAAACTTCGCGCGTCATTATTTAGTTCATTCTTTTACACGAAAGCAGGCTTAATGTTTCCGGAGCTTATTAGACCTCTGGTCTTTATTGAAGGCCTAAGCAGACTAGGTCACCAAGAAGGTGTTGAGATTACAACCCAAAAATTCACGTGGCGCGGCTAAGCCTGAATGATGGCATAGTTGGATATCTACAAATACTACTGCTAAAAGCCCATTTATCTTGTACACATGGCACCACGGCCAATGGAAAAACTCACATCGTCACAATTTGGGCACGAACATACTAGTATCTGCTTTAACGTTAATTTGTCTCATCCAAACATCTAATCCATCGAAAAATGCGCCTAACAGCGCAAAGTTATGCACTGTTTATGTGACGACAGATATTGGATTTTAATTTTATCTTAGAAGACTTACAGCCTTAATAAATTTCGGTATTAAGGAACAACCTTGACATTCACGAATACACCTTACCATCCATCATGTAAGTTAAAAACAAAAAAAAAAAGATGTGCAAGCCAACTGCTGAATGTGGGATGGGTAATTATTATTATATGCTGGGACCCTTGAACTTTCATGCTTTGTATTGAGTATAAATATTGCCCTTGGTGTCTCATTACACGTATCAAGTGTTGGTGTCTCATTACACGTGTTAAGTGTTGGTGTCTCATAACACGTGTTAAGTGTAGGTGTATCATTTCACTTGTTAAATATTAGCGTGTCATTACGCGTGGTAAATGTTGGTAACTCATAATATGTGTTAAAAGTGTTAGTATCTCATTACACGTGTTAAGTGTTTGTATCTCATTACACTTGTTAAGTGTTAGTATCTCATTACACGTGTTAAGTGTTTGTATCTCATTACACGTGTTAAGTGTTTGTATCTCATTACACGTGTTAAGTGTTGCTGTCTCATTACACGTGTTAAGTGTTTGTATCTCATTACACGTGTTAAGTGTTTGCATCTCATTACACGTGTTAAGTGTTAGTATCTCATTACACGTGTTAAGTGTTTGTATCTCATTACACGTGTTAAGTGTTAGTATCTCATTACACGTGTTAAGTGTTTGTATCTCATTACACGTGTTAAGTGTTTGTATCTCATTACACGTGTTAAGTGTTGCTGTCTCATTACACGTGTTAAGTGTTTGTATCTCATTACACGTGTTAAGTGTTTGTATCTCATTACACGTGTTAAGTGTTGCTGTCTCATTACACGTGTTAAGTGTTAGTATCTCATTACACGTGTTAAGTGTTTGTATCTCATTACACGTGTTAAGTGTTAGTATCTCATTACACGTGTTAAGTGTTTGTATCTCATTACACGTGTTAAGTGTTAGTATCTCATTACACGTGTTAAGTGTTTGTATCTCATTACACGTGTTAAGTGTTAGTATCTCATTACACGTGTTAAGTGTTAGTATCTCATTACACGTGTTAAGTGTTAGAATCTCATTACACGTGTTAAGTGTTTGTATCTCATTACACGTGTTAAGTGTTAGTATCTCATTACACGTGTTAAGTGTTGCTGTCTCATTACACGTTTTAAGTGTTTGTATCTCATTACACGTGTTAAGTGTTTGTATCTCATTACACGTGTTAAGTGTTGCTGTCTCATTAAACGTGTTAAGTGTTTGTATCTCATTACACGTGTTAAGTGTTAGTATCTCATTACACGTGTTAAGTGTTTGTATCTCATTACACGTGTTAAGTGTTAGTATCTCATTACACGTGTTAAGTGTTTGTATCTCATTACACGTGTTAAGTGTTGCTGTCTCATTACACGTGTTAAGTGTTAGTATCTCATTACACGTGTTAAGTGTTTGCATCTCATTACACGTGTTAAGTGTTTGTATCTCATTACACGTGTTAAGTGTTAGTATCTCATTACACGTGTTAAGTGTTTGTATCTCATTACACGTGTTAAGTGTTTGTATCTCATTACACGTGTTAAGTGTTAGTATCTCATTACACGTGTTAAGTGTTGCTGTCTCATTACACGTGTTAATTGTTAGTATCTCATTACACGTGTTAAGTGTTTGTATCTCATTACACGTGTTAAGTGTTAGTATCTCATTACACGTGTTAAGTGTTGCTGTCTCATTACACGTGTTAAGTGTTTGTATCTCATTACACGTGTTAAGTGTTAGTATCTCATTACACGTGTTAAGTGTTGCTGTCTCATTACACGTGTTAAGTGTTTGTATCTCATTACACGTGTTAAGTGTTGCTGTCTCATTACACGTGTTAAGTGTTAGTATCTCATTACACGTGTTAAGTGTTTGTATCTCATTACACGTGTTAAGTGTTAGTATCTCATTACACGTGTTAAGTGTTTGTATCTCATTACACGTGTTAAGTGTTAGTATCTCATTACACGTGTTAAGTGTTTGTATCTCATTACACGTGTTAAGTGTTAGTATCTCATTACACGTGTTAAGTGTTAGTATCTCATTACACGTGCTAAGTGTTAGTATCTCATTACACGTGTTAAGTCTTTGTATCTCATTACACGTGTTAAGTGTTAGTATCTCATTACACGTGTTAAGTGTTTGTATCTCATTACACGTGTTAAGTGTTGCTGTCTCATTACACGTGTTAAGTGTTTGTATCTCATTACACGTGTTAAGTGTTAGTATCTCATTACACGTGTTAAGTGTTTGTATCTCATTACACGTGTTAAGTGTTAGTATCTCATTACACGTGTTAAGTGTTTGTATCTCATTACACGTGTTAATTGTTGCTGTCTCATTACACGTGTTAAGTGTTAGTATCTCATTACACGTGTTAAGTGTTTGTATCTCATTACACGTGTTAAGTGTTTGTATCTCATTACACGTGTTAAGTGTTAGTATCTCATTACACGTGTTAAGTGTTTGTATCTCATTACACGTGTTAAGTGTTTGTATCTCATTACACGTGTTAAGTGTTAGTATCTCATTACACGTGTTAAGTGTTGCTGTCTCATTACACGTGTTAAGTGTTAGTATCTCATTACACGTGTTAAGTGTTTGTATCTCATTACACGTGTTAAGTGTTAGTATCGCATTACATGTGTTAAGTGTTGCTGTCTCATTACAGGTGTTAAGTGTTTGTATCTCATTACACGTGTTAAGTGTTAGTATCTCATTACACGTGTTAAGTGTTGCTGTCTAATTACACGTGTTAAGTGTTTGTATCTCATTATACGTGTTAAGTTTTAGTATCTCATTACACGTGTTAAGTGTTTGTATCTCATTACACGTGTTAAGTGTTGCTGTCTCATTACACGTGTTAAGTGTTAGTATCTCATTACACGTGTTAAGTGTTTGTATCTCATTACACGTGTTAAGTGTTTGTATCTCATTACACGTGTTAAGTCTTTGTATCTCATTACACGTGTTAAGTGTTAGTATCTCATTACACGTGTTAAGTGTTTGTATCTCATTACACGTGTTAAGTGTTGCTGTCTCATTACACGTGTTAAGTGTTTGTATCTCATTACACGTGTTAAGTGTTAGTATCTCATTACACGTGTTAAGTGTTTGTATCTCATTACACGTGTTAAGTGTTAGTATCTCATTACACGTGTCAAGTGTTTGTATCTCATTACACGTGTTAATTGTTGCTGTCTCATTACACGTGTTAAGTGTTAGTATCTCATTACACGTGTTAAGTGTTTGTATCTCATTACACGTGTTAAGTGTTTGTATCTCATTACACGTGTTAAGTGTTAGTATCTCATTACACGTCTTAAGTGTTTGTATCTCATTACACGTGTTAAGTGTTTGTATCTCATTACACGTGTTAAGTGTTAGTATCTCATTACACGTGTTAAGTGTTGCTGTCTCATTACACGTGTTAAGTGTTAGTATCTCATTACACGTGTTAAGTGTTTGTATCTCATTACACGTGTTAAGTGTTAGTATCGCATTACATGTGTTAAGTGTTGCTGTCTCATTACAGGTGTTAAGTGTTTGTATCTCATTACACGTGTTAAGTGTTAGTATCTCATTACACGTGTTAAGTGTTGCTGTCTAATTACACGTGTTAAGTGTTTGTATCTCATTACACGTGTTAAGTTTTAGTATCTCATTACACGTGTTAAGTGTTTGTATCTCATTACACGTGTTAAGTGTTGCTGTCTCATTACACGTGTTAAGTGTTAGTATCTCATTACACGTGTTAAGTGTTTGTATCTCATTACACGTGTTAAGTGTTTGTATCTCATTACACGTGTTAAGTGTTAGTATCTCATTACACGTGTTAAGTGTTTGTATCTCATTACACGTGTTAAGTGTTTGTATCTCATTACACGTGTTAAGTGTTAGTATCTCATTACACGTGTTAAGTGTTGCTGTCTCATTACACGTGTTAATTGTTAGTATCTCATTACACGTGTTAAGTGTTTGTATCTCATTACACGTGTTAAGTGTTAGTATCTCATTACACGTGTTAAGTGTTGCTGTCTCATTACACGTGTTAAGTGTTTGTATCTCATTACACGTGTTAAGTGTTAGTATCTCATTACACGTGTTAAGTGTTGCTGTCTCATTACACGTGTTAAGTGTTTGTATCTCATTACACGTGTTAAGTGTTGCTGTCTCATTACACGTGTTAAGTGTTAGTATCTCATTACACGTGTTAAGTGTTTGTATCTCATTACACGTGTTAAGTGTTAGTATCTCATTACACGTGTTAAGTGTTTGTATCTCATTACACGTGTTAAGTGTTAGTATCTCATTACACGTGTTAAGTGTTTGTATCTCATTACACGTGTTAAGTGTTAGTATCTCATTACACGTGTTAAGTGTTAGTATCTCATTACACGTGCTAAGTGTTAGTATCTCATTACACGTGTTAAGTCTTTGTATCTCATTACACGTGTTAAGTGTTAGTATCTCATTACACGTGTTAAGTGTTTGTATCTCATTACACGTGTTAAGTGTTGCTGTCTCATTACACGTGTTAAGTGTTTGTATCTCATTACACGTGTTAAGTGTTAGTATCTCATTACACGTGTTAAGTGTTTGTATCTCATTACACGTGTTAAGTGTTAGTATCTCATTACACGTGTTAAGTGTTTGTATCTCATTACACGTGTTAATTGTTGCTGTCTCATTACACGTGTTAAGTGTTAGTATCTCATTACACGTGTTAAGTGTTTGTATCTCATTACACGTGTTAAGTGTTTGTATCTCATTACACGTGTTAAGTGTTAGTATCTCATTACACGTGTTAAGTGTTTGTATCTCATTACACGTGTTAAGTGTTTGTATCTCATTACACGTGTTAAGTGTTAGTATCTCATTACACGTGTTAAGTGTTGCTGTCTCATTACACGTGTTAAGTGTTAGTATCTCATTACACGTGTTAAGTGTTTGTATCTCATTACACGTGTTAAGTGTTAGTATCGCATTACATGTGTTAAGTGTTGCTGTCTCATTACAGGTGTTAAGTGTTTGTATCTCATTACACGTGTTAAGTGTTAGTATCTCATTACACGTGTTAAGTGTTGCTGTCTAATTACACGTGTTAAGTGTTTGTATCTCATTACACGTGTTAAGTTTTAGTATCTCATTACACGTGTTAAGTGTTTGTATCTCATTACACGTGTTAAGTGTTGCTGTCTCATTACACGTGTTAAGTGTTAGTATCTCATTACACGTGTTAAGTGTTTGTATCTCATTACACGTGTTAAGTGTTTGTATCTCATTACACGTCTTAAGTCTTTGTATCTCATTACACGTGTTAAGTGTTAGTATCTCATTACACGTGTTAAGTGTTTGTATCTCATTACACGTGTTAAGTGTTGCTGTCTCATTACACGTGTTAAGTGTTTGTATCTCATTACACGTGTTAAGTGTTAGTATCTCATTACACGTGTTAAGTGTTTGTATCTCATTACACGTGTTAAGTGTTAGTATCTCATTACACGTGTTAAGTGTTTGTATCTCATTACACGTGTTAATTGTTGCTGTCTCATTACACGTGTTAAGTGTTAGTATCTCATTACACGTGTTAAGTGTTTGTATCTCATTACACGTGTTAAGTGTTTGTATCTCATTACACGTGTTAAGTGTTAGTATCTCATTACACGTGTTAAGTGTTGCTGTCTAATTACACGTGTTAAGTGTTAGTATCTCATTACACGTGTTAAGTGTTTGTATCTCATTACACGTGTTAAGTGTTAGTATCGCATTACATGTGTTAAGTGTTGCTGTCTCATTACAGGTGTTAAGTGTTTGTATCTCATTACACGTGTTAAGTGTTAGTATCTCATTACACGTGTTAAGTGTTGCTGTCTAATTACACGTGTTAAGTGTTTGTATCTCATTACACGTGTTAAGTTTTAGTATCTCATTACACGTGTTAAGTGTTTGTATCTCATTACACGTGTTAAGTGTTGCTGTCTCATTACACGTTTAAGTGTTAGTATCTCATTACACGTGTTAAGTGTTTGTATCTCATTACACGTGTTAAGTGTTTGTATCTCATTACACGTGTTAAGTGTTAGTATCTCATTACACGTGTTAAGTGTTTGTATCTCATTACACGTGTTAAGTGTTAGTATCTCATTACACGTGTTAAGTGTTGCTGTCTCATTACACGTGTTAAGTGTTTGTATCTCATTACACGTGTTAAGTGTTGCTGTCTCATTACACGTGTTAAGTGTTAGTATCTCATTACACGTGTTAAGTGTTTGTATCTCATTACACGTGTTAAGTGTTAGTATCTCATTACACGTGTTAAGTGTTTGTATCTCATTACACGTGTTAAGTGTTAGTATCTCATTACACGTGTTAAGTGTTTGTATCTCATTACACGTGTTAAGTGTTAGTATCTCATTACACGTGTTAAGTGTTAGTATCTCATTACACGTGCTAAGTGTTAGTATCTCATTACACGTGTTAAGTCTTTGTATCTCATTACACGTGTTAAGTGTTAGTATCTCATTACACGTGTTAAGTGTTGCTGTCTCATTACACGTGTTAAGTGTTAGTATCTCATTACACGTGTTAAGTGTTTGTATCTCATTACACGTGTTAAGTGTTAGTATTTCATTACACGTGTTAAGTGTTTGTATCTCATTACACGTGTTAATTGTTGCTGTCTCATTACACGTGTTAAGTGTTAGTATCTCATTACACGTGTTAAGTGTTTGTATCTCATTACACGTGTTAAGTGTTTGTATCTCATTACACGTGTTAAGTGTTAGTATCTCATTACACGTGTTAAGTGTTTGTATCTCATTACACGTGTTAAGTGTTTGTATCTCATTACACGTGTTAAGTGTTAGTATCTCATTACACGTGTTAAGTGTTGCTGTCTCATTACACGTGTTAAGTGTTAGTATCTCATTACACGTGTTAAGTGTTTGTATCTCATTACACGTGTTAAGTGTTAGTATCGCATTACATGTGTTAAGTGTTGCTGTCTCATTACAGGTGTTAAGTGTTTGTATCTCATTACACGTGTTAAGTGTTAGTATCTCATTACACGTGTTAAGTGTTGCTGTCTAATTACACGTGTTAAGTGTTTGTATCTCATTACACGTGTTAAGTGTTAGTATCTCATTACACGTGTTAAGTGTTTGTATCTCATTACACGTGTTAAGTGTTGCTGTCTCATTACACGTGTTAAGTGTTAGTATCTCATTACACGTGTTAAGTGTTTGTATCTCATTACACGTGTTAAGTGTTTGTATCTCATTACACGTGTTAAGTGTTAGTATCTCATTACACGTGTTAAGTGTTTGTATCTCATTACACGTGTTAAGTGTTAGTATCTCATTACACGTGTTAAGTGTTGCTGTTTCATTACACGTGTTAAGTGTTAGTATCTCATTACATGTGTTAAGTGTGAGTATCTCATTACACGTGTTAAATGTTTGTATCTCATTACACGTGTTAAGTGTTTGTATCTCATTACACGTGTTAAGTGTTTGTATCTCATTACACGTGTTAAGTGTTAGTATCTCATTACACGTGTTAAGTGTTTGTATCTCATTACACGTGTTAAGTGTTAGTATCTCATTACACGTGTTAAGTGTTTGTATCTCATTACACGTGTTAAGTGTTGCTGTCTCATTACACGTGTTAAGTGTTAGTATCTCATTACACGTGTTAAGTGTTTGTATCTCATTACACGTGTTAAGTGTTAGTATCTCATTACACGTGTTAAGTGTTTGTATCTCATTACACGTGTTAAGTGTTGCTGTCTCATTACACGTGTTAAGTATTAGTATCTCATTACACGTGTTAAGTGTTTGTATCTCATTACACGTGTTAAGTGTTAGTGTCGCATTACACGTGTTAAGTGTTTGTATCTCATTACACGTGTTAAGTGTTTGTATCTCATTACACGTGTTAAGTGTTTGTATCTCATTACACGTGTTAAGTGTTTGTATCTCATTACACGTGTTAAGTGTTGCTGTCTCATTACACGTGTTAAGTGTTTACTTTTCGTTACAAGTGTTAAACGTCGGTGTCTCATTAAACGCAACGTGAACTAATGGGACAGTTAAAATTTCTTTCACTCTCCTAAGTAGATAAAGATAAGTATACTTTATATTCTTTGGATTCTTTCATTACAAAACGAAGAATACTTGGCATTTTACAGTTGCGTTCGGTAAATGCGTCCATACCTAACATTGATGTTATAACAACATTGAAGCAAATGTTCACAGTATCGTTTAGCAAATTAAAATTACAATTAGTTGAATGCCTAAAGAATTTCAAGACATATAAGAAGAAGACGTATTGATTAAAATATACAGTAAACGGCATTAGATGTATTTTCAGCAGAACAGAGTGACCGGAGTGATATCTGACCGGTGTGATAAGCTGTAGAGCTTACCAAAGTAAACAATCAACCGAGGGGCCAGGAGTGGTCTAAAGTGCTCTCCGTTACTGATCACTGCCATCTCACCTCTGTCTGCGTGGGTTCAAGTCTAAGATTCGGCTAATGTACTTATGTGAGAAAGCTTGCCAGGAGCTTCTCGTAGGTCGATGGTTCTTTCCGGGTGTTTTCCCTGGTTCTTCCTCCACTAATAATACTGGCCTCCATGTATAGCCTATCCTGTGCTGAAAAATGGCGTTAAACCCTAAAGCAAACAAACAAAACAATCACCCGAGTGACCAGAGTAATGTCTGACCGGTGTGATCAGCTGACCAGAGTGAATCGTAGTGTCAGGTGAAGAGCTAACTATGAAGATGACCATATCAGCTGTAAAGTAGAACCATATGAACCGTAGGGCTGAATAGTGTTGCTGGTCGAGTGGCAGGTGATCGGGCGTTACTGACAGAGATTGGTGGGCGCTGATTTCTTTATTGACCAACCTGGAATACTGATTGATTGATTAATCAGTGTGATTTGTTACCGAGTGTGTTGGTGAAGGAGTGTACATCCATATATGTAATCTTTTAGGCGTCGACTAATTTTGGGGGTTCATAAAACCCATTGTTGTTTAGACTGTTAAAGATACGTTGTATATATATCGTTTCCTTTTGTTTACATAACTTTACTATTTAAGTGAATACATCTTACTATGAGCTACATTTTTGACTGTTTGAGTAAAACATTTCTTTTCGTGGTGAAATCACTTTGAAACTTTCACTCCTTGTCCTTGTACCGTGTAAGGACATTTATTTCTATTTTCATTATTTTTTTAAAGTTTGTTAATCGATCCAGAGTCACATGGTGTTATAAGGATGAACAATTTAAAAAGAACATAATTTGTGATAACAAAAACGGTCTGATTTAATGAAACTTGCATTAAACCGTCATTAGAAAGGCAAACACTTGACTCGAAGGCATAAATATCGCGCTGTCTTTTGATGTTGCCTTCGCCAGTAAGGTGATACCATACGTGGAAGAAAACACGATGCATAATCGCTATTTAATACTAGACAAATACTAACGTTCTTTGTATCCTTTCGCAGAAGTTGCCATGTCTTTTTGGAGTTTCTTTGCAAAATAAACATGCATGCTTTTATTTATTTTAAATTATTGTCTTATGTATATCTAATTTAATATATATATTTTAATTTAGTTGTTTGTTTGTTTGTTATTTTTACTGTCATTACATGCTACTGTAATGTAAATTTATTCACTGAAAATATTTTTTCAGAAAAGGTTGACATGAATCATTGGATCCTAAACACCTAATGTTGACCTAGAACCTTGATTCAAAATAAGTAGCAGCCACAAAATAAGTTTTATTTTCATTTTATTCTTAAAAGTAAAATGATTGGTGGTTGGCAATGTCATTATGGGACTTCGTGATTTAAGATGTAAACGACGTCTGTTCAGTTCGTTATTATTTAGACAGAGGACAATATAGTTGATACTGCGTACGTGACTTTAAAAGATATACATGACCACTTGATCCCCTTGAGTTCGCAACTTGGGATTTTCGAAACTGCGTTTTAGAACACGATATAACCTGTTTTAGAGAAATATTCTCAAGGTTTGGGCTTTTACTTTACACTGGAACGTGTATGTCTGTGACCAGTTTTTCGAGTTTATGTTAATTGTTCTTCAGATCATTTAGATCCTGAAAGATTAATTAGTTTCTCTGGAATTATTTGATGTGTTCATATATATTTCTTGGACAAAGACAGTTTATCAATTGTAGTCGGATTTCCAACACCCCGAGTGTTAATTCGTGTTTGTGCAAGGAACTCGAGCACAGTACAGGATACAGCATTCGTCATAGCCTTCCATCTTCGATTTTTGTTGGGACTCAGCTGTGAATTCATTAGAAAATTTTGCTACTAGGACTTGTGTAATTTGATTAATTGATTAATCTTTGCTTTTTTGTGTTTAATTTTTAAAACTAAGTTATTTTCCAATTTTTTCAATTTGTTTTTCTCTCACGGAAATCATTTAATTTTACAAAGCTTGTTTTCACGTCTTGTTGTCGTTTATTAGAGCCTAAACACGTAACACAGAATTGGGTAGCTCGTCCTCGATTTGAGTTTTGACTAAAATATTTCAGAATTTTTTAATTTTTATTTTTACATTTCAATGTTTTTAAAATAAAACCCAAGTAACCTCGACAAGCTATATCTACAATATCATCAAAAGTAGAGATTTCTTGAAAACATTTACCATTGAGTGGTTGGAGATTATGAAAATGTAAGTTCAACTAAAAAAAATAATTAGATATAAGACAGGTTTATCTTTCAAACAGAAAAGATGCAATCGGAATAGAAAGAAGACAAAAGCAGTTACAGAAAAAGATAGAAGTAATTGCAAATGCAATTTAAGAAAGAATAAGAACAAATGTATTTACTATGTCAGAAAGATGGAAGTAAGTGAGATTTTGAGGTGGCCAAGAAGGTACTGGGCTCAAATTGCAATGTGTACTCACTGGTAAAGCTTGTGATCTTTATATTTCATTGTCGCTAAAGCAGAGCGCTGACTGATAGTTAAGTACTATATCTTGATGGGTTGTGCGTTAGTCCTAGAGTCTTATCAGCCAAACTTCAGAAACAATAAAAGAAGCTGGCCAGACCTATGTCGAATTTGCATGGGAAAAAGCTGGACAATTTGACAGATGGTGCTCTTCAAGAAAGTTTTTTTTTATGGTTTAACGCCATTTTTCAGCACAATATAGGCTATAATGCCGGCCAGTATTAATGGTGGAGAAAGAACCTGGAAAACCCCCGGAAAGAACCACCGACCCACCAGAAGCTACTGGCAAACTTTCTCGCATAACTTCATTAGCAGAATCTTAGACTCGAACCCACGCAGACAGGGGTGAGATGGCAGTGATCCGTAACGGACAGCGCTTTAGACCACTCGGACAGTCGGTTCCCCCAGGAAAGGTTAATAAAGATTCCGAACGTCTCTAGTTTAAGAACTGTGTCAATAGTAAGTAACATTAAGACAGCACCAGATAGAAACCTTGGATAAGGCTGCATATGTAACTAGCTGATGAGTACTCTTTAAATCGTAAAGTTCCTTTTGTAAATAAGTTCTTTATTAGTCTTCCAGCAGAAAAGCATTTCAGGCTAATACAAGCCCTAATAAACTCAAAACTGGCTGTTACATTCGGATTCAAAGGACACACAAACATCAAGTAAGGGTCCTAAAACTTTATATAAAATCAAGCTAAAATCTTTCATAAAAACTAGATACCAACAATTCCAGGGTTCCTTACAGTACCAAGCCGCCCATAACTTAACTGCCTGTTGTCCACTCTACTCTTTGTTTTAGAAAGGGTTACAGACAATGGATTATAATTAATTTAACAAGTGTGCCTTATCAGAAGTCAAGAAGAAGTCCAAGCTCAGTTAGCCCTGGGAAGATAAACAACAGAGGCTGAAGGTGTTGACAGTCTTTGGTCACAAATATCCAGAATGCTGGGATTATTGTTCTGGCCAAATGTCTCTGCTAACAGGCTGAAATCTGATATAGCACCTAGGGTCACATCATACGTATAACACTGGCACAACGTCTATGAAATCAAACTCAGGTGAAGCTAGATTCTAGATCATTGTCTCTCTACGTGAACCTACTGCAAGAAAAAATGACGTTATTTCTGATTGCTACAAATTGAAAAATAGGCATCAGAATCAAGACAGACTTATTCGAAATGCTAATTTCTAATAGGTCAGGGTCACCGTCATGTATGGAATGCAATACATTTGTTGGGTATATTAAACACCCAGAGGCGTAGCTAGGTGGGGGCAGGGGGTACATATGTCCCCGGGCGCCATACTAGTGGGGGCGCCAAAATGGGCACTAGTGGGGGCGCCAAAATGGGCTTTGAAATAGGTTGTAACGGGTAATGGTGATTTTGTTGATGAAAATAATGGGTTTCAGAGTTGAGGTGGGGGGGGGGGATGAATATTGTCCCCGGGCGCCAAACACTCTAGCTACGCCTCTAAACACCAGTCTGAGTTTATTATAGAGACCTATGAAAATTAAAAAAAGTTCTATAACACTCTTGGGTGATTTCCATCCCTTTTACAATTTGAAGGGACATATGAGGTTTTCAGTCTTTTATTGTCAGATACTTTGCGGCTTTGTTATTGTTCAGTTTGTTCCTATCCATTGTGTAAATGTGTCATCCGTCTTAGTCTCAGGAACTGTGACAGTCGGAATAGTCTCTGTTTAACCCGTAGAAGGCAATCGTTTATTGCTAGGTAACGACCTAGCTTGGGACTAGATTGTACTTAATCCACTTGTAACTGACAAGCCTTGTTAGGATCAGAACGTCGATCCAAAATTTCCTGATTTCTTCACAGCTGGTGCAGTTACCAGAGCTATGGCTAAGAAAGCTCTTGAGTTTGATGTTGATAAGGAAAGTATTAATTTAGCTGACACTTGTATTTGTCAGGCTTTTGATGAGGTCACTTATATTCCTTTTTTGGATCAGTTAGAAGGTATTGATAGTGATCTTTTAACTACTCGTTCTCTTTATTATAATCAGTTGATAAACGACAGTTACGTGTCGTCGAATAGGAAAAAGATCCTGAGATCCAATGTTTGTTGCAAAGGGCCATTACTGAAATAAAAGCCTCTGAAGTACCTGTCCGTTATTTCATTAAAAATGGAATTCTTATGAGAAAATAGATCTCTCTCGAGATACCTGTTGGTGATGAGTGTTCAGTGAACTATCAAATTTTAGTTGCAAAACTTTAGACCGGAAATACTTAGTTTGGTCCATTAAACTCCTTTGACTGGTCATTTAGGGATTAATAAGACTTATCATAAGGTCTTGACTCACCTTATTGGCCAAAAATCAAAGTGATTTAAAATACTGTAGATCGTGTTATACTTGTCAAATCGTAGGAAACCCCAATCAGAACACACATAAGGCTCATTTGCATCATGGACTTGACCTATATATAAGTCATGCCGTTTGGGATGAACGGTCGCCAGGTACATTTGAACGTCTTCTGAATATGATCACCTCTGGTCTACATAATTGTGATGCTTACATCGTTGATGTCATTATCTACAACAACACCTGGGGCGAAAACATTTTGGCAACAATTCGGAAAATCTTTGACAGACTCATCGATGCAAATTTGACAATTTATCAAAAAGTGACTTATGCCGTGCTAGTGTAACGTTTTTATGACATATTGTGGGACATGGATAAGTTAAACCTATAGATGCTAAGGTCAAGGCTATCTCTGAATTCCCTGTGCTTTTTAATACAAAGTAAGTACCTGATGCTATTTTTATTTATGGCTAGTTACCATCGGAAATGTTGTTCCAATTTTTCTATAATTGCTGAACCCTTGGCAATTTAATGCTTGAAAAACAAGTTCCTTTGGACTGAAGAATGTCATGCGGCTTTTGATTAGTTGAAAGCCATACTTAAAAGCGCGACAGTTCCAAATTTTAGCCAATCATTTATATTGTCTGTTGATACAAGTGATGATGTGGTTGGAACAGTTTTGATTCAAGAAGACGAAAATGGTATTGACCATCCTGTGTTATTTTTCTAAACTTTAATCATCAAAGAAATTATTCAACAATCGAGAAGGAATGTTTGGCTTTGATATTGAGATTACAACATTTTAAAGTTTACCCTAGCTCAGCTCCTTCTTCGATTACTGTGGTTGTTTTTGTTTTTTGTTTTTGTTTTTTTTTTAAAGCCACAACCCCCTTACGTTCATTGGCTAGATGATAAATAAAAATCAAAGACTACTAAGATGGAGTTTGTTGTTACATGAATACAATCTTGACATCATGTAAATCAAGGGGAAAGATAATTTAATAGCAGATGCACTTTTCCGTGTGTAGAAATGTATTATTACATGTACACTGTAATTCAAAAGAATACTGTACTTATGTTTTCTTAAACCGCATACATAATTAATCTATGGTAAAAATAAAACTTTATCAGATGAATCTTTCTTTTTCTTTATGGAGGAAGTCTTATGTATATCTGATTTAACATATATTATTTTACTTTACTTGTTTGTTTTTCAGCTTTAATTCTTTTCAATTTTTTTTACATTATATTGTAATGTAAATGTATTCACTGGATCAGATATTTCATTGGGACGCAAGTTTGATTTCATTAGAAAATTTAATTATTAGGACTTTTGTAACTTAACTCGTGGATTATTCTTGGATTATTTTTGGATTTGATTCTTAACTGTTTTTTTTTTCATTTTTACGTTCTTTTATTATATATATATATATATATATATATATATATATATATATATATATATATATATATATATATATATATATATATATATATTATATTTTATAATGCTTTTTTACATAGCTTGTTGTTTTCACACTTCTTTGTTACTGCTTATTAGAACCTAAACTCGTAAAATTTGTGGGTTATATACATATATATATATATATATATATATATATATATATATATATATATATATATATATATATATATATATATATACATACATACATACATACATACATACATACATACATACATACATACATACATACATACATACATACATACATACATACATACATACATACATACATACATACATACATACATACATACATACATACATACACAAGATAATATTCTTTCCACAGGCCATGGATTTAAGCTATTTTCGGTTTTTTGTGGTTACTTTATCCAGGGTTACCGTTAGCATCTCCACTAATACAACCAGAATGTTCGTATCTAACTCTTGGTTGAAAACTACAACGTCGCAAATCAATACAATGTGCTGCTGAGTTTACCTTTAAAGGTCTATCATATTGTACAGTTACCGTGCCACGGTAAATATGACAAATTAGAAGAGATTGCATCGGTAAACCACATACCTACCTACCTACCTACCTACCCATACAATACATGCAGTGGTGTATTTCTAAATAATGAAGTGAGGGGAACACATGATACACAGATGGGAGGGGAGGGGGAGAGCAACAAAAATAACGGATCGTGCACAAAAGGAATTGAACGTCGTTCCCACGCCTTCCTACAGCACTATACACCTGAATACGTGTGTATTTAAGTCATAACAGGTAAACTATTCAAGGTATTGTATTACGACATAAGTATAATGTACTCCTTTATGGTGAATTATTTAAATTAGTTATGCCAGTCAATCGCAATTCTTTATGTTATGTTAGTTTTCTAAGTATTTTATAAATGATATCAATTGTGAAATTGTTTTGAAAGAGATATATTGGGGTGGGTCTGAGAAATTAAATGTTATACGCAGACATAATTAATTGGTGGTATATAATTTTTTCCTATAAAAAACAAAACATGTAATGGTTTTCTATACAGCTAAATACGTTTCCTTTCTGCATGACTTTCTTTCAAGGGATATCATACAGTCCTGTAACCTTATCAAGGTAAAAGGACAGTTTTAGACAGAAGTGATTACGCTGCTAACTTATACACGCCTTCTTTTACAATACAGGTGTTTTTAAGCCCTGACAGGAATCTATACTATCTGACTATAACAATAACCCTGTCAGATTACTTAGCATGTGTGTGTACCAACTACACTAATTATATATTTCGGTACAAAGGATTCAATACGTTGCTCTTAAATTTTATGTCAGGCTGTGCGGAAATAGAGAATCGTTGTCTAGTTTATCATGTCAGAGATATGGAATATTTTAATTTGTTTTGTTCATTTGAGGAGTGTTTTCTTTTCTTTGTCTTCGCATCAATTTCAATATGATACATAGCCGTATACGTGCTGAACTTGGTCATCCATCCTTCTGTAAGACACGGTAAAATTCCACTACCTTTGTTCTCAAGTGAGAAACAATCTTTGACTAGAATTACGGGGAATGAATGGAATGCCGAGGATTTTATCGCTTAAAATACCTACACTTCGTACTATGTCAATAGACGGTTACATTCGAAATTTAACATAATGCAGAAAAACATAATGCAAATGAATCGTGCCGTTCGAAAATTAACATATTCCAAGTTCATTTCTAAACACTTTGTTCCATTTCTTTGGAACATATCTGGTACAGTTATGACTGTGCTTTGAAGAAGAAGAAGAAAAAAAAAAACAAGAACAAAATTAGGTATGTTAAACTTATTTAATTTCACCAGTGGTGGTAAGCAGTGTCAAATTAACAATTTATCTACGCAGACATTTTGTCAAGATGTGACATAAACATTGATTGTCGTGTCAAGGTTGGGTCAGATAAATGTCTACTTGTCATTCCTGCCAAAGGGTCAGCGTATCAACATTTTAAATTATTTTAATGAATTCGGATCTTTCTGAGTCACGTTAATTTTCTTCATCTACTGTATAATTATATTTAATCTTCCTAAAAGTATTTCTTTCATGTGACATTTTATAAACGGAAAATCATATCCCATAAGAGTCCTTCTTCTCGTGCATACCCATTTGTTTATTAATCAATCAAATCGGTGGGAGGTGCGGAGGCTCTGGCGTTGAGAGATTTCTTATCGCAATTATTAATACAAATAACTTCATTATTTCAAAATAAATCATGATGTTCTATCATCAAATACAGCGAATTATACATAATATTGCTATCCCCATGCTCTCCGATAACGCTTGTCTTCATTTGATAGTCACACGTTTATTGCAGAGTAATTGTTATTCTCTAATTTGAATAATTATATTTTGACACAAACCGAACACTACTAAAACTTACAACAGTGATAACTCCATTTATATTATAAACATCCTTTCTACAATGTATTTCTTTGTTGAAATAAACATTCATGAAACGGTATTGCCTTGTTGAAATATACATATATCATTGATACAATGTATGTACGGTATTGCCTTGTTGAAATATACATGCTCGATACAATGTATTACCTTGCTTAAAATTTACAGCAGGGAAGTCTACATTTTATTTAAATTTTTCCGGCACATTATATTCAGAGCATCGACGACGCGGCAAGCAGTAGTTAAAAATAAAATGATTTGTTAATCGGAGGGAGGGGGTGTTGTTTGGCTCGTAGTTTGCTTAACTGACAGTAGGTGCACGATTGAATACAGACAAATTAAACAAGCATAATTAGAAAGTAAAACTGATATATATATGGATTAAGTGGGATTTTAAATTCAGTTTAAATGTGATGCCTTGACAATAAGATCCCTTCATTTCAATGCATCCATTCAGGCCGTTATCATCGTTAGGATTTTTTTTATCGTCTTTGTATTTTTGATAAATGCACCAGCACCACGTACAAACAATACCATGACAATGTTGAAATGCCAGCGTTTAGAGCTGAGATCTCCTTGGCTCGTAAAATGGCATATAGATTACTTATTTATTATGACACATAACGCGTAATTCATCCACTGAATAGAAGTTTACGTTGATAGGCATTATCTAGAGAATGCACCTTATCGTTATACACACCTTATGCCTCGTTGGAGTGTGCAAGGTTATATATATATATATATATCTGGCAGTGTCGAGTGCCTCTATTTATCACTGACTTTTCAAGGTAGAGATTACATGTTATTTAAGTACAAAGCGTACACTGTCAAGAATTTTTGTTTTAAAAAAATAGAAATACATTGTTTATAGAATTAAACAAATCTGATAAACCAATAATATACTCCAAACAAAAACGATAAAGAAAGCGATCAGGTATCCTTTTGATCAATTAAGCTTTTACTCTTTTTTTTTTCTTTTTTTTAGTAGCACTAGACAGACCCCACCCACCATTTCCCAAAAAAGTGTTTTATTGTTACCCCCTAAAGGTGTGTTTATTTTATTTACCACTTTTCCACACACGAAAAAGAATGTTGTTTTTGCAGGGCATTATTTAATCCCTAGTGTTTCTAAAAAGCGGCTCATCATACTTGGTTGAACTCCTAATAGTTGGAACCCTTTCCCCCTTTTTCGTTTTGTGACCGTTGTTACTGGTAAAAAAATAAGTTTATATTGTTTTTCCTGAGAAACGATGTGTTAAATCATGTTTTAATTTTAATAAAATAATGTCTTAGTTTTCTAATGTACTTAGTGCATGATCATGTCTGTCGTTTCTAATAAATTTTGAAATAGGCTATATTATCATGTCATATGGAGCCACGTTCTTCTATTTTTCTTATGTTTCTCCTGACCGGAAACCTTTCACACCTTCTTTATATTTTTGCCAAAATAGTTTTTTTTTTAAATTTGTTCTTTTTTTGTTCTTTCCCCCTCTCCTCCGTAGAGAGGAGAGAATTTAGATTGACGAAAAATAGTCTCTTATTAAGAAAATATTGACAGAAGGATAAGAATGTGTAATACAATAAGATGATAAAATCATATCTATTTTGTTTGTTTTTTTTAAAAAAAGTTTTTTGTCTTGTTTGTCCATTTCCTGCATGAGGGTTATTTTTTCTTTCTGGGGCTCTTTTCCAGATCTGTTCACTTCACGCAGTGCCTTGGAAATAGCTCTGGAATGTCTTCGTCCCTTTCTTTCTCTCATGCAGATCCCTGTCCCGTTTTCAAGTCTAGGTGCAAAAAAAAAATCCAAGAAAGAAGAAAAAAATTGTTTATAGAGAAGATTGAAATGGTGTTTCATTTTCCTATTCTTATAATCTGACCACATTTAAACATTGAATTTGTAATGAAACCTGTGATTGTGTATAATTTTTTTTTTTAAATTTCTAAGTAAAGTATATTTTCTGTTTTGTATTTCCCTTGTTTATTTTTTAATTACCACCCCCCTTCTTTATCTAGATTGCTACTTTGTGTTATTACGTGGAGAGTAGTGCTTTACACAGTGGGCAATTCGGACATACTCTGATTATATGCCTTCTCACTACTACCTCTCCCGTCAACAACGCATCATGCACGTATTTGAAGGAGAGGCTTTGTACTTTTAGGGAACACAGCTTTTCCCTGTTTTTCCATGCTTTTTCCCAGTTTATATATAATTTTTCGCATTCTATTTTACTTTGTTGTTTTTTTTGGTCTCTTTCCTAATCCAGTTGTATATCTCGTCTGTATTTTTGTCATAAAGTTCTCGTCTGGCTCTGTATTGTTTCCGTATATCTTTCATTTCCCCTAAATTTCTTTGGAACATCTAACTTTTTTGTAAATTTTCCTGTATACGCCCCTCCCCCCCCGTTCCTCGTTGAGAAGCCAAACTAAGATATATATATATATATATATATATATATATATATATATATATATATATATATATATATATATATATATATATATATATATATATATATATATATATATATATATATATATATATATATATATATATATTAGTCCCTCCCATGGATACTTGTTTTCTCATTTCAAACCTGTTGATTATATTTGTTATTTATAACCATCTTGGATTTGGTATTGCAATTCAACCCCCCCCCCCCCCTTTCCTTTGGCTCTATATACCGTTTCTTTATTTATGTAATGTGTTTTTTATGACCATATGTAGTTTGTTATATCATTATAGATTGTTTTTATATCTTTGTTTTTAACGTCTATCGATTTCATATGAAAGTTTATGTTAGAATACATGTATGTTTTGCCACCTGAGCTCTCTCCATTAAACATTGTGGCGTTAACGCCCAGATATTCAAATTGTTTTCTTTGTTTTTCTTCATTGCTTTTTAATTTGTGTGTTCTTCTTCTTTCCAAAGTTAATTCTCTAAGCCTTCACTCTTTCCTTAATAAGGTGAGGTGCTAATCCTGGATGATTGCCTCTCCAGTTTCCTGTTTTGAGTATTTCTGTTTTATCATGTTTAATCTTCGACCCTGATGATTTCTGAAAGCTTTAAGAAAAATCCAGGTATTGATAGGAATGTGGATCTCTTATAAAGTTCGTGCAGTCATCTGCATGTTGGAGCATTTTTATTTTGTCTCTTATATTTCTGATGTAATTTCCTCACATTCCAATCGTTCCAGATAGTTTATTCATTATATCCGGTTGGATTTATTGTGTACTAAAGATCTCATTATAGTATTCTTTAATGTATTTTAATATTTCATTTCTTCTTTTAGTTCGTTTCCAAACTTATCTTTAAATTTGTCTACGGTTTTTCAGCAACAAGAAAAAACAAACTTCTTTGTTCTTCCCTTTTATGCAGGCCTTCGGCTTTTATAAAGATTTGTACATTTACCTGCTGTTATTATTCTACTTCGTCTTTAAAGGATTTTACTGTCTGTTAGACAAACTGTACTATATGGCAATACTGTTACCAGTGTTACTATGGCAATACTGTTACCAGTGTTACTATGGCAATACTGTTACCAGTGGCGTGTGGATATTTTGTAATTATAATCACACTGATTATCGTGACTGAAAATGCAGCTCTTTTGCTTTCAAAGCAAAGTAATTGTTAAGACATATTACATAAAAGTTAACATTGTCAATAATATTTGAATTTATTTTTATATACAAGAAATCTGAATCCATTCATATTGGTGTTATAACTGAAAATAAACTTTCATTGCACATTCAGTCATCAGCGGGTGAAAGATATCGAAAGATATGTTCTGTCCCTGTGTACAAAATTCTCTAATCTGCGCACAATCATGACAAACTGCACAGTGCCAAAAATTATTAAATATTAATATCCGGGAGGCTTTGAGTTTGGTCTCTTTTCATTTATTAAGTTTGAGAACCTTATCCCAATTTTCTTTTTTTTTTTTAATTCAGGCAACCGATCCAGGTGGTATTTGCTGACATTCCTGGATCAACGGACCAGACAGCCAGACTCTTACGTCACTTTAACAACTCAGCGGGGTTCAATTATATTCATCATCGTCAATTAACGCTATTTCAAATCTGCAAATTATATAACTATGAACACGTTTATGGTGACGACCGTAAGTTGTCTAAAGTGAAGATCTGCACAAATTATATACAAAGCCTAGATAAAACAGTGTTGGTGGGCTAATTTATGATTATACGGAAAACGAAAATATTACAGACATTCTAAAATTTCAGTGGTCCAAAAAATCTTCATTAGTTGGTTACCATATAAAGTCTATGATAAGATGCCAGGGCCATTCTCTTTGAATAGAATTAAAATAGGAGAATGGAAATAAAATGTATCTAATTTCTAGATCGTGAAATAGAAGGTCTTCATGCATTCAGCCACGCTTACAGAACCTTGTTAAGACGACAACGCTTCCACCTAGTGAAATATGTCTTTGTTTTTATTTAATCGTCCTCACAGAACGTTGCTACAAAGAAAACTTATGAAGAACGCGGGGGGTGGGGTGGGGTCTTGAATTCAGTCATGCATATCGAATCTTCCTACTACGAAAACTAACCAAGATCGTAGAAAAGAAGGTCTTCTTGCATTCAATCATTGCTACAGAACCGTGCAGGGACGAAAACATATCAAGATTGTAGAGCAAAATGCCATCCTGCATTCAACCATGCTTACGGAATGTAGCTACGAAAGCAACTTGTGGAACAGGTCTTAGTGCAGTCGTGCTTACACAACCTTTATATGACACAAACGTATCCACATTGTGCAATAAAGGTCTTCTTGTACTCAGTTAAAGTCAGGACTTTTTCAACAAGAAAGTCTTCTGTTCAAAAGCTCCTACCAAGATGTATAAAACATATTGTTATTTTATTTTAGTTTCATTTAATTTTTATTTTAATGAAAATATTTATGTTTTGGGGGAAAAAAAAATTTTCTCGAAGATATTATTTGCTTTCAAAATGCACTGTTATTCTCCTACACGCTTTTTACAGAAAATTACCTACTGATAGCGCAGTTTTGCATTTCCTTTTATTATCATTTTTTTTTTTGGCATCTCCTTTCTGGCACCATGCACTCAAGCATTGGACTTGTACAATCAATAACATTTTACTTGCCGTCTATGTAGCACGCTGTCGACTTATCTAAAGGGACAATCAATCAATCAATCCTCTATGCGCCGTCTGGCGCTTGAGGAAACAGCAAGGGAGCACCATTTAGGTCTGTCTGCAGCTATTGCTGGGGCGGTCTGCAGGGTGAGGCCTCTGGTCTTAAGGTCTATCTCCACGGTTCGTCGCCAGGTCTCTTTGGGTCTGCCACGGTTCCTTTTCCTCTGTGGGGTCCATCTCAGTGCCACCCTTGGTAGTGAGTCAGGGGGCATTCTGCAGACGTGGCCGAGCCATCTCCATCGCCGAGTGGCAATGGTCTCAGAAATGATACTTGCACCCGCTCTGTGCCGGAGTTCCTTGTTTGAGATCATGTTTGGCCAGAAGATCCTCATGATCCGTCGCAGGCACATGGTTTGGAAGACTTCGAGCTTGTGTTCTATGTTCGCAGTGGACTTCCAACACTCTGAACCGTACAAAACGACGCTCAACACTTTGCTCTTGAAGATACGGATCTTCGTGTGGACGCTGAGGTTTCTTGTCCTCCAGATGGGCTTCAGCATTGCGAAGGTCTGATTGGCCTTGCTGATTCTTGTGACGACTTCCCTTGTGCAATCTCCTTCCGTGGCGACCTAACTGCCCAGATACGTGAAATCATCTAGTTCTTGCAGGGTTGTTGATGGTGATTGGGTTGCCCGCTCTAGTGATCTTCTTCAAGACCTTTGTCTTCCCTATGTTGACTCGAAGACCTATGGTGTTTGCTGTCTGTACCAACTGTTGTGTCTTCTGTTGGATATCCTGGTGCCTGCTTGCCAGCAACCCGATGTCGTCGGCATAGTCCAGGTCATTCAGCATTGAGGTCAACGTCCACTGTATTCCTTGTCTCTTGCCCTCTGTGGTGCGGTGCATGATCCAGTCAATGGCCAGTGAGAAGAGGATCGGAGAGAGAATGCATCCTTGCTTCACTCCGGTTTCCACCTTGAACGGTTCAGTGAGTTGGTTGTTGTGGATTACTCTGCACTCAAAGTTCTCGTACAGGGACCTGACGACATTGACAAGTTTCTTTGGATGCCATAATGTCGTAGGATCTTCCACATAGAGGCTCAGTGCAGGCTGTCGAAGGCCTTCTCAAAGTCCATAAAGACCACATAAAGGGATCCATTCCACTCGTGAGACTGCTCAAGGATCTGCCTCATTGTGAAGATGTGTCGATGGAGGATTTGCCCTAGGTAAAACTAATTACTCGATGGTATTGAAATACGACGTATGGTTTTAAAAACGCAATGCGTGGTTCCAGTACGGAGAGGCCAAACTATACGCAAATAAATGAGTAATCAATATTCTTTATCAACAAGGAAGGATAATAATAATAATAATAATAATAATAATAATAATAATAATAATAATAATAATAATAATAATAATAACGATGATAATAATAATAATAAGAAGAAGAAGAAGAAGAAGAAGAAGAAGAAGAAGAAGAAGAAGAAGAAGAAGAAAACATTTCAGTCGTATTCTTGCGACGTTTTTCATTTTTCTTCTTTCCCCATCATCATCATATAGCCGATCATATTCTTTATATTTCGAGTAGTCATCTTACTGTGCAGATTGGATTTTCAGCATTACTTGCAGTTTACAGAACTCTGAAGTTAATGTCTTCATGTTAACTTATTCAAATTGTGCTCGTGTCTTTCCCTTTCAGTTGTATATATAAAAGTTTGTTGGTAACGTATCACCGTCATCTCTTTGGTTAAAAACTTCAAATTTCAGATTCGCCTAAATTTTTTTCACGCTATGTGCCAATATAGAAGCAATTTCAGTTTGTTGGTTTTTTTAGATGGTGGGGTAACGGGGTGGGGTTTTGGGGCAATGATATGTGATCCAGATCTGTGACCTATCATATTTATTTTAATCACTTGCAAAAGCTTAGACTAGGATTGTGGGTGTTTATCTAGTTTATCTAATATTAAAATCGACCACGATACAATCCATATAATCATGACAAACTTGTACCACGATACAATCCATATAATCCTGACAAACTTGTACCACGAACCGGTGAGAATGCTAAAGCTTTGATGTGATCTCACATTCCCCGTGTTGTAAGGTAACGAAGAATAGTCACGACAAACATTATCCACGAACAGGGGATATTTCTATAGTTCTGATTTATATCTACCTCGCAATACAAGGGACTTTTTATACTACTGTTATGCCCTTAATTTATGATGAACAAACGATTCACCTACTTTGATAATTTATCAAGTGGATTCAAGGTATCCTTGTTTAATCTTGTGACGATACTAACCATATTTGAAGTACAATAAGTAGCGTCATTCAAACGGGAGAGATTATCTAGAATTGAGTAGGTTCACGACACGGTCCCGTTATCAAAGATTAAGCGATAAGAGTAAAGATAGTATGCAATTAGTAGTAATAGAAGAAGTAGTATCCACAAAATCAGCAGTCGTAGTAGACGATAAATTCTCGTAAGGTATAATAATCTATAAGGAAACTTACGCAAGATGTTCTGTATACGCACACAGTTTCATAAAAAATATAATGGACGATGATGGAGACCTAAAAAGGTTGTTTCTAGTGGAGCATAAAGAAAGAAATATTTTGATTTACTAGTGTATAAAATGTAGATAATTTAATTTGAAAACCTAGGTGCGCGTCTAAAGGTCGCATTTACAGGTATTTGTACCTACCACCCACCCACCACATAAAACAAAAATAATTTTATCTTAATATGAACAAAAAGCAACTATTAGTACCATTTCTTACTCCCATCTTGTGAAAATTTAGATATGTGGATATATTTTTTACTGGCCACGGTCTGGCAGTGGTTATTGCGTTGTAATTGAAACTATAACATGGTCAATAATGATAATAACTGTTACAAGTACATTATTTATAATGTAATCTACAGATGAACATTTTCTCTCAACTTCATAACTTTAGTAAAGATAGTATCACATTTATAAGCCCAAATCCTCACGAGAAGCACCGTATATACTTTGGTACAAATTCTATCTAAATTTAAACTGCATAGACCCAGATCTGTCGTCACATAATGCGCCTGTAAACTTGAGTCTATGTAGTTTGTTGGGAGTAATCAGTAAACCAAACAGCATATATCCTGATCTGCAGGTGTATTATACAAAGGCAGATGACGGTCTATGAGAGTTTCAGTTAGACGTGACTAATACGCACATACACAAATAAGAACATGGTTATGCGAATGGTTCTCAATCCTTTTGTATTCATTGCCCACCCATGGTCACCTTCAATGTATTTTTCATGTTTGGCTAATATGCCACTTGCATCAAGATCGATCTTGTAAGCAAACAAATTCGTGGTAAATATAATGTATCTCAATCGACCAGTATG
The DNA here is from genome assembly GCA_030141615.1 of Unio pictorum. Taxonomy (NCBI): domain Eukaryota; kingdom Metazoa; phylum Mollusca; class Bivalvia; order Unionida; family Unionidae; genus Unio; species Unio pictorum. The sequence continues at coordinate 708,950 of JARLTB010000318.1, forward strand.
TCGGGTTGGTTTGAGATACGTTTTGAAACAAGAATGTAATATACTTAGTCCCCCACATTGTTATTCAAGAGTTCTAGATATTAACAAAGAAACGTTTTCGTCTAAACATGCATTAGAAGAACTGTATAATGATGCCTAGTGATGTAAAATGTCAACAAGCCACGATGGTGAAAAATGAATTAATTGCTGTCTATTCTGAGGTCTAATTTAGAAAAAATCAGGCTTGTTTATAAAACCTGTCGATACAAGGCTATATCTAAAATTGACACTGAAATTGATGAAACTAAATTTAGAAATTAAAATTGAATAATCCCTTTTTTGTGTGCAAGCAGTTGTCAGGGGAGGTATGCATAATTAGTCAAAATTGTGAACTATCGACTAAATTAATCATTCGAACATCGATAGCCCGCATAGGCATTAAATCAGGGAGACCGATTTGGCAAACTTGTCTCCTATCTCCTTGCAAAATGTAACCGACTGTATTTTGTTTAATTTAATCAAAGGTTTTTAAGATTTGTCTTAACCGCAGATGCACACACCGATGTTGACATAAGACATATTGTCGGTAATGGTAAATTAATCGCCAGACTATTCTTGAAACTAATATTCATATATTAGTCTGTTCTAATATACCTTGTCAAATGTCACAAGTATTTCGGTTTACATTTTGATAGATAAAATGGCGTGCCAAGTAACCAACAGGATTTTAAGCAATACAATTATGACCGAGTTAGAAAATCATCGGAAAATCATTATTTTGCTCTGTTTCTCTATAAATAATCTAAAACATAATTAGTTGGGGGCGGGGAGGCGAGAAGTCGGCAGGACTGATTGTTAATGGTGACATTTATTACGGTATATACTCCCTTATACGTAGAGTACCAGTTGATAACTGCGCAATTCCAGATCTGCCGTTGTATAACGCGTCGGTATATAATAATAATAATAATAATAATAATAATAATAATAATAATAATAATAATAATAAGGACATTGTATAGCGCCTAATCTTAAGAAGTTCTAAGCGGTTTACATGATCTATAATGATATGACTACACTACAGAACAACAAATGACAAAAACAATGAAATTGGAAAACATAAAAAAAATGCTGAAAACATAAGATACAAAACATTATTAGGTCTCTAAGTTTGTCCCTGCAGTCGAAAAAGGTGAGTTTTGTGTCTTTGTGTCTAATTTCAATGGGCAATTCGTTCCACATAGCCGGGCCCTGGTATGCAAAAGAACATTGTCCATACGACTTCGTTTTCACAGTGGGAACGATGAGTATACGATTGTCAGAAGAAGAGCGCAAGTATATTGCTGGTGTCTATACATGGGTGAGGCCGGATAGATATGTTAGACTGGAGTCTGTCAGTGAAACATAGCACAGAGAACAAATTTCTGGATCGGTGCAGTTGGTTAGGATTAAGCAATACAACAAAAAACATAGACCCCAATGTGTAGGCGCATTATGCTACGGCAGATCAGACTCTTTGTTGTTTCAGTTTGACTCGACTTATAATCTAGTAAATGCGGTAGCTTGAGCTGCAAACAGTCTTCACGGGAACTCGATAGGAAGCTCTACAAACCAGCAGATGTAAACAAAAGAATGGTAAGCGTCTCCAGATGGTTCTGTTAATAGTCAATACTATGTCAATGTCTTAGTTTCAAACAATGTAAGCAAAATAACCAAAAGCCAACTACAATTTAGCAAGAATTTGCAGCTTCCCTTTTAGTACACGTAAATTATAAAATTAGTATTTTTAATCATTTTTGCCATCTATTACATACTTGCATTTTTAATGTATCCATTAATTGAATCTCTTTTGTGAAACACATCGTTCTGTATTGATCAAACACTAAAGCAAAAATCAGTTATGTGTATCTATTTTCTTATTCTGATACCGGCGCCTGTGCCTAAACATACGAAATTGGTTATTGATAACCAGTTCTTTAACGATAATTGGTTTAGGCTTTTGTTCTTTTTTGTTGACTTTTTTTATATAAAAAAATATTTAAAACTTCCTACTCGTATCTGTTTCGCTTGTGTTAAAATATGTATCGTTTTAACTAGTCTTCTGTGTTAAGGCTATTGGTTTATTTATACACTATCATTTACCAGCTTTAAAAATAACCTGACACATTTCAAATTAATTGCGAGGGGGGGGGGTAAAGAGTTCACCGTTACGGATCACTGCCATCTCACCTCTGTCTGCGTGGGTTCGAATCTGATGCTTGGCCAATGTGGGTACGTGAAAAAGCTTGTCAGTAGCTTCTCGTGGGTCGGTGATTCTTTTACTGCTTTGTCCGCCTTCTGCCTCCACCATTTATACTGGCCGCCATGTATAGCCTATCTTATGCATAAAAAATGGCGCTAAACCATACAACAACAAGAACCAGTTCATTTGGACTTTAAACTTAACATACAAAATTTATCTGCCAAGGACCAATGTTCAGTCGTATTGCGATTCACCGTTCAATATGGAACGCACATCATATAAGGACTAAATCACAGCATACAAGGACGAAATCACAGCATATAAGGACGAAATTACAGAATACAAGGACGAAATCACAGAATACAAGGACGAAATTACAGCGTATAAGGACGAAATCACAGCATACAAGGACGAAATCACAGTATACAAGGAAATCACAGCATACAAGGACGAAATCACAGCATATAAGAAGTTTGCACATCATACAAAGACGAAATCACAGAATACAAGGACGAAATCACAGCATATAAGAAGTTTGCACATCATATACGGACGAAATCACAATATAAGGACGAAATCACAGCATATTAGGACGAAAGCACATCATATCAAGTTTGTACATCATATAAGGACGAAAGCACAGCATATAAAGAAGTTTGCACATCATATAATAGAAGTTTTCTTAAGACAGCTTTGGTGTTCCAAAGTTCCAGCAATAAGGCATGTTTTAGTGGAATCGTGCCGCTTTAACGACTTATGGTTCCTACAAATTCTAAGTCCTTAATATATTTTAAACAAGACTTTCACCAATTTACAGATGGGACGTCATAGTTCCCTTTAAGCCTATTGAAATATAACATTAAAGCAACGTAATGTGTGTATTGCCGATGTAGACGCTTGCGTATTTTTATGTATCTGATGTACTTTGTTGTGACAGGTTATTGGTCTTTTTCAAAACGTGCCATTGAATCTTTGGAAATGAATACCGTTCATGTACCTGCTGACCTTACCACTTGCAGAGTATCTCCTTGATCAGAACTGTGGGTTAACGTTGTTTCATTGATGAAAGCAAAGTGTATTCAACAACAAGAACTCTTGTAAATATACGAAACAGGGAGCGCCCATTCAGTTCTGAAACGCTTACTAGAAAGTTTGAGATGTCTGAAAAAGATAGTGACTGATCTTATATTTGGATGGCGATTCTTATGCAATGATCGTACTTGAAGAAAAACTTACAAACTTTCTTTATTATTCCTCTGGGGTTTTTTTTCTTTACTTCTGGCTACATAAATAGTTTACAAACCATACTATTTTAAGAGCATAATTCAAATGTGTCCTTGATAATTTTGAAATGTAAGCTACACAATATGCTATCATTATCAATCTAATTCTTACTTTTTATAAATTTTAAGTTTTAAAGAATGCAGGTACAATTTACTCTTGATCACAGATACAGAACCCATGCAATCTTTTATTTACTGATCATGAAGAAACGATCGACTTATGATTCAAAGCAAGGAACACAAACACACACACACACACACACACACACACACACACACACATATATATATATATATATATATATATATATATATATATATATATATATATATATATATATATATATACACACAAGTACGCACGCACGCATACTTAAGTCAAACGAATGCAAATGTGCAGTCTATCACGTCTTTTCGCTGACATAGCAGGGAAACAAATCAAAGTGCAAAAGTTTATCTAAACAAGATAACATGAATATAAAATGTTCTTATTTAACCGCCGTATGCTTTTAAAAAGAACGCCCTTAAACTTCATGTCAGAAAATAGAAACCTAAGATAACCACGCCAATTTAAAACTGCACATTGCCGAAAAGCAATTTAAATGCTGATTGACAATACTTACCATGCTTACTGGCGTAAAGGACTGGTCCAATCGTAAACAATATAAACCCTGATCTGCTGGATCAAAGGCAGCTGGGTATCTTAGTTTGTGTAGTTGCAGTAGGATTCAACTTATAAGCAAGTACATCCGGTATTCCCTTTTTCTCTCCGTTATGAAACGTTTATTGCTTAGCGTAACAACCTGCCTCAAGAATTGAAATACCTGAAAGGTCGTTCTGTTAATTAAATGTCAGTCTATACAAACAGCTGTTTTGAGAACTTATATGCCACTTGTGTTTAATTTAGCCCCACACAGACAAACCTAACGAACCTGCGATAAATATAACCGACGAAGATTATTACGTTATTAAAGAGATCTAATATATATATATATATATATATATACACGTGTGTGTGTGTGTGTGTGTAAAACTATGATACACCATAATATCATACATCGGACTGTCTTTGATCACATTAGTAATCACATTGAGTATGTATGTATGTATGTATGTATGTATGTATGTATGTATGTATGTATGTATGTATGTATGTATGTATGTATGTATGTATGACGGACTGACTGACTGATTTTATTTCCTCTTCAACAGAGATTAATCAGATTAATCAAATTCAGAATAATACAAAATCACGAAATACAACAGAAAAGAGTATATAATTTTTTTTTAAACGTATACCAGTGTAATTATCAATGTAGTTCTTTCTACATGACATATGTGCTTATGCATACATACACATATATACACATACACACACACACACATATATATATATATATATATATATATATATATATATATATATATATATATATATATATATATATATATATGTACACACATACACATACATATATATATACACACACAATCACATATATACACATATACACACATCAATACATATATATGGGGAACAACATTAAACCATTCTCAAATGAAAAAAGATAGCAAAAGGTGACACTCGTATGTTATATGAGCCAGAGAGCATTATATCTCCGTGATCTGTCATACAACAAAATTGCGGAATTTGACAAAAACAGGATGGCCTTTTGTTTATGTTTGTTTTTTTTTAAATTAATTAATTTATTTATTTAGCTTAACTACTTATTATTGTTGTTATGCTATGACATGTTGGTTGAGAGTAGGGCATACATTTTATTGTAAAATGAGGTTATGCTTTTTGCCGTCACCAACGTGAGTTTATCTCATACATCATCGTCGATAGACGACAAGCAATCTACTCTGCTTCCAAGAAGTGTCTCCAATAGTATATCGTCTTCTTGATTGAATAAATTAACCCCGTCTCTCACCTCTAAAGTGTCAATCACCCTCTCAAAGAAGACGTTTCGTTCTTCAAGTAGCATTTCACAACCTAAGATAAGATGTTTCGCTCTGTCGTCAGTCTCTTTTCCACAGAGTTTGCATATCATAACTTTTCCAACAGGCATAACATATAGCTTCACTATTTCAGAGACAGGCCATAACATAGATGGAAATTTACGCCCAAGAAACCATATACTGCTTGGTTGTAAGTCCAAATGAATGTTTCTGAAGTGAATTAAATCGCTCCTTAGTTCAATATCTGTTTTCCAGGTAGATTCTTCGAGGTTTTGAATATTATCAATAATATACCGATTCCAAACAAGTTTACCTTCGGTTTGTACTCTTACTGCATAGTCTAAGAGAACACTTCCCATACCATATTTCTTGAATATTTTGTCAATATCTGCTGTAAACCCTGTCTGTGTTAGTGGGTTGGTCAAGTACTGACATAAACGCAAAATGAAAATCTTTTTCCAGATAAGAGTCCAATCGCCGCTACACAGCCGGTTGAAAAAACAATTTCATCTTATCTATGTATGCTTCCATTGATCAGAGTCCTAAGGTACTACGCGTTGCCTCTGTGGGCGAATATTTATCGAAAGCTTGCATACGTCGCGCTGCATATCTCTGACATAGCTCCAATTCTTCTATATTGTATGTATGTATGTATGTATGTATGTATGTATGTATGTATGTATGTATGTATGTATGTATGTATGTATGTATGTATGTATGTATGTATTTATCACACTAAATAAGGCCCATGCATACAGTCTATGGCACGAATGATACCAACCGCTACAGCAATGGTTCCCAAACTCTTTGGGCCACCGCCCCCTTGGTTATCGTCAACGCCCTACATAACAACGTAAGAAGCATTACTGGGCATTAGCGCCACACCCCACACCCCTTCTCGGTAATCCCACCGCCCCTAGGGGCAGGTGCGGCCTACTTTTAGATTCAGTGTTCTACAACGTTAGTCTATATATTACACCTAGATTAGCCTTTCTCTATTATACTTGAATTATCTTTCATTCATGAAACGAAAACTCTGGACTATTTAGGTATATATTTCTCGACAGGGATCAAATCACGTATCTATTTTTGAAATCTATTACTAAATGCTTAGACCCATAACAGCCTTTGTATACTGCACCGGCAGATCTGGGAAATACGATATTTGTCGTTAGATGTTTTGGTAATCGTAATTTACGCACGGATACATACGGTAACTCATAAATGCCGGGTTACATCCCACAGTACAGGCCGATTACTAATAGTATTAGATATTAATCGATATCAAAGCTTTCAAGCGGATGATTTGACGGAGTTTACGTACAGAAAGAAGGCTTAGCATGACAAACTGCCTGGAGCTAAACTTTACGAAATGTATGGAAGCATACGATAATAATGGCTCGACAAGGGTGACCTGTTAAAAGTGAGCACAGCTAAGTGCCTTGCATACGTCAATATTATAGATAACAATCATAATATACAGTGTAATTATTTCACCACCCATCCCAAGTATAAAATCAGTTGTAATTTTGTTTACACTGTTTAATCATATCACACCAATATTTAATTAAACCTTTGGATAAACAAGCATAATCCTATATGATAATGGAGCGAAAGGTGTGTTTGTTATGTATGGATAAAAGGAGTGCGATTCGCATTTTTAACTTAGCTTTGACAATTTTTCAGTCATATCGCTACGATGTCTGCAGTGAGACACTATTAAGTCCATTAACGAAAAACAATTGTACAATATAAATAATTTGCTATACTTAGATGGAAATTTCTCAAGGATAGTATTACAATAAATAACTAGTTTTATAGTCAAATATATGATAGCATGCGGACCTGTCTATAATATAGGAGAAAATATTAGATAGAAGGAAGGGACGGGGACTTCAAGAGAGGGAAGTACTAGCAAGGAAAGCACGGGGCTAAATCACATGGCGTTACGCGAAGTGGACAGGCCCGTATAATAGCTGGGAAATAAACTCACTTTAAAGAGGATTAAGCACGATAATACTCATTTCACGCACTAGATAGGGTTACTTAAAGAAAATCACTTCATTATACCCCAATATAAGCATTAGGGCATAACCGACTTTTGATCCGGAAATCGGATTCCACCGGATACTATGAACTTCCGATTAATCGGAGTCGGACAAGGCAGGAACGACCGATTCGGATAATAAAAATAATACAGTTGAATTTATATAGCACTGTTTCTAACACTGCGTGTCATTCGATAGTGCGTTAATAAAGTTAAATAAGAAATCAGAAAAGTCAATATGGTCAACACAACCACGCTGTGAGACAATCTATTTAAACTGGCGGGTGAAAACCGAAAATGAAGCCGGATATGGTAAAGTACTAAGTAACATTCTAGACACGACAAAACCAGGTACCAGAAACCCCGAAACGGAAGATGAAATTTTTTAGAAAAAAAAAATACGGATTTAGCATTTCCGATTAATTGAATCGTATCCGGAATCGGAAAAATTTCATGCCCAAAATCCGGAATCGGAAATCGGTAGAAAACTGCTAGTCGGTTATGCCCTAATAAGCATGCTATCATATAAAGTCACTGGTAACCAATACATATGAATACTCTGTATAGACTCGCATGAGTTTATACAGAAAGCCCGTTTAAAGGGAATAAATAAATGATCACCTTTTGGTTTGAAATAGGAAAAATAAATAAATAAATTTAAAAAAAAAAATAAAAAATAAATAAATAAATAAATAAATAAATAAATAAATAAATAAATAAATAAAGGGCGAAAAAAGATCGAGGCGGGTGAAGTACAGATAAAATAAAAAATGTACTGATCCTGTCTCGATCCAAGTAGACCTATTACATAAATATGGAAGATTACAAAACATGGAACACTTTAAGGCAAACATTAAAACAATACTTTAAAACTTAATTTAATACACCATGTATTTGTGCAAAAATTTGAAATTCATAATTAAATTTAAAAAAAAAACACTTATAATAAATTAAATAGAGACTGTTTAGGGGTCTCTATGTAATTTAAGAAAACTGGGAAATTTGATCAAAATGGGCTATCCTTATAAGACACACTGTATATATATATATATATATATATATATATATATATATATATATATATATATATATATATATATATATATATATATATATATATATATATATATATATATATATATATATATATATGTATGTATACATATAACATCACACAAATAGCACAACACAAATAGCACTCACAGGATACAAGAAACCCCAAGCCAGGGTTAACTTTAAGAACGGAGAGGACAGGAGACCATGATGAGACTTTTAGTTCGGGTAGCCTTGTCATAGAAAACACTAAGGACCAAAATATCTTCCTATTTTTCATATAATCCCGATGGGACAAAATTAAGGTTAGGGTAAAGTAAATGAAATTTTTCTTAAAAACACAAAAACTACACATCAGGGGGTACACATCAACCCATAAACACTTTTTTTTAGGTTTTTCAAATAGGAGGAGGGGACATCTGTCTGGTGTCCCCCCCCCAAAAAAAAAAAGTTTATAGCGATGTCTAGCACTGGGGCATCATGCCGCAGACATGTAGCATCATGTCCCACCCAGTCACATTATCCTGAAAACAGGCCGACCAGTCCTAACACTAACCTCTTAATGCTGAGCCAAGCGAGGTGACTGTTAGTACCATTTTTGTAAGTCTTTTGTATGACTCGGCCGGGGATCGAACCCACGACCTCGCGCTTCCGTTGCGGACGCTATCACCACAAGGCCACCAGAGCGGTTATGGATAAAAGGAATGAACGAACATTTTGCTATATGCTGTAATCTGTATGGGAAAAATGGTAATCAAAGGCGTAGATCGTATGTAGATAAAATATGCAAGCGTTGTCTAGTCTGCCGAAGTCGATCCTAAGTATCTGGTCCAGTATCGATTTAAGTATCTGGTCCAGTATCGATTTAAGTATCTGGTTCAGTATCGATCTAAGTATCTGGTTTAGTATCGATTTAAGTATCTGGTCCAGTATCGATCTAAGTATCTGGTCCAGTATCGATCTAAGTGTCTGGTCCAGTATTGATCTAAGTATCTGGTTCAGTATCGATCTAAGTATCTGGTCCAGTATCGATCTAAGTATCTGGTCCAGTATCGATTTAAGTATCAGTGATCGATTATGTTGTCCCGATGAGGATATATAAAGCGTGCTGGGATACAAAAATTATGGTATGACAAAAGGAAACCTTGAATCAATTGCAAATCGTAATAATCGGCTTATCGATTTATAATAAGAGATATAGTTTAAGAAATATTAGATCAATACATTTTAGTTTATATGGCAGAATTATCCGTGTAGAATACAAATTAATGCATATATATATATATATATATATATATATATATATATATATATATATATATATATATATATATATATATATATATATATATATATACACCAGTTACAAGGACTCCCTTTTATTGCCCGGGAAACACTAACCGGGGGATTCGCTTCTTCGCAATAACCTCATGCTAACCTAGACTAGAGCAATTACTGACAGTAACAACTTCATGGACCATCAAGAAGACTTATTGAGATTGCAAATAACACATTCACTCAAAATGAACAAAATACCCTGTGGAGTAGTTAAAGGTGGGGATTTTTTCAACCAAATTCGATGCTTTGATGAGCATTTAAATTGCTATTGGAATTCCTGAAGGGAATAAAGGAGTACTTGGACCTTTATGGCTCAGTTACACACCAATCATTCATCACAGCAAAGAAAATTAAACCAAGATGTTAAAGAGAAAGGAGAAATTTACAATGCTCCATCCCCCCCGCCAACCGGACATCAAAGTCATATGACAATGCATATTTGATGGTCTGATCCCGGTAGCCGTTTCCCAAATCTTAAAGTCAATATTTGTCTCGAAATATTGACATGCTTCACTAACAAATAAAAGTCATTGTACATGAACAAAACTTTTTATTAGCCGATCAAACAGATGTAAATAAGGCAATACAAATGAGATGAGTTCTATATGAAAGCAAATATCGGGATCTGGATTTGGATCTGGTACAGAGCTTCTCAGACAATAGATTTTCCAGCAATCTTAAGAATTTTAAAGAATTTTAGAATAAATGTTAAATGGCATATATATATATATATATATATATATATATATATATATATATATATATATATATATATATATATATATATATATATATATAAAATAATAATAATAATAATAATAATAATAATAATAATAGGAATCAACAAATTGAAGACTAAGAGTTATAACAACTGTTACAAGCCAGCTCATAAGTGTAAAAGTCTTCCTTCACCTAACTGAAAGCATTGTCATTTAATGAAATACAATGCAGACATGCATTGCAAGCCAGATGCACCTGTAGGTGGTAATAAACGTAAATTATGCATTTCTGCATACGAAATAATGGAGACGCAGGTAATTTCCTTCATTATAATTAAGACTTTAAAAGGAAGCATGTTCACATATGCCTGCCTTTGCGTATGTAACTATGTTAAACTGGTAAAAATATTATGAATCGAATTATGCAGGGCCGTAGTGGGTGATCATGGGCCCAGGGGTAAGAAATACCCAGGTATTTCCTAGTTCTTGTAAAAGCAGATATTTCGTTTATAAAATTATAAAGTGTTTTTCGAACCGGACCCCGGGAATATATCTACGGTTGTCCCGCCTCTTTTCGTCCCTGAAGTTATGCAATAAACCCTAATGTTATGCGTCTTGTAGGCTGCCATTACCTGCCGTAGTGTCATCATCATCGACATAAATAGTAACTTTTTTGTAACTAAATGTTATCTGCATTGACCGAAACATTCATTATCTGACTTGGTGTCATCTTCATCTATCTAAATATTCGTTAGCTGACTTAGTGCCATCTTCATCGACATAAACTGTCATTATTTCACTTGACATCATCGTCATCGACCTAAACAGTTTTTACAGCAATAGTGTACTTTAACCAATGACACTGTTTCTTATCCTCAGCTAAATACATTTGAATTGCATTTTTGTACATATCTCACAGTTAGCAAAATCTAAAAACAATGTATTTAAAACTGAACTGAATTAAAAGCAGTTCGAATCAGCTCTGTGTCATCAAGTATTGCCACTACACTATTATTCTTTGTGCGATTTGTTTGATGAGAACCAGATATATAGTTTCGCATTTTCTTTTCCTCTCTTAATTATAAAACATTCTACCTAAAGGTCATGGTGGTATAGATAATTTATAATCACCTTACTTTTATCTTTACTGACACTGTCTAAACGGTTCATTAATTTTCTCCTAAATTCTGTCACGTATACCGAGTGGTTCATCTGTCTGTCTAAAACTTGTATTGGATGACTGCCAGTAAACAATAACCTAATCTTTGTATCAAATGGTCTACTTCTAGGTGTTAATTAATTGTACCTGGTGCAATATAATACCGGGCACGGAAGATCGGTATCACAAATGCTATTTTGCAAGCAGTTGATAATAATAACGTCTACACTTACCAAACACGTCTATGATAACCAGACACGACTATGTTAACTACACATGTCTATAATAACCATTCCCGTCTATAATAGCCAAACATTTTGTTTTAAAATTCCAGTCGTTCGGTTGCTCTACATTGTTCAGAAAAGGTGCTGAATACATAAAATATCCACTAGCAATACCCCATCCACTACTACTACTGCACACCATCTGCGACAAGAAATCGTCTTCTAAGGTTTTTGGAAAGGGAAAGGACAGTCTGTCGAGTATTTGCCGCTTCTGCTACATCCACCCCGTCCTTAAATTGCAGACACAACGAAATAGAAAAGAAAACCAACACACAGACAACGAAATAGAAATGAAAACCAACTCACAAAGTATGGGAAGAATTATATCCAAAAGTACACATACCACAGCTTGATATCATTTTCTCAACTGCCCCTTTCAAGGGTACATTCTCTCACATTTTTAGTTAAAAGGTACACTATTTTAACTGTCCCCTTAATGGGTACATTCTCTTAACTGTTCCCTCAAAGAACACATTCTTTCAACTGCTACATTAAAGGGAACATTCCCACAACTGTTCCCTCAAATGGTGCATTCTCTCAACTGTTTCCTCAAAGGGCACATTCTTTCAACTGTCCCCTTAAAGGGAACATTCCCTCAACTGTTCCCTTAAAGGATAACACTTTGTTCCAGCTGCAGACTGAATTATGCTTTGACATTATTGATCGAGGTATATAATGTATTGAAAACTCAACATCCAACTTGCAATTAGAAACAGAATGCCGACGTTAAAAGTAAGCCTTTAATTAAATCTATCCAAACTTGTGATTTGTATGCATTGCAAGCTGTGTTATTTATGGTGCCCCAGATCGGACTCTCAAGAGTTCCTGTAATCCATCTGCACGATGTTATAATGACATTGGATGAACTACATTCAGAAGACGTTTAACACTGGCTTCTACATTATCATTAGAAGAGCTTACGCGCATTCTTAATGTCTCAAGTGTGTGACTAGATTTTAAATTGTAGATTTGGCAGATGTGGGTTCATGCCTTGTTTATTACATTGCATTAGAAGTACATTACACTGGTAATGGAGGGTTTTTTTTATTAAAAAAAAGTGTACATTAAGGACGTAGTTGTTTCTGATCGAAGTGTCGCCAAAATGTCCACTATGCAAAAAAATTTATTTACAAAAAAGCATGTTATTACAGAATGTTCAAAAACTCAATCTGATAGGAATACAATTATCACAAATATTACGGTAAATCAGTTATATGAAGCAAAACAATTATTATATTTGGATGGAAATTTGTCAAGTGATATTTTACAGCAAATAAGAGATTTCCTTATTAAGACTATGACAGCATGCGGACCGATAAGAACTTATGGGGAAAATTTTAGATAAGGAGGGAACAGGGAACTCAGGTGAGAAAAGTACAAGCAATTCTATAGCATGGGGCTATATCACATGGCGCTACGCGAAGTGGACAGGCCCGTGCAAGAGTTGGGAACAAAGCTCACCTAGAGACATTTACATTACAACAAAACATGGATTAGATAGATTATATGGTTAAGTTTGTTTTTCTTAAGGGAAGCATGCTATCATATAGAAATCACTGGTTAGTATATGTATTTACTCTGTGGAGATCATGAATCTACACAGAAGCCCGTTTTAAGGGAATATAAACAATTTTGGAATGGAATAAGGACTTAATTATAAATAAATAAAGATTACAAATGGATCGAAAAGGGTGAAGTGCGAAAAATAATAAAAAAATTGCACGAATCCCATTTCGATTAAAGTAATCTAGTATATAAATAAGGAAATTACAAACATGGAACATCATAGAACAAACAGTAAAACAATAGGGTGTTTTATTTTTAAGACACCATGTTTTGTACTAAATTCAAAATTTTTGAACATATATGATTTTAATGGAAATAAAGTATGTATTGAAATAAATACCGTTTTTAAAGGTATTTATATGGTTAGAAAAACTGGGACATTTGACAAGAATGGCTATCCTAACAAATATATAATATTCATATGAATATAGCATCATACATATAGCACAACACAAATAGCAGACACAGGATTTAGGAGACCCCTAGCCAGGGTTAACTTTATGAAATAAGACAGAGACCCATGATGGACCTTGTGGTTCGGGTGAAACTGTCATAGAAAAACACTAAGGGAAAATATCCTCCTATTACCATATAATCCCGATGGGAAAAATTAAGGTTAGGATAATTTAAATGAAATTTATAAAAAAACACATAACTACATATCGGGGGGAACACACACCTACATGAAACCTTTCTAGTTTTTTCAATAGGGGGAGGGGGCATCTGTCTGGTGCCCCCCAAAAAGAAAAAAAAAAAAATAGTTGTTTCTTCGTTGGTACTTTTAGACCAGTGCGTACAATATGTTCCTGTCCTTTAAAAGCCATATTATTCAACCACAGCTTGAATCAAAAATCTTCATCAAGCATGGACTTTCTTCTTAGGTCATTGTGTTTTCCTTGAATAGGAGTAAGGGCTTCGTGTTAGCTTAAGCATGTTGTCGATATATACGGACCTTCTCGGCTAATATCCAGTGTATACTTTACATCGATTTTCTTACGGGTATTTGTATATATTAAGTTGCATTTGTCGCTCTTACTATTACTTTTTGTTCCGTTAGAAAGTTTGATCGCCATTTTGCAATCAACTGAATAGTCAGGCCGCCTAAATATCGATCACTTGCATTGGTTCACGTACGAAGCAAACATAATTGGTGACTTACTGTGTGGTTGTTACATAAAGGACGTCAAACAACTGGTGTAGATGCGTTTTACAGTGTTAAACTGGAATAGTCTTCAAGTCCACGAGATGCAATTGAAATTGCAAAGAAAAATTAAAATCATACCGAATGATTGGCCATTCTGAGGAAAAATTAAGATCATGCCGAATGATTGGCCATTCTGAGGAAAAATTAAGATCATGCCGAATGAATGACCGTGTTTTCTTGGTCAGTGGATACAATCTAGCTTGTTCGATGCCAAAAATGTGGATACTACTGAAATTTGTAATTCATAACTAAGACTGAGGAACACACAACATAAAACTAATCATAACCTATATTTTAGTTTGAAATTTCAAACCAAGACCATGCAAACAACTAATTCAAAGTTTACTACGAAATACCTCGTTCTGTGTTAATGATTGACGTGTTTATTAACAAGATCTTTTCATGCGGTTCAAACGGCTTTAGCGGAAGGAAATCCGTACGGTTGTGACAAAAAGGCAGTATTGTAAGGATACGTATCTAATACAGAAATGACGCATCGGTTTCTCATTCTTTGTCCATAAAGATGTTTAACCATAATGTAACCTTGCTTCTTCTTTTGCTAAGTATGATTGCCAAACGGTGGAGCAATCTGTTGTCATTATTATTCTCAAACATCCCAATTGTTTATTCTTCTGCTATATTGATTTTCAGAGAAACAACTGCCCGACTCTCATTGTTAGGATCAATAAATGCATCTCCAATAAAGCTAATTATGTGACAGTCTGAGCACATCAGCAACTCCGAAAACGCAGTCCAGTTATCTCCTAAATCAGGTGTAATCAGCCGTAATTCGATTTCCGTCATGAAGTCCAAACGCAGTGTTATCATATGACATGGTTTAAGATCATTGAATCTGAGTGGTTTTGTATATCCAATAAATATTCAATACAATATTCTACATTAATAAGTTTGTAATTTTCTTTGGTGAAGGAAAAGAAATATATGCATGGATTGTTCTATGTTATAAATTAATTACTAACTTGCATATTTGCTTTTAATAATAATAATAATAATAATAATAATAATAATAATAATAATAATAATAATAATAATAATAATACTTTATTTGTAAAACAAAGGCGATTCAATTTTTTGTTATAGTACTAATTTACTTTGAGGCCTTCTAGCTGGTATATACAATATATACATTATATACAACATGATGTGATTGGATTTGCCTTGATACTAAAACATTAAGTATATATATATATATATATATATATATATATATATATATATATATATATATATATATATATATATGGTCCTATATTGAAAAATTAAAGTCTGAAAAAATTCAGAAAAGCACGAGGTATTTTTATATTACTAGAACTGTTCCATTATTTTAATGATTAATCCATTTGAGATATCGATTATGAAAAGAAATGCAAGGAGCCCGCCTTACGTCACTTGGAATGTTGTTGTTCCTTATCTACAACTTTATCGTGTTTGGCTGGTAACAAACATGACTTTATTCCAGTAAGTTAAGTATAAGTCTAAAGCTGCATATATTCCAATTTTATCAGTAAATTTTCTATTACATCCTTGCACTACTCTTTGGTAATGAGAGTTGTAGCTGGAATAGGCAGTCGTTCTGTTCATATCAAAAGCCAATTACGTCACTGGTTTGCGTTGTGTTAATACAACTTGGGTACATTACTATGTAATGTTTTCACAGTCTGAGTAATTTTTTCATGAAATGTCAATTGCTATAGTTTGTCTCAAAATGCAGCCGACGTGTATCTAGGATGGATTTCTCCAAGTAGTTATCACAGTGGAGAATTTGATTGTGCAGAACAAAGCTTTGAACAGTGAGGCTCGAAAATGAAATAAAATGCAGAAATTTTCCACTGCATAAACAAAATAGAAACGATAATAGCTATTTGTTTTTGTCATTTCCTTCTTCCACAAACTGATGTTATATTATTCCAATATACTCTCTAGTCAATATAATTAAACATAAGGAGTTATTTTTATGACTCCATTATACCCTCTAGCCATTAAAGAAAAATATATAAGGTTCTTTATATTGGGGAAATAACAAAGAAAACAGATTGTTAGACACGGGGAAAAAGGTGAGCAGATGTAGAGAGAAAGAGTTGCACATGCTGTGGAATGTATGTATGTATGTATGTATGTATGTATGTATGTATGTATGTATGTATGTATGTATGTATGTATGTATGTATGTATGTATGTATGTATGTATGTATGTATGTATGTATGCATGCATGCATGCATGCATGCATGCATGTCTGTCTGTCTGTCTGTCTGTCTGTCTGTCTGTCTGTCTGTATGTATGTATGTATGTATGTATGTATGTATGTATGTATGTATGTATGTATGTATGTATGTCTGTGATTAAATAAATGAGGCTTTCGTCTATCCCATCGATCTCAGACGCGTCGAAAACACATTTTGCTGAGTGATTATACAATGCAAAGCAAGATTTCTTTGTCCGAGTTTTGAAAGGTTTGCTTCAGACGTCTGCAGATAAATAGTTTCAAGACGATAAAAGTTGGAGCAGACTCTTGACATAATTGAATAGCAAATCAAACTGTATAGTGAAGCATTGCAAGCTTTATTAAACATTTTGAAGTCTATAATGCATTATCAGAGAACACCAATAACAATCTTTGACCGATAATTGCAAACACTGATTCACTAACGTACTGATGTGGGTACTTCTCTTATTGCATACGCCAGCAGTGGTTAATCATCGCAAGGTATGGCAGCCCACAAATACGTGTTTTTGTCCCACATTAGTAAAATGTAATTGCTGACCAGTAAATGTCTGCCAATCCACCTCCAGGAAAATGGTTCTACGTGCGCCCTATCGCAAGCTATTTATACAGATCAAAGTCACTAAGGTTTCCATGCAGAATCTACAGGCAATTCTTTCTTAGTACATTTTGAATGGGTTTTATTTATAAGATATCGCTTTTTATGTATATTTCTAAGGCATTGCTTTTATTTCTAAAGACGAAACATTGTTTTAATGTCTAAAGCCGAATCAGTGCTTTTTTTTTCTAAGGCTAAATAATTGTTCTTTTTTCTTATTTATTTTCTATGGCTAATGCATTGCTTTATTTTCTATGTCTAAGGCATTGCAATTTATTTTCTATGTCTAAGGCATTGCTTTTTTGCTATGGCTAAAGTATTGCTTTTTATTTTCTATGACTAAGGCATTTGTTTTCATTTCTATACCTAAGGCATTGCTTTCTAGTTCTAAGGTTAAGGCAATGCTTTTTATTTTCTATGGCTAATGCATTACTTTTATTTTCTATGGCAAATGCATAGCTTTTATTTTCTATGGCTAATGCATAGCTTTTTATTTTCTATGGCTAAGGCATTGCTTTTGATTTTATAGGGCTAAGACATTTCTTTTTAATTCTAAGGATTGCTTGGAAGAATCCGGCTCGCACTTGATTCATTTCAGTCGTCTGATTTTTCTCACGCAACACGGCAGTGTAAAGAGTAAAGGTTGTAATTAAAGTAATTCATACCAACATGAAACTTTCTTTGTGAAAGATTTAGGTTTGATAGAACGCAAACCAGTTTTCGAGGCCGTAATGTAAAACATAGGAACATATTCCTTTCAGTGCATCTAAATTGGAGTTGTTGTTCTTAATGTTTTTTGTAGGGTTTAACTCTGTTTTCAGTAAACGATAGGCTGGCTATACATGGCGGTCAGCATTAACGGTAGAGGACCAACCCTGGGAAAACCCCACAACTAACCACATACCCACGAGAAGCTAGTGGTAAGCTTTCTCACTCACATACCCACACTAGCGAATCTGAGACTCGTGGCACCTCTAAAGTGGAGTAAACAAAAGTAATTTAAATTAATAGCTCATCTGTCTTGTTTTGTGTTTTAAATAAGTCTCTGGAACTCTTTAATTTGACAAGAACCTTCACGTTAAATTATTTATTACATGAAAAATTCATTTGGTAACATAGATAAGGCCAAAAGAGGTACTTTTTGTGATGCGATCGAAAATCTCTGAACAATTATAAAACCGATTAAATGATTAGAAAATGTAGAACAGCTTTGGCATTTCTGATGTTTCCTGTTAAATTGCGTATGTTTCTTTGATAATAAATGGTTCATGGTTGTCATTATACTCCTGATTTCTTTGAAATACCTGACATCTCATGTCTAAGTATTACTTATGACTGTAATGGTCGCAAAGAAAGGTAAAGAAACGAGTCGGTGTACCTTCGTGACGGTAAATTAAGTGTACAAGGATACCGCTACCTTACCGTACCTTACTCGCTTATAATAGTAGTCCAACTGCAAACTACACAAACTCCAGCTCTGCCATCGCATAATTAACCGCCATATCTGGATCTGTTTAATTTGTTAGAATCATTCGGTAGATCAAACAACATAGACCGTGGTCTACAGGCACAGTATGATAAAGCATATCGGGATCTTTGTGGGGTTTATAACTGTTTTACTCATCTTATAAACGAGTATAGACGGTACTATACCAATTACATTTCCAAGATGCTTAACGCTTTACCTGTGTCTTCTCATTCAAAATGTAAATGAACTCACGCAGGTAGTCATCTGTGCATATTTTCGTGCATACTGTACATGTTTCACCCGCCTAAGGTTATATTTGCAGAGCTCTTCATTACATTGGCAATATCCCGAATTCAGGATCGGTGGAACTTTCAGATAACGTTATTACTTTCTGTAAACGCAAGTCAGGATCGTATCTTATCCTGCGTCTTGCTCGCCATTAATGTTAACGTCACACAGGCCAACGCGAAAAATCAATGTAGATGATACTTAACGTGACATAGGTAGTAGTCCGGTCAAAGACTGTCACGCAATAAAATTTAAAAAAAACCCTACTAAACAATGTTTCATTTTAATATGTGAAAACTAGAACGTCATGAGATTGTCACGATAAAACCACAATGATATATTGAAAGGAATGTGCGAAATCTGTAACAGAGACTTCGGCGATTTTATGCTGTCTATTCGAAAAGAGGATGAGCGGTGTTCTCATTTTCAATACAAAGATGGGAATGACAGAGACACAGTAATGATTGTATCATATATACTGGTGTTTTTCGAACTAAAATATGAAACGTGCAAAGAAACATATGATAACAAACTTTTTGTAAAGTTGAGCGTGTTCCTCTAAGTGTTGGTCCATTTAAGTTAGTGGAGTAAAAAACCCAAGTTACACCCGATCCTGAGATTAGTATTCTTTCTGCAGTGTGTAGTATTAAAGAAACATTTTATAATTCGAGTTTCCACAATGGATGAAGATATCCCGTTGTAAATTTGCAATACGATGAACAAAGCATGATTGCATTAGGTCGCAATCTCTGGCTTGACTGTATTTAACGTTTACAAAACCAACTAAATTAGGATAAAATACCGTTATCAGAACGAATACACCAAGCCCTTCTTTTTCGAAATAAAACTGCTAGATTGCATAACAACAGCGTTGGATTCATGACGGAGAACTGAACAAAATGTGTTTCTTCGATTTTAGATAATAGTGTCCATACATCCAATCACTACACTCTTTTCAAAACGCATATACGTGTGCGTTTGTGTGTCAGTGCGTGCGCGCGCGCGTGTGTGTGTGTGTGTGTGTGTGTGTGACTTAAACATAAGCAGCAGTGAAATGATTACACTGCTTCAGCACGTACACTTGTAATAACTTCATACTGTATTGAATATAGGCCATTCATGATGACAATGTGTTTTATCAATATTATCAAAACAGACCAAACGTAAAACAATCGCCTGCTTTATCTTTCTATTGACACAAATGTATGAAATGTTTATCGACACGATCTAGATCTAGGGTCAATCAAGGTCACTACTTTACGTCACGATCTAGATCTACGGTCAATCATGGTCACTACTTCACGTCACGATCTAGATCTACGGTCAATCATTGTCACTACTTCACGTCACGATCTACGGTCAATCATGGTCACTACTTCACGTCATGATCAAGATCTACGGTCAATCATGGTCACTACTTGACGTCACCAGCACATACCCACAGTAATGGCAGAGGCTGAGAAATGAACTGTTACTGTAAGGTACTTGTGTCGTTAATATGAGGTACTTGTGTCGTTAATATGAGGTACATGTGTCGCTAATATGAGGTACTTGTGTCGTTAATATGAGGTATATGTGTCCTTAATATGAGGTACTTGTGTCGTTAATATGGGGCACTTGTGTCGTTAATATGAGGTACTTGTGTCGCTAATATGATGTATATGTGTCGTTAATATGAGGCACTTGTGTCGTTAATATGAGGTACTTGTGTCGCTAATATGTTGTACATGTGTCGTTAATATGAGGCATTTGTGTCGTTAATATGAGGTACTTGTGTCGCTAATATGAGGTACTTGTGTCGCTAATATGAAGTGCTTGTGTCTATAATATAATGTGCTTATGTCGCTAATATGATGTACTTATATCACTCATATGAGGTACTTGTGTCGCGAATATGAGGTAATTGTGTCGCTAATATGAGGTACTTGTGTCGCTAATATGACGTACCTGTGTCGCTAATATGAGGTACTTGTGTCGCGCATATGAGGTACTTGTGTCGCTAATATGATGTGCTTGTGTACATAAGAACACATGTCAAAACCATTGCAAATGCAATGAAACAAACGACACAACAGTGTCATTATCCTAAAAATAGGACAAGCGACAAAAGAGAGGTCGAAATACAGTGCCGTTAACTAGAATTTTTTATGTGACATATTTGCTAGTTGCGAAACGTAAATGTTTTCTCTAGCGGCGTTGTACCTCTAACGGCTTTTATTTAAAAATCGATACCTCCCTCTAGTTCCCAAATGATGCACATACATTTGGAACAATTGTTTGCTCTGCTTTTATTTAAACATTGATACTTCACTTTATTTCCAACAAAATACAAATGCATTTTGAAGCAATTTTTTTTTGCAATAATCACGTTGTTAAGATTATATTGTTTTAAACAAAGTAACGGAAAGAAGTAAACCCAATAAGGTTTTTTTTTTTAAATGCAGCCAACAATTTAATAGTCTAAGTTACACTGTGACAATTTCTAAGGAACTTACAGTATTGTGAATTAAATTAAATTAAATTAAATCCCAAATGATCGTAAATGTTCTATCGCAAGTCCTACTTAGTCAACAGGACACAAATTGTATCTGCAAATGGAATACACTCCAGCCCAGTTGATATATGTTGTGGTATTCAACAGACGGTCTATTCATGGACTTCTTAACTTTATTTTGTACATTCGGTTGCTCTAAAGTGTCATAGCTCATCATCGAGTGTCTCACCAATTGTACGTTGTTGACACCCAAATATACAAATCTAGCCAACCAACTGAAGCTGATGCTACTATCCAAGGAGGAAAGAGGTGCATTTTTGATGAGAAATCATGGATGACATCTAACAAGCTGCATATGACTGATGATAAAATTGAGGCCATTCTGATCACAACACAAAGACGTTCTCATTCACATCCGTTACCTCAAAACATAAAACGAAACCTAGGTGTTACTCTTGACAGTATTGCAACATTGCAACATGTCATGAACATATGTAAGACTGCATATCTTGAGCTGAGACGCGTCAGCTCCAATCGCAAATATCTTTCAGTTGGTGTGACTAAAACACTTGCGTGTTCATTAGTACTTTCAAGACTGGTCTATTGTAAATCAATTCTGGCTGGTTCGTCATAATATCTACTCCAGACATTTCAAAAAGTTCAAAACACAGCTGATCGGATCATTCTTAGAGTACCACGATCAGAGCACACCTTCCCGCTGTTTCTGTACCTTACACTGGCTATTGTTTCGATCCAGAATCAAACACACAATGTGTTCTCTGTGATACGTTTCACTGACGGACTCCAGTCCAACATACCTATCTGACCTCGCCCATTTGTACACACAAAATACTTTCGCTCTTCTTCTGACATTCGTATACTCATTATTCCAACTATGAAAATGAAGTCATACGGACAACGTTCTTTTGCATACCAGGGATCAGCTATTTGAAACGAATTGCCTATATTGAAATTAGACACAGTGATCTCTTTCAAGAATGCTCTTAAAGCTCGCCTTTTTGGACTGCAAGAACAAACTTATAAAGGCCTAATAATGTTTCCTACCTTAAACAATTTCAGCAATTTTTTGTTTTCTAATTTCATGGGGGTTTAGTGGGGGGTATGTAGTCATTTCATTATATTTCTTGTAAAGCGCTTAGAGATTCTAAAGATTAGGCGCTATACAAATTCGTCATTATTATTATTATTATTATTATTATTATTATTATTATTATTATTATTATTATTCATGGAATAGAGAGATAAGGCGATGAACGACTAATGAGA
The DNA here is from genome assembly GCA_030141615.1 of Unio pictorum. NCBI lineage: Eukaryota > Metazoa > Mollusca > Bivalvia > Unionida > Unionidae > Unio > Unio pictorum. Next base: position 732,164 of record JARLTB010000318.1, read on the forward strand.
AATGACGCTGCTCTGGAGTAGCGAAGAAACGATTGGAAAGGTCTATTTTAGGGAGGGAAAAAATACATTACACAATAAACAAACATCCCTTCACTCTTACCACCGCAATAAATTATTATATACATACATTTGTTGCGCTGAAAGTAACATGCCTGGAAATCTTGTTGAGATATTAATATGCATTGTATCGCTTCTTTTTGACAGATCAGATAAAACCTTATTGTTAAACATTACACAGTGATGGGAATTGCTTTCGTCTAGATTGTCGTGTTTATTTAAACTCTGTGTTTGTCTTTCAAAGCTTTAACTAGTCGCGCAGATGGCGGTAACCCAAAACATACTTCACATCATTTCCTATACAGTTGTATACAAACACTCTGAAGGAAAGCGTATCTCGATCGATAACAATCTGAAATGGCATATTTCGTGATCTGGTAAACTATTTACAAAGCAAACAGATCAAAAGACAACTCTACCGATGCACCGGAACTAATCAAGAATGGTGTACATTTCTTGATTATATTAATTCTTTCCTTGTTTAGCGAGCTTGTACATTTCAGTAACCTGGGTCAAAGAAACACGTCATCGTGTGTTTATAGTGCATGCAGGCTTTCGTCCCGACCAGCTTATCGAATTTACTGTATATACAATTTACAACAGGTTTGGGCTACACGCATTTCCTCTTTCATACCTGGTTAGGTTTATTGTAGGCCAAGATTCGATGTGAAGCTTTCTCTAATTACTTGTATGTTACGGTTCTATTTAGTAATATTTTAAAACTAGACGTAGATTTGCAAATGTGTTTTCCGAAATGGTTTTTGGTTGCATTATTTAACTTATTATAACTCACGATGCACACTATTTTATTTGTATGTCGATTTTGTTCAATGTAGCTTACAAATAGATATCGAAGGCATATGGCATATACAAAACACTAAAGTGTATAATAAACGACTCTGACGAAAAAATTATAACCTTTAAAAAGTATTGGAAAGAACATTTCAACAAAATGGGATTCACAGCTGCGGCAAAAACACGCACCTGCATCAATTAATTCATTTTATAATTCTGGTGTTATTCTCTTTTTTTTTCTGAACGTGGTGCCTGAATGCTTCAGATCGAAAAAGCGTATCACTTACCAGCTTTCGGAAGATTCGTTGCAATTGAATGTAGGTCACTATGGCCTAGCAATAAGCCACACATTTATATTTTGAGGCAGCAGTTTTAAAGACCGCAGCTTGAATAGTATTTGCTATGTTTGCTAAAATTGATCAAATATAAATTTGGAAATATCTTAAACACTGTATGGCTTTCCTTTTCTTTTGAGACTTCATGCTTCCTGCGTCTCAGTTAAAAATAATTTTGGTAAATATGATAACTGTTGACAATATTCAGTTAAAATTCATCCTCTCATGTTCTCTTTCGAATTATCAATCCTGATCAAGACGTGTCACATTAAAGACGTCGCAACGGTCGATGAGGGATTACACGACATAAAAATGTATGCAGTCATAAAGCTTTAATTCTGGATCGATAGAACTCCAGCGACGGTTATTAAAAATACTGGCAGCGAAGAAAAAAAAAACATCACATGTTTCTTTTAGATTATGCACTTCATCTCAACCTTCACCTTTTTTTCAGCGAAAGAAAGGAGTTTGTTCACCGTAAAGCCACAGCAAAGAAAAATGATTTTAAAAAAAATGTGTTAATAAAGATGAACTACATACATTGGCCTTGATAGAATAGATTTGGGTTAAACTCAGTACAGCTGTTATGCACCATGCCCCGGTTGTCTTGACGAAATATTAGTTATATGACGTTAAACTAATGGTAAATTCGGGGCTTTGAGTGCCTGTCTGATGAAGGACTAATGTAATGAATGTGTTGGGGATCACATTTCAACGTAATTAGAGTCATGCCGCAAGGAAAAATACATCATTTATATTTATGAGGGAACAGAAGTTATGCAGTCTGATGTACATCTGTAAACAAAATACCGTATAATATGAATAAAACACTAGTGTTTCAAGCTATCAAAGATGAGGAAACGAAATATCGCATCTTGGATATACATCGAGTACTTGTAAAGAAACACAATGGCAAACTTTTCATCTTAAAATTACGACTCAAAAGGTCTTAGCAAACAAAGGAAATATTCTGCCGTGTTTTCATTTAGTTATTTTGTACGATGTAAAGATGATATCAAACATAAATTACAGTGACGTCATCAGAGACTTTTGTTAACAATTGTAAACAAAATAAGGTTATCTGGAAATATCTCTGACTACACATACGCGTCCTTTACTGACTGCTAAAAGACTATTAACAAACATCAATGGATCTTTACACGTTGCGTTCTATACGCTGTTGCAAATGTGTAGGTCTCTCGTATCCCAAGATGAGACCGTGGATATTAAAAAAGCTAAGCAATTAATTATTTATTAGCAAAGAAGAAAACAGATCGAAATGGACACAATAGCAGTTCAACGACAATGTTGCAATACTAAATTGGGCGTCTGCGGGAATTTTGTCTAGAATAGGAGTAGATGTAAAGCTAAAATGAAAGGGACGAGATTAATACTGCGCAACGGATTTTTACAGACGGCGAATGGGCAACTGCCCCAAATCCCCGTTGCGGACGCCAAAGGCACCCCGTCACAAGGAACATCCAATATCATTGGATATGGAATCACATCACAATTAATACTTCCAGTTCAGTACCCATATATACAAGTTTTCCTAAAATTTGCCCCAAAAAGTTGGGCCTGTCAGGAATCACAATTATTATTTCCAGTTCAGTACCCACAAATGTAGTTCTAGTCTAGTTTTAGAACATTTTATCCTCTCTCATTTTGGTGGTGATAGAAGAGTTCTATTGATGCATTTTTGGTAGGGATTTAAAGGTAATTGTTTATTCTTGAGAATATGAGATGAGAGAGTGGTTGTCTGTGTGTATTTTGGCGACAGTGCACATGGAGTAATAAGGCCTTAGTGATGGTCCGGAAATGAAATATGTGGTCTGTGTACATGCTGTTCTGTTTACAGTGCAGCCGCTCAAAAAATGCCGATCAACCCGACAAAAAAACTTCACCGTTAGTCATCATTGGATGTATTTTAGATTAACATATGATTTGTATCGATTGTCACAAAGTTGAAAGGTCAGTACTGAGAAATATATGTAGAGAACATATAGTAAAATTAATTGTGGTGTATGTCCCTATAGATCATTCGGGTATTACATTAATTGCCACTTATGTTGGCATGCAAGTCTGGTCCGAGAGAAACTACAAAGACCCTAACCTGTTGTAACATTACCCGTCGGGAAATCATGGTCTCTGTATCAGATTTGCACTCTAATAGATAAGGTTGTTAAAGAAATTACCCACTTTTTATTTGAAGTGTTATGTGTATGTTAAATGTATTTTACGATGTAGATATTTTAGGAGATATACCATTATCATGACTGAGTGATCTGAACTGGTTTAATTGTGACTACAGAATGGAAACCTACATATTAGAAATTTAATAGCTACAGCAGGCATTTCACTTGACTGGGTTCCATATCAAAGGGGGTTGGATAACAACTACCAAGGCAGAACAGCGCAGTCATACCGATAGAAGAGTCAAAGATCTCGAGTCATAATGGGTTTTTATCCTCTAAGGTCTTATATTGCAGTATAATGACCCCAACTCTTTTTTGTTGCTAAATCAAAGAGATGCTAGAAAAGTCGTCCATGGTATTCGATGCCGTAATTAATAAAACGAAATCCCTAACTCCGATTGAGTTGCCTGCAATGTGGGCATTGTTGGATTTTATAATGCAAAACTAAGTGGTAGATTAATTATCGCCTTTGTGTAGCAGTAAGACTTTGATTTTAAACTTCTTATAAGAAGACTGCTCCGGTGGCCTAAGTGGTTAGTGTCCACCACGAATGCGGGAGGTCGTGGACAGTACCGATTAGGAAATGCCCTATGGGCTCCGTGCCTTTTAGGGGCCCTGCGACAACGGATCAAATATTGATAGAATATAATTTTCCGGAAAGGAGGGAAGGGCGACAAAATTTCAACTGTCTAATGACTGCATAGGGGCTTCCACAGGATTTAATCTGGCACTGGTCGCGGGTTGAAGCCCTGACCGAGTCATACCAAAGACATAAAAATGCAACTAGTAGCAACCTCGCTTGGCACTCAGCATTGAGATGTTGGTTTTAAGATAAGTTGACGTGGTGTCTGGATAATGCGCCTGGGTGGGACATAAATCTACATATATGCGGCATGATGCCCCAGTGCTAGACATCACAATAAACTGTCACTACAGACATCATAGATATATAAATGAAACGTTTTCAAAGCTATCTTAAATGTCCAAACCACACATACAGACACGCACATACACATACTTACAAGGAAAGTAATTAGATAATGTACGTTTCAGCTAAGTTCTTTTAACGATTTGTTGTCAGCGATTAGGAGGAAAGAACGCATCTCGGTTTATTTGTTCCTTATCGTACAAAAATAATATTTAAAAAAACAACCCCCCACCCAAAAAAAACGCCCCCCCCCCCCAAACAACAACTGATTATGCAATTTGTATGGAGATCAAAGAAAAGAAAAGCATGCCTAGTCTTGAATAAAGGATAAATAACATGAAACCATACTAGTCAAGGTTAGATTCTATCATTTCGTATACATGTATATAGCCAGTCTTGGTACATACTGTGAGTAAGAACTAATGTTCAAGGGTTATTGTAGAAATATTTCATTGACGAGTCCTTGCATAAGCAAATAAAATACTATGATCTTAGGTTTGACAAAATAATTCAGATAAAATCTTTACTGTAAAATATGACATTTTACTTCGTGTCATTTATTGTGTCAAGTCAGTATAAATACCGCAATTACTCGAGTTAAAATTGAGCCCAAATTGCAGCCAATACATACCTCGATGCACACACACACACACACACACACACACACACACACACACACACACACACACACACACACACACACACACATACATACATACATACATACATACATACATACATACATACATATATATATATATATATATATATATATATATATATATATATATATATATATATATATATATATATATATATATATATATTGCCTCTAAATCTAAATATATTGCCTCTAAATCTAAAGAGCAGCAAAATGGACGCTTTATCAATTCATCTGAAGAAAAAAAGAAGTCCAGATTTGGCAGAGATATTTGAAGATTGCAAATCTATCATGCTATTCAAACAAGTTTCAAGTTATCAAATTATATGTTTGTGTTGCATTTGCATACATTGAAATTAGCCGTGAGTTTTAGAGAAAGCTATCAAATTACAACTCCGGTGAGCTCTATCGGGTTGTTCGTTCGTTGAAATTCCAGCAGTACGTTTGACTAAGGTATAACATTAGAGATTTCCTCAACCAAATGACAGTGGTTTCTTTGGTTTTGAACAGCGTTTGATTTTGGAATGAAATAAGTTTAATTCCTAAACATAGTTATATTCTGAACCACATTTTTCATGTAAGTCATTTTGTATATGATTTAATTATTTCCAACAAAGTTACTTAAAAGCAGTCTCGGATTACCCATTAGGCAGAGTAGGGCAACTGCCTATGGGCCCCGCGACTTTTATGGGCCCCATCAGGGGCCCACAGGGGCCCCCATGAGACCGTGACCGTGGGTCTGGGGCCCCAAAAGTTTGACTGCCTATGGGCCTCCACGGTGCTTAATCCGGCGCTGCTTAAAAGGATCAGGTATGGAGACCCTACCGTATTCAACATAGAATGGTCATGGTTACTTGTCTTTACAAACAACGCTGATGTCGTAAAAATGTGTGTTGCAGCTTTCGGATGAAATCGGTTGATCCACTTTTTCGCCGAACAAGATCGTTCGCAAGCATGCGAATTTAAAACAGCCGCGTTGTTCGAATCAAGTGAGAAAGTGCATGACTTGAAATATGATGAAAGGTCGGTGCAGTTGTGTTTTAAGGGCATCCGATAATGTTTAGGACCAGTATGTGTCACGATATTTTATTATTCAGTCGATTTGGTATACGACGTTTTATACATATTGGTATTATTGCGACTTTAAAAGAACTGTATGGGTAAATGGCGAGTCAATCAACTAGTTGAATGTACGAATAGCGACTTTCGATTGATTCAAGCTCGCGATGGCATCCTTGATAAATGGACGATTATTGATGACCATTCTTATTTTGTTAAATGCTCTTTCGTTGACTGTTAGTAACAATCAATCTCGTCTGCTCTTTTACTGTCGGATTATACTGGCATCAGTTTTGTGTATATTCAAAAATATTTGTATTACTGACAGATATGTACCGTATGTGTTTGCGCTGGCAGACCTGGGTCATTGTAGTTAATACGTTTAACATTTATATCAAAGACTTTGTACTGTTAAAGCATTACGTGCTGGCAGGTCAGGATCTATCCTGTTTGCAATTAGACCTGTGTTACACAAGAGTATATACGGTACATTGACTTTTTTTAATAAAAAAAATAGATTATTTTAATATATTTTTCCCCTATTCTTTACTATTCTGACCCAAAATTCTTTCTCCCATCTTGCGCATATGATGTCTTCAAACGAATCCATTCACTTGTTATTGCTGTGAGAAAATGACCCAAATGATGATGGACAGCGATTTAACTAGAAGCAATTATGCCATTACATTAATAAGCCGCATAAACTCCCATTATTATGTAATTAGGGACTCAGTTTCTGACCAAATATAGTTAACATCCAGTACGGTCTTCTCGCCCAAGTTAACGTAGAGTAATACAGTCTTCTAGACCAAGGGAAGGTTTGAAAAATTATTTATTTTAATCCCCTTTAATCAGAATAGTGATAGAAAGGGGATAAGCACCTGCAAAGGAAAAATCTCCGACTAAATAGTCGCTTGTGAAAAGGTAAATTGATTCAAAAGTAAAATGAAGGATTAGTTCTGAAAATCATTGTAGAGAGGACCCAATGAAGGGATACGAGAAAAGGTCGCGAGTTTGAGTGTAATTAAAAATGAAAAGACGTGTGTTTGAAGTGGTTTTTTTTTTAAAACTTATTTGATAACAGGATTAAATTTAAAATGGAAATAACAGGATTAAATAAAATAATGTCACCGTGAAGTATATTTTAGCCCAGCTTGTTTGTCAAATCTATATCTCCTAAATGATGATTAAAACCACCGTATATACTCACTTATCAAACGAGCCCAGCTGCAAACTGCACAGTGGGCAGTCGTCGCATAATGCCCTGGGTGATCAATATCTGTTCAGTTTGTAAGGAGTATTCAGTAGAACAAACAACATAAACCATGATCTGCAGGCGCATTATGCTAATTCCAATCAATCAATCAATCAATGAATCATCATCATCATCATCATCATCATCATCATCATCATCATCATCATCATCATCATCAATCTCTTAAACTAATGTGGTCGTTGAGGCACTGTGCTGCTGAGCTGAACATATGGCCAGTTCCTTCCACGTATCTCGATCATGTGACAATGCCTGTGTCTCCGCATAACATTTCCTTGTCCATTATGTGATGTTGTCAGTCCAATACCTCTCCTTCTGCCACCCTGGACACTGCCCTGCAGTACTGTTGTTGACAGATATTGACTTGTCATGCTCATGCCATTTCAGTCATACCAAAGACTTATACAATTAATTTAATCTCAAGATAAAACATCAATAGATAAACAGAACGCAAACTAGCCTTTCTGTTAATACCTATTATTTTTAATTTATACCGCTCCGGTGGCCAGATTGTTACTGCATTCGTCTAGGAAGCGGGAGGTCGTGGGTTCGATCCCCGGCCTAATCATGCTAAAGTTTTATATAAATGGCAACAACAGCTGAGGTTAGTGTTAGGACTGGTCGACCTGGTGTTCGGATAATGTGACTGGGTGGGACATCATGCTACATTGCCGCAGTACAAGACATTACTATAAACTGCCACACTGCAGAGAGCGTAGCGATATGTGTGAAAAAATTGTTAAAGCTATGTTAAAAATCCAAATCGCACACACTACACCAAGTCATGAACTATGTTGTTTGCAGCTAGACTAAGACTTATAAGCGAGTACATACGGTAGTAGCCCTTTGTTGAGATCCTTGCAGTATAATTCAGACAAAACAAGGACTTGGAACGAAAGACGAATCATTAAAAAGTTAGAAAAATGTATAATGGTAAACATTAAAATAATGTATTATTGTAAACATGAGAAAAGGGTATCATTGTAAACGTTAGAAAATCTGTCCAGATTTTTCTTGGCTAAATATGCTCTTTTTTTTTTACACCACTCTATCATATTCAGGTATTCATTTGCACAGTTTAAGTAAACCGAGATCAGTGACTAGATCAAAAGGGAAAATGTTATTTCGTCTCCATATATCAGCCAACTCAAGTGTGAAGAATGCTTTCACTGTATCGCTAATACCATCAATTTCCCGTACACTTAATTCGACCAGATGGAATTGAACGATGGTCCATTTTATTTTGGGTATTGCTTGGGGTAGGTCTGCAGATAGTCGACATAATTATGGTTACATCTAAGTCTGGCTGAATGGTGCTTTAGACATACGAGTAAAATTAAAGATATAAGTACTTGATAAAAACTGGTAAAGATCAGAGTCCAGATGGAAGATGAGAATCTTGCAAGAGTATACTGATGACTTTATCACTTATTTATTCGCATACCTTCCAGTTTGTTTGTACCCCCCCCCCATCCCCAATTTAAAAAACGAAAAGAAACAAGGATGTTTAACAAAAATGCACAACGGGTCCCTAACTGGCCAATTATTGGCCATCTAATCCAAACAGAAGCTACCGATGTAAACAAAAGACTGTTTGCTGTCTATTTCTTTTTATTTTATTTTATAGAATAGTCTTTTTTGTTGAAGAAAATACCTTTTCATCTGAGATGCCAACAAGATGACAATGCTAGGTTAGAAAATATAAATCAATTTAATGACAGTTTTGTGCATTTTTTTTATGTCCATGACGCTTTCAGTTATATGTATGTATGTATGTATGTATGTATGTATGTATGTATGTATGTATGTATGTATGTATGTATGTATGTATGTATGTATGTATGTATGTATGTATGTATGTATGTATGTATGTATGTGTGTATGTGTGTGTGTGTGTGTGTGTGTGTGTGTGTGTGAAACATATATTTTCTTCTTTTCTTCTGACTTTTATACATCATAGCATAACAAAATACATCCCCAAAGTTTCTAAACATTTATTTTTCTTCAAATGAAGTTTAGATGACTTTGGGTTATGAGTTTTGGCACGATGCGAAGAATCAGTTCTGAGTAATGTAGAATAATATTCTGTCCGGTACGTTACAGATATAAATTATTATTAGAACTTATAGCATATTTAAATGGAACAATATGAGGTCAACTGTCAGTTAATGTTGACAGCATTATGTAACAGGCGTTTTACCCACTAAATAATGAGAAAACGTTCTCATTTTGATTGGTCTTAAGATGTAATACATGCTTCGGTATGAATTTAGAGTATTACTATATTTGTCTAAAAAAATTGGGGCAGGGTAGGGGTATGGGTGAACCATTGGAATGTGCTGTGTGTGTGTGTGTGTGTGTGTGAATTGTTAACGTAGTTTTAACAATGTTTCACTTATATCGCTACGATCTCTGCGGTGTGGCAGTTTATAGTGATGTCTGGTACTGGGGCAGACATGTAGCACGATGTCCCACCCAGTCACATTATCCTGACACCAGGACGATCAGTCCTAACATTAAACCCTTACTGCTGAGTGTCAAGCAGGGCCGCTGTAATTACCATTTTTATAATTCTTTGGTATGACTCGGCCGGGGAGAGAACCCACCACCTCCCACATCTGAGGCGGACGCTCTAACCAATTGGCCACCGGAGCGGTTATAAGTAATTTGGTATATTGACATATATACAGGCGTTGAAAAGATGATGAATTCGTTTTTTCTTAGACAAATATAATCGTTTTAGCCTAACATGAATTTTTGCAAAACTTACAAACTGGCGAACTGTATACTGCGTTGCGTTATATGATCTCACACAGAGCCGTATTTTCTTCATATAAATGTATTCATATTACAAACGTATAACTCGCAAAACAACTTCAAACACTTACAATGCTGACATAACAGATAAATAGGTCCAGATTGCTTCAAATTTACAGACATTTTAATGTTAAAAAAAGTAATTTTCTCAGTGAGCACGCATCTTCTAGTGGAGCAAACTGTATTTGCTTCAATTGCCGATAACGACTGTGACGTTTTAATTTTGTATATTATTATATGTCTATAATAAATCATTCCGACCATGTATAATAATAAATCGAGTGTAAAGCTACGTTAGTATAATTTGAACATAATTAGAACGAAGAAACTATTACACCACGCCAAATGCTGATCAAAACTAGTGATAGTTTTATTATTTCGTATAATAATTTTGGAAGTATTGAAATTTTAATAGAGATAAAGATTCAACTGACTTTGGTAAATACATCGTAAGCATTCAGAAATGATCAAAGTTTGAAGACACCCTGAAGGGATCCATACTTTTTGCATAATGCATTCAACCCCCATCACTACCATTAGTATGTAATAAACTTTCATCAATCTTAGGTGTGATTGCTTTTTACGCCCATGGACATGTTTTATAGAATGTCTGAAATAGAGATGACGAAATGCTTTCAATAATATAGTTGAAAGCCCTCCTTTGATTTGTTTTTCCTTCTCATCTTTCCAATGAAATTTGAGACAATCCGCGTACTCTTGAAAGCTCTGGTTTTACCGTGATCCAAGGAAAATATAAAGACTAGAACCGTAATGCTTTTAATTGAAACACGTATCGCCATGTTGCTGATTGGTGGCAGTGGCGACGCACGGACGTAATGGCGGTTAGTTGATTTGGGCAATTCTCCACCAACCTTACATGACAACTGACAAAAACTCTAACTTGTTGCAAAGTACTGGCGTCTCTCAGAACATAGCTCCCGGGTGCATTGAACCCTCGCCGCGATTTCTTGGTGTTTTGTCCTTTTTTAATGCAGGATGAAATTCAACAGGTTTCTCAGAGAACTGTGGTGAAAGCCATGTTTACATATGAAAAGAAAATGGAGTTGATTGGCAGCTAAATTATACCAGGTGATTTTCCTTCAAGCTAATCAATGAATATAAATAGCATGTTCAAGCAGCTGTCAATATTCATATGACAAAATACGAGGACAATATTGAACATCTGTCACTTACCTTTGAAATGTGATACTTAGATTGAGTGAAGCATTATAAATAATTCAGTAGGGGTTATGTATTGACTGCTACGCGCTTTTGACAAGGATGCCGTGTGGGTGACACCAGTATCTTCTTAGTACGGAAAATTGATATATCATCCCGCATTCCGAGTTTGACCTAGAGAAACAAAGTCACGCGGTAACCTCTAGCTGACATGTAAATGCTTTGCATGTCATGTCAAATGTCAACGTCAACGCATATATTGATATCGCTATTTGCATACGTTTTTATTCCCGTGTTTGTTAACTGCCTACGTCGTCTTTGATGAGCTTTAGCCAAGTTTTCAAACCATACAGATAGAATAATACATATTAAGAGCTGAATTAATTATTCCGGTGCATTGAAACGCGTTTTATAACAGGATTGGCTAAAAACTAAGCAACACTGCAGAGTGTCAACTGTCCACAAGTTAGTGTCATGTATGTCTTTCAGGTTACTAGCCAGTAGATAGCCAATCAAAATGCTTTTTCTGTGTTCTTTGCTGGCTGAAATTTGGTGGTTTTGCTATGAGAGAGACTTTAAAATTAAAAAGTCGACTTAAAATGGTAAAAATAATAATTTAAATATGTGTGAAATAAATATTTAAACTAATGAGTGATTTTTCACTAATTGTACAACTAAAAGGAACTGAAACTTAAACCTAAATATATGGCGTGAATTTATACATAACAGTTTCTACCTGGCTTGTTGGTATGAAGGATAAAAAGTATCCGGCATGCCTATGTATAAGAAGAATGTTTGGGGTTTGAATGTACATGTTTCTAAAAAATAAATACATTTGGGGCTGGCATGAGTTTAATAAATAGGTGAGAACATATTAACCGAAAGTCCTCGAAACTACAGATAATCACTGTATTAATCAGAATGACATTTTGCTTATGAGAGTAAACTGACACTTGGCTTTCCTTCTTGTATCAAAACATGTCAGAGTCGGAAATCTGCTGTCGAACATGAATATGTTATATGCTTTGGCTGCATTTCCGCTGCAATCACTGAGAAACAGTGTTTTTTTTACCAGCTCATTATGTGTGTGTGTGTGTGTGTGTGTGTGTGTGTGTGTGTTTTAGTGTTTGTCTCCGTTGAACCCGAATGTAACACTTCGTTGGTGGCAGCGGTACGGATTCCAATAATTCTGTGTGAACCAGTTGGAATTTTTCAATACGTTTGAATTGTGTTTGACAATTCTGAAAGCTGTGATTTCAGCGAATCTGTGTGTGATATTCGCAGTGACTGGTTGTACTGTTTTTATAACGTACAATATTGATTGCTAAGAGCAAAGTGTGTATCACTGAAATGAGTGTACACGTATAAGCCCAGAAATTCATAGAAAAGAAAAACTAGTCCAGTGGCTGTGAATACAGTGAAAGAATGTACAGTACGTACTGATAGTTTGTCAGTATGTCTGTTGTTGTTGATAGAGAAGTTAAAGGAGCAATGATTTCTTAGGGACGACTATGAAAAAAAGTCGGCACAACACATCATTTGATGGAATGTACGGATGCTGAGATTTCAGAGTATGAAGAGGAACTTAACCTTGAGCACATGCAACCATCCAAGGAAACAAAGCGAAAACCTAGCGCAAAGAAAAATGAAGGAAATTTGGAGATCGAATAGGAAATGGGAAGAGAGAATTAAAATTAAAATGAAGCGTTTGGAAATAGAGTTGGAAAGAATTTAAAAAAACGTCAAAAAATGCAACGGAAGAAACATCTTCAATATCATTTAAAGTAACACTACAGCATATGACCTTGAACGAGGAGAAGATACCGTGACTTTCCTAGCAGAGTTTGAATCAATTACAAAATATGCTAAGTTGTCTGACGAGTTGAAAGAAAGTATTACAGCTAATAACTCTGTTAACGGGTGAGGCTAGAAATGTTGCAACTCAAGCTTGCGGCAGTTGCCTGGAATCAGGAAAAGACGGACTGGTCGCTTTAGAAAGAGAGTACATGAACATTTCAATACGTTGGTGAGCATGAGGAAGGTAAGCACAGACTTATCGTGGACTGATGGCCAGGATTGACCAACACATTTGGCATTTCTTGTGAGGAATATTTCTTGAAAGCCTTTCCACAAGATCAAGCACAATGGATTAGGAGGAACAAGGGCTCTAGTCGAGTTATATAGGCGGCAGAAGATTATATTCCCACCAATGTACAACAAGGGCAGAAAAATCGGTTTCGTCAAAATATGCATGTAAATAGTAACAAGACGAATATTCAGAACTTACATCAGCAAGCTAGACTAAGACTGACAAATGACCAGTCAAAACATAATAATAGGCAGTGTTATCGATGCAAGCAGTGGGTACATATTGCAAAGTATTGTCCAAAAGATGATATGAAACATCATGGAAACCCAAGCAAAGTGTTTTGTTCAGCCAACAATTAGTGAAAGGTTGATTTCAGGAACAGGATGTGTAAATGGGCGCGAGATCATGTTTGTGAAGGATACTGGTTCAGTTATGACCTTAATAAGAGAACATCTTGTTGGCGAGAGTTTCAAGATGGGGGGGGGGGGCACAAAGTTACGTTGTACAGAGCAGTGGGTCATTCATTTACCCCACTGTTAGCTGTGTTAAATATCGACGCTCTGCATTATAAGGGACCAGCGCAAGTGGGGCTTGTTTCAAATTTAGCCGATGAAGCCCCCTTGGGGATGGATATACTTAACAATAAAGGGTCATTTGTTGTTACGAGGTCGATGGTAAAAGGACTCAACGATGAGAGTTATATGGAAAATACGGACCAATATAAGGAGGACGATACAAATGAAAATGTCAACATGATCGAGACAACAGATACTAATCAGCGTGATGACATTGAAGTTGACAAACTTTTCGCAATGAATGCGGGGATGTGGTCGAAACTATAGACTGCGGAAATTCACAGCAAAGTATTCGAGAGAATTCCTTTGCTACTCGTGTAGAGGCTAAGAAGGTGCCAACGGCATTCTTTTTGGAGAATGATATTTTTCGGCGGAAATGTCCTTCTTGTGATGGTTCGCAAAGAAAGGGGCAAATTGTCGTACCAGAAGGGTCACGAAAAATGGTAATGCAGTTGGCACACGAACGATCCCTTTAGATCACATGAGTGTGGAGAAAACGAAAGATTGGAAACTCCAATCGTTATTTCGGCATCCGATGTAAAGCGATGTTGTACGTCGTGTCATGAATGTCAGATGACAGCAATACGGACTGCAGGTAAGAAAGCACCAATGGGTTTCCCACCAGTGAGAACAGAACCGTTCTCAAAAATTGCAATGGATATTGTAGTGCCGTTTTCTAGAATGAAGTCTTGACTAAATACGTTCTGACGGTGGTTGACGAGGTATCCCGAAGCTTTTCCTCTAAAGGATATAAATAAAACGAGTGTTGCTAGAGCACGGATTGAGTTGTTCAGCCTAGTTGGTTTTCCAAGGGTCATATTAACAGACAAAGGAACCAACTTCACTAGCCATTAGTCAGTCCATGGAGTTCGCCTTGTCTGCAACTTATACGGGAAGATGGCCTTACAATAAATCCATCAACGTGCGAATCTGAGGCAGCCGAGATAGAATTATCAGACATATCACTGGATGATGAAAACTTACGATTGACAACAATTGCATTAAAGCAGTATGTCAGTGTCCAATACCCACAACGAACAAGGGAATACTCTCGTTTCTTGGAATGGTTGGAATTCAAGACTCTTTTACAGACGTTAATAGTAGTGACTCTAAGCTTTATATATATATATAAAAAAATATATATATATATATATATATATATATATATATATATATATATATATATATATATATAAATATACATACATACATACATGCATACATACATACATACATAGTTTTTTTTAACGGGATGCGTATTTTAAAATTGATTCTTTAGTTTGGAAAAAGGGCGTATTCAATATATTTCGTTTTTCACTTTCTTATGAGCATGGAACTCTGTTTGCAATCTCAATAAACGTTTGTACAATTTTCAGGTGATAGCGTTTATTCCTCACCTGCATCCTTTTAATTCCTTTACAAAATACAACATGGGATTTATATGAACGCAGAGGAATGAGGTGCATCGTGAATAATTTATATGTACATGTCGATGTGACATTTATTATTCACTAATACCCATGTACATTGCCTAAGTAAACAGGCAGTTCCCAATCATACGCTTGGAAAAATGGGCACACATTAATGAAACAAGGCCAACAATCTACTTCACGGGAAGTGATGCGTTGCTCGAAATATGAGCCACCATATTTTACTGAACTGTCGAATCGAGGTAATTTATTTAATATATGCGTATTATTGAAAAGGTTTCATAATAAACGTAACTAGTGCACCAAAGTCAGCCGGTTGTTTGAGTATGATTCATGTGAAATATATGTCCCAAGCGCTGCTGATAACTTAAACACCTCAACCGATGATCTGCTGAGGAGTTTGAAGAAAGTAATCGTGATACAATATCCAAACAAGAATAGCAGACTTGTAAATAAGTTTTTGTCTTTGGTATCGTGTATATGAAAGGCTTGATTAATACAGCATTTAAAGCGAAATATACCCTCAATTGAAGTGAAAAATAACTATGGCGTCTTAAATTTCCCGGAATGCATCACTGCAAATGACGTAAATTGTAGGGTGTATGAAAGGATGTCAGATAAAAAATGATGTACATTTTTCAATGAACTTTCAAAACTCCTTTATGTGTCGCAACACTTTCAATCTATGTAGCACCTTAGGACAGTTTACGAAATGCTTTGAATATTCTTGACAACTATTCTTGCAAATGGCACTTCAAATGGAATAACAACAAGATAACATGGATGGCACTTCTGAGGGGTGGAAGAATTCCACAGAGAGAGAGACATTGTTTTAAAGGTGTTCGAAGTATAAATATAATATAATAGGGAAAGGAGTGGCATATTTTTCACCTCGGGTAATGCATATAGGGATGTACAACGATACGTTCTAGACAGGCCCCTAAAACTATAACAATTGGTAACATATCTCCCAAAGTGGAATGATATTCATCCAAATTGTGAATTATGGAACCGGAGAATTTGGAGCTATCTTAGCAAACTCTTTTAACAGAGTACACTTATAACCAAGTATTAGGAGTGAGCATAAATGAATTTATTTATGGTGAAGTGTGCACATTATAAATACAGGCAAAAATGTACTACCATATCTTGAAATCTTGCACCAATCTTGTGTTAATAACTTTTTTTTATTGTCTTTAGTTTGATGCTGGCTGATGTTTGGATGTATCCTATTATTAAAAATGCAAGGAAGTATTTGATGATCTAGGACGTCGAGAAGCTTGGATAAGGAACATATTTATGAGAAACGTTCATTGTGTCGTACTTCCCCTTTTCACGGCCAATTTGCTTTTTACAAAGTCTTTATCAACCTTAGGAAACTATATACATATGTTACAAAGGTCACCTTCGTGTACGCCTTAAAGATAACGTTTATCTACGACTTCCTAGATTAATGTATTATTACGCTCTTGAGAATGATTCGGTGTTGACGAGTAATGCATGGCGCGTATGGTGTCTTGTTTTACTTTTGTGAGAGATTTATTATTTATAAAAACGTCCGTTTTTGCCATGTATTATCTGCTGAAGGCCCAATTCCACACAGTGGGGAAACCACGTCCCGAACCATGACAACAACACTTATTTCATATGGGTAGACTTCTCCTGTTGCCCCTGAAATAAAAAATAGAACCGTCAATAACGAAGTTTTTAGTCACCACTGCTATCAGTAGGTGGGCGGAATGCAGCAGCGAAGCATAACCAGTCATTTCAGAGGCACATAAAAATTTCTCTTCACATCGGAATACTCTTTGTAGTCATTTACTAAAGAGTATCGTGGAGAGGACATTTAGTGAGTCTACAGACAATTATTTAAAGCCTCACTTTGGTGTTGTAATAAACTAAAGAAAGTTTTAATTAAGACACGAGGGCCTGTCCGTCTGTCCCTCTTATATATGTATTCTCCATCAAAACGGAAAACTTGGCACCATCATGGGCAAAGAACAGTATGAATTTGACTACTACAACCCGACATTGTCCATCATATAATAAAACATATACAATTGTTTAATGAACACACAAAACGTTAATTTCATATATATATATATATATATATATATATATATATATATATATATATATATATATATATATATATATATATATATATATATATATATATATATATATATATATATATATATATACTTACGTTTGGTTTCAAAGGTCACAGAAACACCAAGTAAGGAATCCTACATCTTCATGTCAAAAAATTAATCTTTAAAAAATCTTCACATAAACTAGAAAAACCAGTGTTGCTTACAGTACCATGTCCAAATAAAAACTGCCTGCTATATCACTCTGCTCTTGTTTTAGTAAAGGTTATAGATAAGGGATCTTCAATTAACATTTGTGTCTTATCCAGACTCATCTAGCCATGGGAAGATAAACAACAGCATGGACACTACCCTGCAGTACCGTTGTGGATAAATAATCTCACCTCTGTTCACAGAAGAATTTGGAGATAAATGGGTCTCTTAACAGACATCACTTTATTAAACCGCATCTGATCTGTATGCAGCGTGCTTATGAAGCAAATCCAACTCAAAAATAACTTTGTTTACGTCTTCCGTGCAGTCTATTTTCCAGTCAAATACTGCAAATATCTGGTTACAACTGCATTTTGCGATGTTCTGCATCCAGTAATTCTATTCGCATGACAATCGCATCAATGTAATGTTACTATGTATCTAACAACGTGGCATCATATCGCATTGATCATTCTGTTTTGAAAAATAAATTAGATTTATAGTTTGTATTATAAAAAGCACACTCTTCCTCTGCTAGTTCAACTTTGTTTGGGACTATATTTTATGCACAACAAATGAAAGGTGCACGGTATCTCAGAATGAACGAAATTATTCATTCTTCTTTCTATCTAAATAATTTCAATTAAAAAAAACTATGTGATAAAAATAATCTCAAATGGGTAACGATTTAAAATTAAATTTATGAACTCGCTGAATAATGTCCAGCTTTTTACTCGTCAAGGCTCGCAAAATCTGTACATTATTCAACTCTTTCAAAAGTTCAATATTATTTCATTGTCATATTAATGAATTTGTATCACAGACTAAAATCAAGTTTGAATCGCCTTTCTCGTTTATTAATGCAAAGAACAGACTCTAAGGAGTACCAGAAGAATCACCACCTAAATGTTTCATTAAAACTTACACAAAGCAAGCGACCGTTATCACATGTCTGCTCCACGATCGCAATAACGTTTTCGTTTCTTCTGATGTATTTAAAATAAATAGGCCTCAATTCATTTAATTGATCCATATCAAAACTTCACCCATGCATATTCTCATTAGCTTACGTTTTATCAAGACTTCGAATCAATCAAATATCTGATGATAGGCGCCAACTTTTTTTTTATTAAACCGAGCAGTTTTATCACCTGTCATGCGTCCTGCAAATGTAATGACTTATGTTTGGCAACAGCTAACGCCTGATTAACATACACACACAGGCAGAGGCGTAGCGGGGGTGGGGGGGGGGGGGGGGCAGGGGGTAGATATGTCCCCGGGCGCCAAGGTACAGGGGCGCCAAAATGAGGCTTACAACGTTACATTATAATAAGTAATTGACCAGTTTGCGACAGTGAAATCAAGAAAAATAAATCTTTTGTATACTATGTAAACCAGTCTACAACAGTGACTGAGTGGGTCATGTACTATAATTTCTATAAATTTATTCTTTAAATACAATGTTTTATTAAAATTTAAATTGTTTTCCTTATTCAATGTAATAGAAAAATGTGATTAAATGGGGAGGGGGCTGGGGTGCCAATTTTATAGTTCGTCCCCGGGCGCAAAATATCATAGCTACGCCTCTGCACACAGGAATAACAATTCCTAAAATTATTTAAAGAGCTTCGCATTATTGAATATCAAACACTTATATTTTCATTGTTTAAGAATCTATATAGACTTTATTACTAAAGCATGATCATACACGTCAGTCAAATAACGTACATACAATAAATATGGCTTGTATTTAATTTCAGACACCAAGACCTTTGAAATCAACTTGAGCATCTTGAGAGATGTCTGGTAAGTTGAGTGTCCAGTTAACAAGTGATAACAGAGTCAAAATTCAGGCCTGCCAAAGCTATTTGGTTAGAAATCCTGTGAGTTATATCTAGTATCCTGCTTTTATCCGAAGATCTGGCAGGGCTGAAAGTATATCACACAGACAAAAACGAACTTCAAAAGTACCCTTTTCCAACAGCGGTCTTATCGGTGTAACCTGGCCATTGGTCTCCTTTTCAGATAAAAAAAAAAGCATCATGGTCGCACGATATGCTGATAAATCAGTAACGAACAGTTTTTGTTTTGATTGTTAGTAATATAAAATAGTATGTTCATGAAATCCAACAAATTTCAGTCTTGGGTTTTGATTTGTTGGTGAAAATATATCATACCAATCACATCTATCACCATAAACCCTCGTTCTTTCGAATTCGTGCCTTAAGCTAAGTGCTCACAAACCCGATTAGCCAGCGTAAATGGTATCCAACGCCCGGTTAATTTTTACAGTTTGGAAACCTGAAATCTGGAGAATGTTTTAAAATCAAATCCGAAGACACAGAGACGCAGCTAAAACGCCGGCTTTTTTTTCTCTTCTGGGAATTTGGTAATCCTGCTAAACTATTCAATGTAATTACAATGAATATTGGCACGCAACATTGAGAAAAATGCGATGTTATGTCAGTAATTTAAATTTTCAAGCACGTGTGTAAATTATGATAATGAAAATAACAATGGAAATTGAAGAGAACTAACCAAAAACAAGGTAGCCATTGTAATACGAATAGAAAAGCCATTAACCTAAACCTTCGTGATAAAAGACATTCTTTATTGCTCAAGAATGGAAAAAGCTTTAAAAGTATATCAGTTCCTTTGTCATGATAGTAACAGTCGTTAAACGCAGCCAGTTACCAAACGACAAGGGTTTTATGTCAAGATCTGAACAAGCACCATTAGACTCCGGTTAATTTTTCATGTTAGTTTCGGACTCGACCATTAAGTTGTGCGTAATAAACGAATGACTTTTTCTTCAGCATTGTATCGGGCAAATGAATGTAAAAAGCAAAACATGTTTCACAGCGTCTTTCAACAATTTATTTTACATCAGTTTCCCGACGGGAAGTCATACACCTGGTGATCAGAACATTTTCACACTGCTGCGCTATCTAATTTGCAGGCACCTGCTTAGGTTTGCTAATTTATATTGGTTTTAAAAATCAGTTACGTGCTACCAGGGGATTCTTCATGATAAATTTATAGTTATACGATTACTAAGTTTGCATTGCTTTCGTTTTGTCAATCATGTTTACACACAACTGTCCATTCGTCAAACACTGAACTTACGAAATGAACGAACATATTTCGTCATTTGTACGAAGTGATTGGTGTAATTTGTAACAGAACAGAAAATAATATTCAGTGACGATAAACTTAGAACTCGAGTACACATTTGTTAAATTTAATTAGAATTTTTTTAGTGACACATTTAATTAAATTTAAGTTAAATCCAATTTGAAATCTTTTTTGTAGTGACGTATTGATTAAATACAAGTTAATTATATGTTTAAATCTGTTGTAATGACGCATTGATTAAACATCATCCCGACATGACTTAAAATGCTATGGACAGTGTTGCATGGTTTGCAGCCATCAATCAACACAGAATATTTCATGCAAAATGCAAGAACATACAGGTAAGCCGTGAGCCATGATTATAGAACATCACGTGATTCGTATTTCACAGTAAAAATGCAGATGCATGTAGATTTCAATTTCTTTTTAAAAAGGAACAAAGAAACCATGTATTTACGAATCTGCTGTAGTATCTAATATATTTTTTAAAATATTGATAGATCCAATTCGTGTCATGCTTTCGCATTCAACTGCTGTCATAAATTTGCCATGTGCCTTTCCTCAATGCTAGTGTATTGAAGATAAAACTAGACACCGCTATCACCGAAATCATCAAGTCTGACAGAATAGATGGGTTATCTATTCCTCATCATGTTCCTGAATAATTCATAGACACTTAATTTGATCTTAGAGATTCTTTCAGCTGCAGTAACAGCACGTCGCTTGAATCAAATGTCCTTTTCATCTAAGACGGAATATTTTATTTGGCGGAACGCCCTGGCCCTTTTACAATGGGAATTAGATTGTTTTGTAGCT
Source organism: Unio pictorum (assembly GCA_030141615.1). Taxonomy (NCBI): domain Eukaryota; kingdom Metazoa; phylum Mollusca; class Bivalvia; order Unionida; family Unionidae; genus Unio; species Unio pictorum. Next base: position 753,814 of record JARLTB010000318.1, read on the forward strand.
ATACACGGAACAGAATGTATCAGATGTCTTGAGGTACTTGTTACCGACTCTCGAATCCAATATGATATCTGTCTGACACGTATAAGGAATGTTTCCTGCAGCCATAAACATGGTCGTAAAAGGTTTTCTTTGTCCCATTAATGTCTGTCTTATTTCTATCAAGTACATGAGCAGACACCAGACTATTCAGGAAAAACAGTGCCAGACTGGTATCTTTCTTCTTTTAGAAAAATTATACATTTGTTTCCTACTTAGTTGTATTTGTGCATTAAGATGCCAGTCCAAATAGGCGTGAAGATTGCTATTCCATTTCCGTCGAACAGTTCCAAAACAAGTTAATGACTGCAAATGTTATAATGGAAATGATTCAATGGCATGTGTAGCTTATCTTTTTTCTCTCAACTTCATGTTTAATCATTGATATTTATTTTTCGATGGAGTGAATTAAAGAAAACATACACCTAGAATTTGGCTGATACATACAGTCAAATTATCCAACTTTTGGTACCAAAAACAATCGCAAACACGTCTGAGTTTAGGACAAATTGCTTAGATTGTTATAATCACACCGAACCAAACAATGTGACCTTTGCGAGATTTCGTATATTTCAAAATTGCTAGTTTCTAATCAGGGAAGATCATACACAGGTAACTCATTACATAAGGTACTCAGATATAAATGTAGCATAACTGACAAGATTAATGGTCTCAGACCAGTGCCATCAGAATGTGAAAGCAAACAACAAAATAACCACACAAAAACACTTTCAGAACATTGTGTGACCCGTGAGTGTGAACTTTTGAACTTCCACCTTGCTCTACCAAAACGAAAGAGCATGCATTGCACCTTTATAAAATATCAGCTTTAGTTAGACGGTGCTGCCTAAATCCAAGAATTGTTATAAATATATATTATAAATAAATTTGATATGCATCCAAAACAAACATGCATGCAGATTACTTGATGATTGCAAATACAAAATGTCATTCATTTTTTAAAAAATACTATAATCATAAATGGCTAGCTTTGCTTAAAAGATGCGATATTTGAATGAATTATAAATGGCTAGCTCTGCATAACAAAAACACATACGAATGAATTATAAATGGCTAACTCTGGTACAATACAAAAAAACGTTAAGTAACTTAATTATAAATAGATAACTCTGCTTTTTAAAACAAAACGCGTTATATTAATGAATTATAACTGGCTAGCTCAGCTAAAAAAAAAAAACACGCGTTATTTGAATGAATTAAAAATGGATAGCACAGCTTAACTAACGCGCGTCAAGAAGAAGGATGAAAATCTGTACTACCGGAACTGAAAACTACGCTATCAAAGTGTCAAACATCATTTTAAGCAAAAACAATTTGCAACGAAAATGGCCAACCTACCCAGGCAATAGGAACATTGTGGACAATCTAGGTGTATGCTATGAACAGTCGAACACGATGCAAGACAGCTGTGTTTTTCTGATTAAACACCAGCAAGTAAATCAATATCTCATTTTTTAAATGGATGGAATAGTAATGAGCCGTTCGCCATCCCCGACAGCCGTTGCAGCAAGAAACGATCGAAAATATTATACAATGACTTTCTATTCGTAGCATGTCATATTATCCAACAAAGCGAACTGAACTCGATCTGTGTTATAAAATTACAACGAGGCAACATTCATTATAACACACACACACACATACATACACACACACATATATATACATATATACACACACACATATATATATATATATATATATATATATATATATATATATATATATATATATATGCCTTTCCAAACGTTCTGGCGATATAACATTTGGAACAATTTTTTAAAATTAAAAATATACCTGCCCCTATTGTGAGTGAAGTCTGTATTCCTTATTGATGCATATGTCATGAATCTTCTTTTTCTTCTTCTTCTTCTTCTTCTTCTCTCTCTCTCTCTCTCTCTCTCTCTCTCTCTCTCTCTCTCTCTCTATATATATATATATATATATATATATATATATATATATATATATATATATATATCTTTCACACACACACATACACACATATACACAAAGAGGGACCCCGCGCGTTAGTAACTTTATAAAATATATCTGAAGATATATCTCATGCATACATGCATGCATACATACATACATACATACATACATACATACATACATACATACATACATACATACATACATACATACATACATACAATGAATCAAAAATCACCAAAAGATGATCCCTAAGCGGTCGTTGTTAGATCTAGATTGGTTCAATATTTGTATTTACTACGACCACTTGAATCCAAAAGGATCAAAATGTCAACTCTCTCTCTCTCTCTCTCTCTCTCTCTCTCTCTCTCTCTCTCTCTCTCTCTCTCTCTCTCACACACACACACACACACACACACACACACACAAAGGAGCCCCCCGCGCCCCCCGCGCGTTAGTATTTTTGTTTAAAAAAAAACTATATCTGAAGGTAGAAAGAAAATTTAAAGCGATGGTTGATGTCCAATATCGTATAAAACTTGTTTGAAAGTTTATTTCCAAATTTTGCCCTACGTGTAAATCCAGGGGCGTGGGCGGGGGTGGGGTGCGTCAAATCAGGACCTGCGTTTGCAAAGCCGGTGCTGCCCAAGATAAGATCTTAAAGTTTAAAGGTGTCAACACTTTAGACACTCTGTACATTTATGTAATCAATAAGATGCGCTATAAAAAGTGTCCAAACAACATAAAATAGTCCTCAAGCATTAATGTTTTCAAAATTAGTTTTCCACATGAATCATGTGACCTAATTAAATTAAACAGCTGCTATTCGATATGCTGCAACACATCCGGTATCGCGTGCCTGTTTCGCGTGCCTTTTATACTCTACAGCAAACGCACAAATTTCTTTCAGTGATTCTAACTCTCAACAAAAAATACTTGTTATTTCTTTAACCCGTTGATAGAGGATACGAAACTACGGCGTTGATGACAATTGACCTCAAGCTCGCCATTTGCATTGCTAGTCATATGACATCAGAGGTCCAATAATCACTTAATATCAACAATTAACCTATTTATTTCCGCTGTTGTTGTAGGAAAGCAAATCGAAAATATAAATGGAAGTCACGTAATGTTTACAAACACACACACACAAAAGCAACTATTCTCAACATATTTTATTTCGAGAACAACGACTAGAAATATGTCACTGTCGGAACACGTGGCAAAAGCCATGTTTACCAAGGAGAAAGCACATGTAATTGATGTAGTTACGTGATACCCAAAAATAAGTCGCTTACATGTGATCAATACTTGATGAATCTGATTTTCTTCAGGTTACAGCGATACAAACAGGTTATTGTTCGTTGTTCTCTGAATAAATATGCTGAGAATTAAGTGTGCATTAAATTTTATATCAAACATTGACTTTCATTTCATCCTTCGAAGTTTGTGTACACAACAACACGGGAAGCTGGGTTATTGCTTATATCACGTGACTACTGGACCTCGATTTCATTTATATGAGCTAAATTGTGAAAAGCAACTGTCCTAAAATTATTGTAAATGTCGTAACTTCTTTTATTGATGTAATAATGCATCCTGTAATCGCATTGGTATAGAATGTGAAAAAAAGTCCATGCAAATCGTCGGATTTTGCCTTAACAAATATATATTGAAAAGAACATCTCCATTTTTGAGTAGATATGTGGAAATATTTCACTCTTCATAATGCAATACCCATTTCATGCGTGAAATATTTCCATATATCTACTCCAGTAACGTAGATGTCCCTTTTTATATTTTACTTTCTTAAGGCAATTATGAAGATGTTTCTGGTGTTCAAGCTAGAGTTTTTAAACATGAATATTACTGCTTTTGAATTATTAAAGATCGTGCATTTTCAACATATAATTCACGTATGAGCACATTGCGTTCATCGTAACTATCTTATTCTTAATAAAATATTATCACGCTTTTAATGCTTTTGCAAATATGTTGACTGACATCATCAGTGCTTTAGAGACATGTGGCATTTGACAGGTTGTTCCTGTACAATACTGTGTCTGTGTTATATGGTGTACTCCACTACACCGAGAACCCAGTCATGCTAAATTAATGAAAGTCGCTATGGTGATCTGACCCAAACGGAACGTCTTTGCCTTTTACCGCAGCATGCTAATAAATGATGCAAATGGTGATCATTCTGAACTGACCTCAAGTCAGTGGTTGTTATTACGTCATAACAACTTCATAAATGTCATAACCACTCCATAGTGATGTAATCGCCAATACCAAAGTAAGCAACAGTTCCAGACTATTGCAATCAAATGAATGATCGCTTCAATTTCTTTCATTCCAAATTTGCAGGAATAACATTAAAAATGTAAGAAGGGATGAATTTTGTGGATGTTTGCAACGTCAGCGGGTGTTGGTTTCAGCACCTGTTTGCACATCTTACCTAATGTTCTTCCGCCCCCCAAAAAACTACCAAGTTACTGTTCGATTTCCATGTCTGTTTCGGAGAGCGAAGTTATTCGACTTACTTTGTAAACACTACGTAATGTTCTGACTTGATCATTTGTCTCCAAATAAAGCAATACGCGGCCATTAAAAATGGCAGATATAATATGCTAACAGCCAGCTAAAGCATAAGAGTTCTAAGGCTTCAAAAAAAAACATAATACAGTGGACTTCAGACTGCGAGTTTGTTCGGTTCTAATTTAATCGTGGCACAACATTACGTTAGAGTTTATACGTGTATCTCCGAATCAGTTGGTATCGCGGCTGACAAGCGTTTGTGAGCGAGCAAGTAGGCCAGGTCCTAGGATGTGCAGGACAAAAAAGCAGTATGCGGGACCCAAGTCAGCTAAAGCATTGAGCCGTAGCAAAAAAGTATATTGCGGAGTTGATTTCCTTAAAGTGCGGTTACCTCGTTCGCCTTACCCTAGGGCAGGTCCTGCGAACAAGATAACTAATTTTTTTAATATGTATTTGTACTTTTGTGTTGAAAGCTCTGTGTGTGTGTGTGTGTGTGTGTGTGTGTGTGTGTGTGTGTGTGTGTGTGTGTAATTTTGTGTTATTTGAATGTGCAGAATTGCGTCCTTAATTTCATTTATCAAAGGCAAATGTGATCAGTTTTCTTCTGGCTTAGCGCCTTCCAAGTCCGTTCTATTTAAAGCCCTACATTATCTACAAGGCAGTCAACGCTGAACTAGTTCGGTTCAATGTGTCAAATTATAAGAGGCATGACCGATAAATAATTGGTTTCAACAAACACACACAAACTGCGCCTGCTTTTCTTCTTCAGTTCAAAAAGCCGCATTGTTCGGTCTCTTGAGCTGTATGGAGATTATTTTAACAGCCAATCAGGTCACTTAAATTGTGTCAAATAGGTTTTGATTGGTTGGGCATTACAAACAAACGTCGAGACATCGCGTCGCCAGTGAGTGTTCGCTTTATTATCCAGTGGCGAAAGATTTTATTAAATCCATGCAGGGCTGTTGGTACGATAGCGAAACACGAATGATGATCAGTGCACATACTTTTATCGACAGGAATCATCGGCACACGTGTCAATTAGACAATGTATTTAAGTTAGATCTAAAAGGATTTATAGCAACCATGTCTTTGTAAATACAATAAATGACACGAAGAACAAATGAGACTACAAACTGATAATATTATAAATCGTTGCATTCAGATAACCTTTTCTTTTATCGTAGTAATGCATTAATAATTTATTAAAACCATGATCTATGACGAGGGGTATGCATGCCATTCTAGGTCCATCAATAACAATTATAAAAAATGAAAACCAAAACCTTTCAGAGGATGCATGAAAAGCCACCAAAATATTACTAGAAAAAGAACAAACGACATACACGCTGCTAACTGATATTTGAATAAATATGGAAATCAGACACCACTTAGTAATTTTCCAGACATGCCTGATGCAACTTTAAGTCAGCCTTTGATACTTATGAAGGCAGCGTCTATGCAAATATTACCATATATACTCGCTTATAACTCCAGTCGAAAACAAACCTCATTGATTCTGATCTGCCATATCATAATGTGCCTGCAGATAATGGTCTGTTTTGTTTCCTATGCTGATTAATTAATAAAAAAAAAAAATGCGCAGAGCCATATCTGCAGGCGCTTTCTGCGACTGCAGGTCTGGGTCTTTGCAGTTTCCAGTTGACTTCGTCTTATATGCGAAAACATACAGTAATTGTTTAGGATCTTAAACCAGTTTGAGATCATTTAAATTTATTTAAACTTGTCATACTTTAAATGACAAAGTGGGGTCTAGAACAAAGGTACTGAAATGAAAAATATCTTGATGCCAAATAGTATCATCAGACGTCTACAGATAGTACCTTGAGGACATTCTGGTAAACCAATGATAATACAATTCTTTAAATTCCAGTAAACATCGTAGCAAGTCAGGAAGCACTTTTAAATAGCATGGTAAATAAAGATCGCATGAATAAAGTCACTGTCTACAAATGAATATATTCATCCGACTTTGAAAGATTTGAGTTCTTGGCTCGGATAATGTCGGTTCTTTGGACTCAAATCATTTGTACTTAACGAGAGAGAGAGAGAGAGAGAGAGAGACAGACAGACAGACAGAGACTTTTCTTGTCCACATCATGGCCGCATTTCGATATGATTTCATAATACCAGTGTGCAAACCTAATTCAATCCTGCGGTATACTGCGGTACAAAATTATTCGTGGTACCCAGCTCCGATATTTGAGCAAGTGACGTTTAGTTTAAACTCAAGATAAATCCCAGTGTGAAGATCAATCGAAGAGATTACGTTTGCTGATAATTGAAACAGATGTCTACCACTAATGTTCTTGCATTATCTTTAGAGAAGTGCTTTTGGTGAAATCAGTCTGACTGACGGACTGATTGCTGCTTTCTTTATGTCGCGCAATAAACTATTGGATATATGAAGCTAGTGATCTAAAACTGTTTTTTACACACGAAAACCAATCTAGGGCTAAAAAGAAAACGTACACACACCAACGTACGGTCACTTGAAATTTGACTGACGTTTTATTCTTTACACGTTTATTGGCTATTAAGCACACTTTGAGTGAATAGACGTGAGTTTTGGTGCCCTTTTGAATAAAATCAAGGCCCTTTTGAAATTTTGGTAAACTCCCCTACCCGCCACGCCCCCCCCCCCCCATGATGTAATCCGGCCCCGACATCTATTTACGAAAATACTGTTAAGTTATCAATTTCTTGGAATTTTTGTTGTTGGTAGCCTAATACGAATTTAAAGATCGACTGAACAATGATCCTTCTGTAGAAGCAATAAGACTCATTCCCCTGGCAACGAATTCAACAACTCCAAAAAAATCTTTCAACAAAAACACCAAAATGAATACCCACGAAAATAATTTTGAAAATAAAAGCCTAGTGTTTAATGCTTCTACATTTCCAGTTTTAATTAGTGTCTAAATTTATATTTTAAATCTCTAAAATGTCAAGTTGGTTAAGCTGTTTTAACTAAAATGCCATCAATAACTGTCCTGATTTGTTTGGTTTTGTATGTTTAATGCCATTTTTCAGTTACATAATATACTATACATAGCAGTCAGCATTTTTGACGGAGGAAGAATCCGGGAAGAACCACCAACTCACGAGAAGCTGCTAGCACGTCTTCTTACATACTTACGTAGTCTAGCCGTGGCTCTAACACCCGCGTACTGAGATGACTCGTGCGAATGACACATTAATGCAAGCGCCTTACGGTCTAAGGCCACTCTGGGTTCTTTATATCTGTCGCGAATAAGTAATGTATTACCCATGTTAAGTATTCTGCGTGCAAATTTATGTGTTTGAAGATTATACGCATGTCACTTGTAGAACAAACCTACACAGATATTCCTTATCCCGTGACTTAGTCTCTGTTACATTCGGGTTCAAAGGACACACAAACACCAAGTGAGGGTCCTATCACTTTATATAAAATAAAGCAAAAATCTTTACAAAAGCTAGAAAGAAATAACCAGTGTTCTTTACAGTACAAAGCCCTGAGTTTAACTAACTGCTGTACCACAAAGTTCTGGTTTTCATAAGGGCCAGAGATAAGGCATTATAATTAATTAAAATGTGTGCCTTATCTGAAGTCAAGAAGTCCAAGCTCAGATAGCCCTGGGAAGATAAACAAAAGAGCTGAAGGTGTTGACAGTCTTTGGTATCAACTATCCAGAATGCTGCCATTAATATTCTGGCCAAATGTCTCTACTAACAGGCTGAAATCTGATACAGCACCAAGGGTCACATCATACTTATAACACCTCCCTTCTTAAGAAAAAACTTTATGTTTTCGATACAATACAATTTTATACATCAGAAAAATGATAAAACTTGCATAATGCTTACATTATTACTAACAAGCATAAAGCTTAGAGTCACTACAATTAACTTCTGTAAAAGAGTTTTGAATTCCATCAGTAACCATCCAGAATAGGGGAAATCCAACAAATTGGTTACCGTCTATATCTGCATAAATTCATTCTGATTATAGAATAAAAACAGAACACTTAAGTTTGAAAAAATCCTAGAGTCCTGAACTATCCCAGTAGGTTTCTTCTTTGATATCTGGTGGAATGTTTTTAGCAAACAGTGACTTCTTCTTTGTTTCCACATTAGCTCTTCTCATCTCTTGTATCTGCCTTCTTCTCTCCTGCCTTAGTCTGATTCTGGATGCACATTCTTCCGTAATTTTGATAAATTCTTCTGGGAATGTGACACTCAAATCCCTGTTGTTAATACGAATATTCCTCAGTTTATTATAGGTCTTCAGCAAGTATGCATCATTGTAGAACATATATGGTATCTTCACAAATCCCTCATGTTTAGCCCTTTCTTTTTCATTGCTTAAGAGGCCCTCTTCTTTCTTTTCAAAAGTCAATGTATACCCTTTACTGTAGTTTAAAATGTCGCTCATCTGATCACTGTCCAAGTCCTCCAACCTTATTGGTCCAATGTTCACAGTGATGGTAGCCAATAGTGTGCGCTCTTTTTCTTCTTGGCCTTCCTTATCTTCATCCATTTTTTCATTTTCCTTGGCCTTCTCTTTCTCTTTTTGCATTTCCATGGATTCATCCAGTTCATCATCATCAATCACTGTCAGAATATATCTGTGTCCAGACTTCGTTCTAGATAACGGTCCTACAATATCCATTGCAATTTTCAAAAACGGTTCTGTTATTACTGGTGGACAAACCATTGGGGCTTTCTCACCTGCAGTACGTTTTGCTGTTATCTGACATTCATGACACGATGTACAATATCTTTTTATATCAGAAAACACTCCCGGCCAAAAGAATGATTGGAGAATCCTCTCTTTTGTTTTCTCCAAACCCAAGTGACCTGCAAGGGGTAGATCGTGTGCCAGCTCCATTACCATTTTTCTTAATCCTGCTGGTACAACAATCTGCTCCCCTCCACGCGAACCATCACCAGATTGCCATTTCCGCCGCAAAATAGCATTTTCCCAGAAGAATGCCATTGGCTCCTCCTCAGCCTCTTCCCGCGTAGCAAAGGACTTATCTCTAATAATTTTCAGTGAAATATCTGCGATCTGTAGACTTGACAACATGTCCGCATTCATTGTTGAAAGTGTGTCAAATTCAATGTCATCATGCTGATCAGTATCTGCTTGCTCGATGCTGTCGTTGACAACTTCATTTTTACTCTCATCCTCACATTGGTGAGTATTTTCTACCGTCCTCTCATCATCGAGTCCTTTTGCCATCGATCTCGTAACAACAAATGACCCTTTCTTACTAAGTATATCCATCCCTAATAGGGCTTCAGCGGCTAAATTTGGAACAAGACCTACTTGTGCTGGTCCCTTATAATACGTTGTGTTGATATTTACCACTGCCAACTGTGCGGTAAATGGCTGACCCACTGCTGTATATAACGTAACTTGGTGCCCCTCCAGCTTGCAACTCTCGTCAACGAGATCTTCTCTTATTAAGGTCATATCGGAGCCAGTGTCCTTCACAAACATGATCTCTCGCCCATTTACACATCCTGTTTCCGAAATAAGCCTTTCACCAATTGTTGGCCTAACAAAACAAGTTGCTGGGTTACCACGATGTTTCATGTCATCTGTTGGACACTTACTTGCAATATGTCCCCACTGCCTGCATCGATAGCACTGCATATTCTTACGTGTGGACAGGTAATTCGTTGATGTTGCTTTCGCTTGCTGCTGTAAGTTCTGAATACCCCTGTTACTATTCCCATTTATGTTCGGACGAAACATATTTTTCTGCCATTGTTGTTGTATATTGGTGGGAATATAATCTTCCGCAGCCTCAACAACTGGACTAGAGCCCTTGTTCCTCCTAATCCACTGTGCTTGATCTTGTGGCAAGGCTTTCAGAAAAAATTCCTCACGGAGACAAATAATTGGGTCACGATCATCCAAAAAACGCTTTATGTGCTGATCAATTCTGGCCATCAGACCACGATACGTCTCTGTACTCCCCTTCTTCATGCTCACCAACGCAGTGAAATGTTCATGCGGTCTCCTTCCAAAACGATCAATCAGTCCTTTCCTGAGTTCCAGATAATCACCACAAGCTTGAGTTGCAACATATCTAGCCTCACCTGTCAAAAGAGTTCTTAGCTGTAGTACTTTCAGCTCGTCAGACCACTTAGCATGTTTTGCAACTGTTTCAAATTCTGCTAGGAAAGTGACAATATCTTCTCCTCGTTCATGATCATATGCCTGTAACTTTACTTTAAATGGCATTGAAGATACTTTTTCCGTCACGTTTTCTTGACGTTTTACTCTTTCTAACTCAATTTCCAAACGCTTCATTTCTAATCTTAATTTTTCTCTTTCCATTTCCCATTCAAACTCCTTCTGTCTTAACTCCAATTCTCTTTCATTCTTCTTTGCACTAGGTTTGCGCTTTGTTTCCTTGGGTGGTTGCATGTGCTCAAGGTTAATTTCCTCTTCATACTCCGGAATCTCACTATCTGTAAACTCCATCAAACTATGTGTTGCCGCTTTTCTTCTTGGTCGTCCTGAAGCAATCATTGCTCCCTCAACTTCTACATTATCAGCAACCGACATAATGACAAACTATACGTAATGTAAGTTCTATCACTGTATTCACATCCACTGGACTACTTTTTCTTTTCTAAGAATTTCTGGGCTTATACGTGTACACTCGTTACAGTGATACACACTTTGCATTTAGCAATTAACAACTGACTGTAGGTTATACACACAGTAACACCATTCACTGCTAATTCCAACGTATTGAATAATTCCAAATAATTCACACAGAAGTATTGGAATCCGTACCGCTGCCACCAAAATGTTACATTCGGGTTCAAAGGACACACAAACACCAAGTGAGGGTCCTATCACTTTATATAAAATAAAGCAAAAATCTTTACAAAAGCTAGAAAGAAATAACCAGTGTTCTTTACAGTACAAAGCCCTGAGTTTAACTAACTGCTGTACCACAAAGTTCTGGTTTTCATAAGGGCCAGAGATAAGGCATTATAATTAATTAAAATGTGTGCCTTATCTGAAGTCAAGAAGTCCAAGCTCAGATAGCCCTGGGAAGATAAACAAAAGAGCTGAAGGTGTTGACAGTCTTTGGTATCAACTATCCAGAATGCTGCCATTAATATTCTGGCCAAATGTCTCTACTAACAGGCTGAAATCTGATACAGCACCAAGGGTCACATCATACTTATAACAGTCTCCAATCGGATACGTGTCCGGTGAAGCAGAGAATAATTTTTTTCGTGCAAAAAATATGTCCCATAAATCCGATGAAAAAGTCCTATTGACTTAACTTCTTTATAACTCTCGGTGTTATTTGTTACTAATGTTATTGTATGCTTTATCTGTGCATCAGTGCTTGTTTAGCGTATTGTCTGTCTTAACTTGGCGTTCATTTCATATCGTCACTCCACGTGTATTAATTGAACAACGCCATATTTATATGCTTGATTTGGAAGCCTGTCAGCACACACAGTCTTGACCTGATATTAGTTTACCCACATGATAGATAATTGATTTTACCTTTCCTTTGGTTGTTCGGATCAGATATCTTTGCAGTAGGAAGCCCATTTTGAATAAGGGGGATTACGCTATTCTGAACACATGAAAGACAGCACTTATACTAACATACACTCCTCCTCCTTCTAATTATGAACAAAACCACTTCCCTCAATTCCTTCCATCCATGAGCGTCTGCAGGATGGGGTGAGCAAGGCAGTCACCGTAATTGTTTTGAAGTTCATATCAGCCTCCTTCATTTCTTTCAAAGTTCCATGGTGCAGTATTGACCTGGTCCCTTTTACTGCCCCCCCCCCCAATATTTCAAACGAACGACCACGCTTCCATCACTGCAACAGTTCCAAACTACCACATATCACCACCGATACCACCGACAAAAAACAATTACTAATGCCTTGTACTTCTTGACTGTTGATGCAAGCACTGCTGCTGCTGTTTCTACAACTGAATTATTATGTTTACTTGGGAAATAAGCTGACCTTTACTGAGTAGAATTTTCTTCTTCTTTTAACACAGCTATTACGTCGACTGCTCTGTCAACGTCTTTAGCATTCACACACTCTACCGTTTATTTTAACCCCCCCCCCCACCTATTTAGAAAAAGACAAACATAAAGTATATTTAAAAAATATGCCTTCATTGATTTATGATTTCAAATGTGAATCTTGCTCCCAATAGATCCCTATTACTGTCGACTTAAAGGAGTGTTACATTCGGGTTTAAAGGACACGCAAAGACCAAGTAAGGGTCCTACACGTTTATGTAAAAATTAATCTAAAATCTTCAGATAACCTAGAAAATCAGTGTTGCTTACCTTACAGTACCAAGCCCAACTACAAACTGCCTGCTATACCACTCTGCTAATGTTTAGTAAGGGTTAGAGATAAGGGATCTTAATTAAATTAACATTTGTGCATTATCCAAGCTCAGCTAGCCATGGACGATAAACAACTGCACTGAACCTGTTGACAGTCTCTGGTATCAAATGTAGTTGCCTGGACCTATAAACGTTGATTTACTCTTGTTTCCCACCAGTTCGGGTCACCCTTATATGATTTCTGAATGCACTTATATGAAATAATAAAGTCAGTGAATTTTACTTGTGTTCTGCGAAGGCAATTTTCTGATCTTTCTGAAGACCTTAGGTTGTTCCCTACGGCTCACCTTATGATCTCTCCAAGTCGCTCAACTGCCTCTCCAGTTAGCTCAACGATTTCATCAACTCGTCCAACGGCCTCTCTGGTTCACTCTACGATCTCTCAACTCGCCCAACGGTCTCTCTAGTTCACTCTACTATCTCTCCTACTCGCACAACGGTCCTTTCAGTTCCCTCTACAATCTCTCCAGCTTTTCCATTATTTGAATGATGATTTCGCATACCAAACAGGAATGGCCCTAGGATAGGGATCTCAAACTCAAACCACAAAGATGGGCGCATTGGGGTTTTCGATGACCCAAGGACCGCATCACCTTTGTTATCTCTCATGCCATCTTGTGACGCCATTCATTTTGACACATGATACAGCTCGGCGGGCCGCGTGTTTGAGACACCTGTTTTAGGTCAAAGCGGTTGCCTTGGGATCCGCGCCTTTGGGCTCCCGTACTTCAATTGACAAGGATGTAGGCAAACTACTACAGTTAATCCACTGGCTGGGCCACGTTGCGTTGACTCAGAAAAATTTTAACGCCTGACCCGATGAAATACTGACAGTACTTTGTATTAATTAAAAATAAAGAATTTTTTATTGAAAACAAAATGACAATTTATGTTCTTTGAAAATTCTGATTTTGTTTTAATTTCTTTCAGGTAAACATTAAATTCCTCGCACTTGTCTCTAGTATAACGTTCAGGATGTCATCACGAATTTAAACTCTTTTTGACACATTTATGTTGGAATTTATTTTAGCAAATTTAACACTAATTGCTTCATAATCATTGTTAAGGGTCTGTTCCAAATGGGATATGTTACCAGTAGTATTATCTCCGGGGAAAATTGCTTGCTAGATGATGTTGCCGACTTAGGGTAAAGAAGGAAGAAAAAAAGTAATGTACATTTGCCTTCTCTTCCTTTTGGATTACTGTAACCGGTGCATCTTCTAGCTACCAAGATTGTTGTGATAACCAACTTGCACGCAATAATTGCGCACTATTTAGATAAGCGTCTAACTGACGTAGATGTTCTACGAACCGGTAGCAACCGTTAATAACGAAAAAGTAAAGTAGTTAACGCCCAAGTACATGGAGTGCGTCAAGTGCAATTTTGACTTTCCACTGTGATGAATTAAACTTCTCAATACTGTTTGCTCTCACATATAAGACAAATCCAACTGCAAACCGCACAGACCCAGATCTGCCGCCGTATAATGCACCGGCAGATCTTGGTCTGTGTGGCTTTTTTGGGGTAATCAGTAGAACAAACAACATAAATCCTCATATGCGGGCGTTTTATACTACTGCAGATCAGGATCTATGTTTCTTGCCGTTTTTTTTTTATTTATAAGAGTACAAAAACGGTTGGTATCTGCCTTTCTTAGTATGCATTGTTTCTTTATTACGCCTCGAAGACACCGTCTTGGTGGAATCAGCTAGCAACATTCATACGGATAAGTAAGGTACTAAATATCGATGTTTCAATCTGTCGTTTTTTTTTTTTTTTTTTTTTTTTTTGTGGTGGTGGTGGTGGTGGGTCTGATAAGGAGATACTAGATAAATTTTTACATATGTGTCTAGGTAGAATAAAAAACGACTGGTAGGATTCAAGCCGAACATGTATGTATTCGATTGAGTAAATGTTCTTACATTTTAAATCTGATTACCGGTAACAGGGCATAAGTTGCAACAACAATATCTCAAATTAATTTATCTAGCTGTGTAATGCTATCAAGCACTTGTACTCGTGATGAATTGGCAAGGATTCAAGAGTACAAATATCAATATAAAGTATGTCAGAGAAAGAAACACAGCGGAAAAAGATCTGCTAATAAATCATGTGAAAAATAGTTACACAATAATAATGTTATGACCTTTTCAGCAACAACAACAGCAAAAACAGAATGGGGATAGGGGTACCATTTCACATCTCTAACCATCAAACATTGAGAAGAATTACATAATCCTACATTGAATGCCTTTGCCTTATGAATATAATGTGCTACTCGTGGAATAATTCCATGAATCAGTATTTGGCATTTTTAGATTAAACGACCATGCGTCTATCTATCAAACTCGATCTATTCAGGATTTAAGTGGATTGTTTCTGACAGATCCGACACAGGTACCACTTTCAATCATTCAGAGTTCTGCGGAATCTCGTCAGAACGGTGGATTGTTTCTGATAGATCCGACACAGGTACCACTTTAATCATTCCGAGTACATGGTAATCTCGTCAGAAAGGAGCATAGAAGTCATTAGATAGATATTAGTTCACGTGACTGTATCAGACTTCCAAATAATGAACTTCTGCAGAATTCAGAGGTGAAAATTTTTATTGTATCCATGTTTAGTCTATGCAAACGAGATTATATTCGTTGTTTCTGTGTTATTTCAGCATGCGGCTCCCTCTATGACCAAAATGTTGAAATAGGATATCTGAAAATCAACATTATGTTTCTATTCAAATATTGAATTAGTCTGATGTGGTGTATGTATTCTGGACCATTCTTCAGTGGAATTGGCAACAACGCAATTATGAATAGCTTATACATCCTTGCTTGTGTCTGTCTTTCTTTTTCTTCATTTTCTGTTTCTGGCCGATCATAACTTTCTCAGTTTGGGCTAAAAGCTTAGACAACACTCATTTTTATCTTACACGAAAAGTAACGTAGCGCAAATATATACATGCAGAGAGGATAGATAATGGAAAATATCTGGTTATTGAAAGATTTCGCAACTGAGACAAATTTAACATTACGATACAAGTAATATACCTGCACTTATAAAACGGATTGAAACCTATTGTGTCAAGATTTGCATATTATTTTGCTAGACGTGGATGATAATCTCGAAACTTTGATGAATGTGTATTTATGACTGATTTCCAGATTGCACTGGCGAGTCTAATTGAGTATTATTATTACACTGATTACGTAGAAAACACCATTTCTTGATGGGAAAAGTAATTGGACTTAGATACTTCTAAAAACTAACTACACCGTAATTTCCCTGGAGTGATTCAAATGAACATCAAAAGCTCAGTAAGAAGATAGCAAGGCCGATAAGACCGACCATACTTTCATTGTACTATGCATAAGATAAGATCATATTAGAAGAAGAATGGTTCGTTTTCGTGTTGTTATTTTAATGATTTAATACTTTTGACGTTTCTATATAAAAAAATAATAAATTCTCCATCAATTGTGACGAAGGTCATCAAATAATGCTGATGTCCCCAAAGAATCTGATACTGAATTAGGCATTTGCTGACTCATAATCTGTCATCAGACTATAAAAGTCACACCTATGACGTTAATCCGGTGACGTCAAACGCGATAATTCATGCTTGAGTTCTTATCGCCATTTATTAAGCAATTAAAAGCTCTCATGCATTCAGAAAGAGAAGAAAAAAAATCTTCTTCTTAAAGGATGCATTTGTATACTGTCAGGAGATTGTTCTAAATAAACCATTTAATAATTTTGTGAAAAGCATGGTTAGGCTTCTAAAAGAAATATTGAGGCAGATGACCATCCTCCCGTGCAATGATTTGTTAACCCAGTAGGTTATCACCCTACCCCACCCCGCCCTACGCTATCTGCAGCCTTATCCCATTTTCACCAACTTGTTAACATAATTTTCGTAACAAGCGCATCAAATATACATAGAAACTAGAAAGTTTCTTACCACAAAAGGTTCTTTCCAGTCTCTTGCCATAAGCTAATTTCTTACAAGCTACTTTTCATCGTCTTTTGCAAGCGTTAGTCCTCATAATGATAGAGTTGTTATCCCGTATGAGAAAAAAACTTCCGCATCAGCAATCAGCATTACGTGAATCAGGCGGAACTTGTACGGACATCGAGACCCGTAAACAATTATTTAAAGATACTGGCCCGGCCCTAGGGTTAGGCAAACGAGGCAACCGCCTTGGGCCCCGTGCTTGGAGAAAATCAGCTCCACAATGCAATTTGTGTGTGCTTTGGGGCCCCGCTCATTGCTCACTGCCTTGGGCCCGCATATCATAGGGCCGGACCTGGAAAGATAATGTGTGAACATTAACTGTTAACTGTTGTGCTTGATTGTTATATTATGTATATACAATGTTTGTAAATACGACTTGTAACATAAAGATATTTTATCCTGATATTAATTTCTAAAGGAAAACAAAGAATTAATATTTGATTAGCACAAGACTAACAATCTTTTTTGTTTACGCCACTGAATAAGATACATGAAGCATTAATAATATTGTTGTATTAGTGTCAGTTATAAGCTTAGTAACAAAAGGCGTGCTAACGTATAATCTGCCTCCCCTGCCATTCTACAAACGAAGCAATAAAATTTATCAATACCCCCTCTCAAGCGCCCCCGCCCCCTCAAACAAAAGATTGTTAATAAAGCAAATATATTGTTTTTACCAAAGAAAGGCTTATTATTACAGTAGTTTCTTGCTTGTGGCATGGATTATAATAACTTATAGTTTTCTGCACCAGATGCTTCCATTTTAACCAGTACTTGTTACAAACGTTTTTGTAATTGTCAATTTGTATTGAATATGAACGGTAGAATATATGGGCTGTGACAAATCTTGACTAACGCAAAGAACGTAAAGATTAAACCTGATTAAGTCACCATGCTCGAAAGCTTTGATTTGTCATTCCATAGTAGAACTTTGAATTGTTAATCGATAGCGGAACTGCGCATTTCAAAAGAGCATTTATGGTTAACGAAAGGACCTAATGGTATTGAGTCCATTGATATATGATGACTAGAGTTTGCTAAAGGAAGACAAAGGAAGATATATCGTTTAAACTACTGCGATTGTTTATCATGTAATGCTTTTCAAACATCAGATGTTTCATGATTGATTAATTCTTTATGTTTTAAATGCTTTTGATAAAATTTTATGGAAATAGCGTAACACTGAAGGATTAAACAACATCCCATTATTGCAAACTCAATACCAAACGGATATCTCATAATACAGAACCATCCTTGATGCATGCTTTTGTTGAGAAAACCATACGAGTCGTGGCACTTTGTTACGACTATAGGTGCTTGAAATGTGGTAACCGTTCAGTACCTTTTGAATAAATCACCACTTCCGTTATTGAGGACTTCTTAACCAGTGTAATAAAAACTAAGAGCGCGTCTCAGGAAATATTTCTCCGTCTAATTTCATTTATTGATAATATTAACTTTGACAAGATAATTCTGCTTAATTTTCTATTTTAATTGTCAAACAAGAATGGTCTCCTTACCCCATATATCTTTCGTCTCCTCTTTATGTATGATGTAGTAGGTACCATGAGTCCATATTTTGTTGATTTAGGTGGCGTGAGAATTCTGGATAATGTCCAGGATGAGAGTCTGCCGAAGTTTTAAACCACATCTCTCAATAATTTAGTTCGATTTCTTCCAGCGAATTAAACAGCTGATTTAAGCGCGAACTTACACTCTTATATATTGACAATGTTAAACTTCAACATGTCAAATTGAGAAATTACAATATACATATGTGGAATCGTTGCTATTTTACTCTTCGTATAGTTCCACCCGAAGCTAAACCTCAGTTTTCGATTTATGATACAGAGGTATTTTGTAGCATTAAGTTTTCTATTGGATTAGGCAATGTTCCCTTTAAGCTGCGCGGCTGCGCGGCCGCGCAGTTCTTACTCAGTTGCCGCGCAGCAGTTTTAAGTTGCCGCGCAGCAAATATGTGAGAGGGAAAAGTTATGTTGGCGAGCGATAAAGCAAGAAGTTGTAGTATGCTTTCATATTAAATAATAAATTACCCACGCACATAATGTCCAAAAGAAAAGCAGAAGGGTGTCAATATTCGTTGAAAAAGAAAACTTGTTCAAGATTCAAGGAAGAGTGGCTATCAGAACTGATCGAAGCGGATGTGTTGTCATCGTCTAACAAGCAAAAGGTAAAACTTGGAGATATTTTCACATGCAATGATGATGGCGCTGTTGTTTGCACTATTTGCTCAACTGCGAATGCTGCAGGAGAGTTCAGCACAGGAAAAAAATGAGATGAATGGAAACTTGATTACTTAAAGCGGCATCTCAGTCAAAAAGTGCACACTGAATCAGTTAAAAAGCTACGGAATTGGAAGAGTGGTGGAATTTTGCGTATGCTACAGGAGAGTACGGCAGATCGTAGCATCAGAGTAGAGATGGAAGAGAGAAAGCGGTCAACTTCAGATTTGGTAAAAGTGCTGATTGATAACGTTATTCTTGCTATTAAACTGAATGCATCCATGTTTTCTGTACAAGATATCCATGAGCATGTTGCAAAATACGTTAAAATTCCACAAAGTTGGCACAGCAAAAATCATGCGTTCGAATTTGTTGAGTGCATAAGCCTCGTCTTCAAAAAACTCAGCTTATGACTGAATTGCGAAAGTCGGCATTCCACACGTTGATAATAGATGAAAGTACCGATATTTCAGTTCAGAAAATGCTGATTGTATATTTCAAGTATCGGCTTGAAACAGAAATTGTTTGCAAAACAATATTCAGTGGCATCGTGAAGTTGTCCTCATGCGACAGCGTCTCTATTGTGACAGCAATTAAACAATTCTATTGTGAAAATCAATTTGATCAGCAGAAGATGGTGATGTTTATAAACATCAGACGGCGCATCTGTCATCTGTCATGCTAGGGAAAAATAATGGTGTGGCTGCAGTTCTGAGACGTGAGATACATCATTTGTGTGAACAACATTGTCTTGCTCATCGCGAAGACTTAGCTGTTGAAGATGCTTGGAAGCAAGTTTCATTAATGCACGATATTGAAACATTACTTAGGACAGTTTATACATCAGTTAAAAATCAGAAATTCCAGGAATTGGCCAATGCCGCAGAAAGTGATTCCGTGGCATTTCGGCCTTTGCTTGAGGTAAGGTGGTTGTCTAGGCATTTAGCAGCTGCCGCTTTTGTGCGAAACTACGTTTTGATTGACTATTGCACTGAACAAGTAAACATGAGCAATGATCCAATCAATAAGTTCTGTCTGAAGAGACTTCTAAATCCGCAGTTTCGACTGGCTTTGACAGTACTTAACGATGTTTTGGGAGAACTGGCATCAATAAGCAAATATTTTCAAAGAAGTATTCTGACAACTATTGAAGCGTTTCAGTTTATAAAGGCCAAAATATGTAAAATAAGATCGCAGTATCTTGGAGAAACAGTTCATTGGAGTGATGCAGTGAAGGAAGTTCTTAATTCAATTGACCGTGACGTAGACAAGGCTGTAATTCTTAGATTTGTTGAACTATTATATAATCACCTTGAAAAGAGATTTCCGGATTATGAATTAATGAATTGGCAAGCATTTGACCACTGCATCATTGCAAAGAATTCAAGTTTTGAATTTGGCAAAGACAGTTTGAACAAACTGATAAGAAGGTTTTCAAGAATTATACCAAACTGTCAAGAGAGTGTACATGTAATCTCAAAGATCGGTGAACAGTATGATGACTTCAAATTTTTGATTGCAGAGAAAGTGAAGACTGGATCAATTCAGACTTTCACTGACGTCGTAAGCTGTGTCATGAAGAATGAAGACATGAAAGAGCTGTCGATTCTGCTGGACATTTGTGGGACATTTCAATCATCAAGTGCAGACTGCGAACGCGGTTTTAGCCTAATGAACTCAATTAAAACAAAATCTAGAAACAGGCTCCAAGTAAATCATTTGGATAATTTGATGCGCATAAAATTCTATCTTTCATCAGGAAGCACTATTGATCTAGATGCGGTTTACAAGCATTGGACCACAGACAAAGACAGACGTGAAAATTCGGCAATAAATGAATAAAGTAACTGTTTTGCTCTAAGTTTCGAACTACATTTATTTTATTTGTAGTTTTTATAATTAAATATGACATATATGTGTAGCACTTTACCGACATCATTAATATAAAGTAAGTAGAACAATATTTTTATTAACATAATGCATATGCCTGTGCGAAATGTCTAATTTATTATATAGAAGACTGCTGTGTAATAGAGTTTTAAACATTTGTAAATGTACGACTTTCACAAATGTTGCTCACTAAAATTTTGCATCATGTTTTTCCGCGCACGCCTATATTTTTCCGCGCAGCTTCGTCAAGAATTAGAGGGAACATTGGGATTAGGCACAGTCAGGGATGCATATGTTCTATTTAAGATACAGAGGTATTTTGTAGAATTACGTTTTCTATTGATTAGGCAGTCAGGGATGCATAGGGTCTATTCAAGATACAGATGTATTTTGTAGCATTAAGTTTTCTATTGATTAGGCACAGTCAGGGATGCATAGGGTCTATTCAAGATACAGAGGTATTTTGTAGCATTAAGTTTTCTATTGGATTAGGCAAAGTCAGGGATGCATAGGTTCTATTTAAGATACTGAGGTATTTTGTAGCATTAAGTATTCTATTGGATTAGGCACAGTCAGAGATACATAGGTTTTATTTAAGATACAGAGGTATTTTGTAGAATTAAGTTTTCTATTGGATTAGGCACAGTCAGGGATGCATAGGGTCTATTCAAGATACAGATGTATTTTGTAGCATTAAGTTTTCTATTGGATTAGGCAAAGTCAGGGATGCATAGGTTCTATTTAAGATACTGAGGTATTTTGTAGCATTAAGTATTCTATTGGATTAGGCACAGTCAGAGATACATAGGTTTTATTTAAGATACAGAGGTATTTTGTAGCATTACATTTTCTATTGGATTAGGCACAGTCAGGGATGCATAGGGTCTATTCAAGATACAGAGGTATTTTGAAGCATTAAGTTTTCTATTGGATTAGGCACAGTCAGAGATACATAGGCTATTCAATATACAGGGAATTTGGTAGGATAAAGTTTTCTATTGGATTAAGTACAGTCATAAATGTATAATCTAACTGATAATCAGATGACAAGATAATCCTCTTTATTAAATGTCGATAAGCTCCAATCTTACCCTGCTCCATTATTTGTTTTAATCCGATACATTCAAAATGGCTTATCTATGGTCAAGTTCATAAGACGATACTATAACGCCATTAAAATTTAAAGAAATATTTTTATATAATGACCAACCAAAGCTGAAATAGCCAAACCTAGTATGTTATTGCTTGAGCTCGGATTCACGAAAGGTAACTTCGGCGCCTGTGGGTTGTCTTTGAACACATGCTTACCGAATACGATTATTTGCTTTGAAGAAAGAAACAAACCAAAAATAAATATGCCAATGGGGGAAGGTATTACTGCATTATCCTACCATCCAGTACAGCCTATTTTATAATGCCAATAATAAAACACACAAAAGTCTTTATAACTACAACACTTGCTGCGCTTCGACAAATCACGGCCATGATGTTGTCGGCGATACATTGCTTTCTTGATAAAGGATGGATCTGATATTCATTGGAGTGCAAGAGACAAATTTCATCTCTCAAAAACCATCAAATATGATATGTAACTACTAATCTAATTATATATGCTGACCCAAGAACAGAAAGGCTTATTGTGAAGGAATGCGTGCTACTCAGATGCGATGGGGTGGAGGGGCAATGGCGAACGCAAAAAAAGTAAAGGAACGCTCAAAAAAAGCAAAAGAACATCGGTCCCACTGCATACCCTTGGTGATAACAATACGAGATGTGGATTTCTGACTAATACATGAATCATACCCAAAAATGAGGTTAAGTAGCGGTTTTTACGTCTCGTTGATGTTTGTCGTCATAACAGGAGGATGTATGAGAACGTCAGTGATATATATATATATATATATATATATATATATATATATATATATATATATATATATATATATATATATATATAAAGAGAGAGAGAGAGAGAGAGAGAGAGAGAGAAACTAAAATGGGTAATAATTTCATACTGAATTTATGAAACGACTTGAATAATGTCCAGCTATTGCGAGTTTGGCGAGTCAAAACACATTATGTTACTGAGGAGGCTTGTAGATCTAAAGCGATAGGTAAATCTATTAGTAAAACAAAGGAAAAAAAAACATACAGAGCAAGCTCTTCCCAGGTGTTAACATCGATATCCGCAGCGGAGATGTGGCCGTCCGATCGACCTTTTGCCAGAAACAATTCTGAATAAAGAAGTTGTTTGAGGATCTGTCCTTCATTTATCTGATGTACATGACCCAGCCATCTGATGCGACGATGGCGGATGAGTTTGACCATGCTGGGAATCTTGGCACGTTCAAGCACCTCGTTGTTTGTTACTCGATCACTCCAAGTGAACACGAGTATGCGTCAGAGATATCGCATGCGAAAGGCGCTCGGTCTTTTCTTTTGAGAGGCGTACAGAGTCCAGGTTTCACTAGCAGACAGGATAGTGCTTAGTACTTAGGCACAGTACACGGATATCTTAGCGTTCAGGATCAGCATACTGATCCTCCGCACTATCTGCGACAACCTGGAGAGAGTTGTTGATGCCTTTCCAATCCGCTTGTTGAGCTCAGCATCGAGCGATAAGTTGTTGGTGATGGAAGAGCCGAGGTACGTAAACTGACTGACTACCTCAAGTTCGTAGTTGTTGATGATAATGCTTGAGAGGGTCAGCGTTGCGAGCTATCACGTTTGTTTTCTTTTGGGTAATGGCTGGCCAGCCAAACTTACCGCATGTTTTTAGCAAAGCTGTCCATCAGGTGCTGTAATTCCGCTTCTGTGTAAGTGACTAAGGCAGCATGAAATTCCTCATATCCTTGCGATTCTGGCACAACCAACGGCTCTGACATCGGCATATTCAAGGAAGCATACGTTTACAAAAAAAAATCTTTGAGGGGAGGGAGAAGTATTATAACGGGTTACGCTTGAGGCAATCTTTTTTGGGGGAGGGGGGAAAGGTACAAGGTTAAGCAAATGTTAACTTTTCTTATAATGATAAAGCAAGAACGCAAACACCCCACCCTAAAAGGTGGCACTTTGAGAGTACAGGTTTTGAAGGAGGTCAAGAGCGATACAAATACAATATTAACAAAAACAAAACTTGCGATATTTATAGACGATAAGAAAGACAAATGACACTGATAGAATCCTGTTTTATCTAACGCACTCACTTAGAAAAAATATAAGCATGAAAATAGGGAAAACCAGAACAGTTTTCTTACATAATCTGTGTTTAACATTTGTGCGTGCACATCCTAAATCAATGTATACTTTCGGTAACTCCTTAGCTGATGTAACTTCCAAGACTGTCAACTATTTACAGATCATATGTTCTCCAACTAGAACTATTGTTTACATAGAATGAAAAGCGGCAATTCACAAGTTTGTTAAGAGTGCATGAAAATTGTAATGAGTTACTAAAAATGTTTAAAACCTAGGTTAACGTTGATCTTATACGTAACGTGAAACGTTGATATTTTGCGTGACGTACAACGTTGATATGATACATACACACGTTGATATTATTGTCATCATCGTCAGCATCATCAGTCTCTTTGACCTAGTGTGGTTGTTGAGGCACTGTGTTGCTGAACATCTGACCTGTTCCCTCCACTTGCCTCGATCATCTGCCAATGCCTGTGTCTCCGCAAAACATTTCCTGGTCCATTCTGTGATGTTGTCACTTCTCCTTTTTCTCTGTCTACCTCTCCTTCTGCCACCTTGGACACTAACCTGCAGTACTGTTGTGGATAGACTGTTGGCTCTAGTGACATGGCCATACCATTTCAGCTTTCTCCTTTTGACAGTGTTGAGGAGGTCTTCATAATGGCCTACATTGTGCCTAATGGTGTAACACACTTCTTTATTTTGTGATGTGGTCCATGTAAGAGATGCCAAGGATGGTTCTGTAGCACCTCATTTCAAGTGCCTGGATTCTTCGTTGTAACTATGCTGTCAGGGTCCAGGCTTCACATGAATACAGAAATGTTGAGATGACAAGTGCTCTCAGTAGTCTGATTTTAGTTTTCAGAAAAGCGTGGGTGACAGGAGACAGCCTTGCCGTACTCCAACTGTTGTCTTGAACCAGTCCCCCACAGAACCTTGAGCAGTTAATGCACTGGTAGCATTGACGTTCAGCAGTTTGATGGTATTGGTCAACGTTTGACCCATGTTGTACTTCATTGTGGCTCACAATGCCTCATGCCATAATCTGTCAAAGTCTTTTTGAAATCTATGAACACGTGCTAAATATCATGTTGATGTTGTGAACTTTTCACACAGAAACCTAAGATTGAATATTTGTTCTCTTGTGCTTCTTCCACTCCAATACCCTGTCTGTTCTTCAGCGATTATTTCTTCTGCGTGTGGGTTCAGTCTGTTTAAGATGATGTTCAGCATCACCTTTCTAGCATGGCTGATAAAACTGAAAGTTATGTAATTTTGGCACAGCTGGATATTGCCTTTTGGGGGGAGTGTTATAATCTGTTGGCCATTCGCCTGTCTGCCAGATCTTGTTGCAGATTTCTGTTAGTAACTCTGTGACTGATTCCGCACCATTCTTGATATGTTCAGCTAGGATGTTGTCTACTCCAGCTGCCTTCACATTCTTCAGTGCTCTAATAGCTGACTCCACCTCTTCTTTGAGAATGGGGAAATCATCATCATTAGTGGAGTTTGGAACTTCAAGCACCTCTGGGTCTCTCGTGGACAGATGGTTGTAGAGTTCTTTACAATACTCAGTCCATCTTTCTGCAATGTCACTTGCTTCTGTGAGGCATTTTCTATTTCTTCTTGAAAGGTACTGACTCTTGGTTGTTCCTGTTTGGTGAGGTCTTTCTCAATTTGGAACGCCTTTTTGCTGTTATTCTCATTGATATTATACGTAACGTATAACATTGTTCTTTTACTTAACGTATAATGCTGATTCATTACGTAACGTATAAAGTTATTCTTATACGTAACGTATAATATTGATCTTATACTTAATACTAATCTATACGATTATATTGCTGCTTGCGTTGTAACGTAATATATATAATCTTGATTCAAACTGAAATAATATACAATAATGATACATAGTCTGATCATCGATGAAAGAATGTTGCGTGTATATGGGCGTTAAAGAGATATTCTAAATCAATGGTTCCCAAAGTGGACGCGTATGTAAGAATTTTCTCGCATCGTTATCGCATTGATGATTTTTGCCTCGTAAAATATTAACCCAAAACGGGAAGAAATTAGAAAATGGTACAATAGAGTATTACACCCCAACCCTTTCAATGTAGATTCAGTTCCTAGATAAGTACATTAAACCATGTCGTACTTAAAACATGTACTATTATGAAATAATTTTTCAGAAGGAAGAAAGCATATAGTTTCCGTATTTTCCACTTGAAAAAAGCTTTTAATACCACAAGGAAGTACAGCATAATAAATGAGATATTAATTTTACGTCTAAGAGGCCGCCTACATAACTTGATATCAATTAGACTTTAACAACATTTTCGTGTTAAGACAAGTATCATCCGTTCTGAATGCTTTCATTTGGATGGCATACAAATTCCTTCATATATAGCAAACAGTAATGTAATTTAAAATTTAATTAACAGTAGTACGAGTCTTGTGTGTGTGTGTGTGTGTGTGTAACAACCACAAAATCCAAAAAAGAACACCCTTCTCCCACCCACCCCACCCCCATCCCCCCCCCAAAAAAAACACAATGGTACTCTGGATTATGCAGTTTGATTAACGGTAGTCTGAATCAAATGATAATTACGATAGTCTGCATCATGTGATTTGATTAGCGGTAGTCTGGATCATGTGATTTTATTAGCGGTAGTCTGGATCATGTAATTTTATTTAGGGTAGTCTGGATCATGTAATTTTATTAGGGGTAGCCTGGGTCATGTGATTTTATTACGGATAGTCTGGATCATATGATTTTCTTAGCGGTAGTCTGGATAATGCAATTGAATTAACAATCAATGTGGCTGTTTTTATTATGTTTTGTGTGTTTAATTGTTTATAGAATTAGACACACCAGGCACAAGACAATCAACATTACCAACATCGATAAGGAATATTGATAAAAAGACAACAAAAGGAATAGAAAATAGCATCTTTGTAACATGTGCACTTTAACAAAAGTTTCCCTTCCGTTTTTAACCAGCTGAAAAAAGGAAATGGGGTATTCCTATGTTACAGAAGTACAACGTTGCAAACAACACTATTCACTACAAGAGTGGATTCCTTGGTAATACATGAATACAGTTTTGCACTGCAATCGGTTCCATCATTAGGTGGAAACCCCCTTTTCTAACGCATGTAGGCGTTGCCCTATAACACTCTTCATGGGCGCGCCGACAGGGTTTATCAGAACCAATTAGCTTTTCCGTCGCTCGTCTCTTCCGCCAAATTCAGTTTTAATATTCATACAAACTATGGCATAAGACGACTGACTCTCAAATAACTTGATTGGTCGTTTTACACCAGGATGACATATTTACTAGTCTTTTTATGGGGAAAAACTACAGAATCGAATAGAGACAAAGTAAGGTTTCATTTAACAATATAACTGATTGCTTTTACAGTGATGACGGGTCACACAGCCAACTTCTACCGGACATATGCAATTGATTATATGTAGAACTTGTTTCTGATGTTACCGTATGTGACAAATGTCAAATCCTTTAAGCTGACAATATCCCTTACATCCATACCTTTTGTCTTAACGATAATCAATATTTATGTAATAACTTGAACGCAAACATTAAGTATTAATTTGACAGTAACACATTGTCTCTAATAAACATATATGTATATCTAAGCACAATGGCGAACATATTAGATACAAAGCATTACATTTCTAAATACTGCTCTGGCGGCCTAGTTGTTACAAGCTCTGCCTCAGATAGGGGAGGTCGTGGGTATGAACTCTGGCCGAGTAATACCCAAGACATAAGAATTGTACAAACAGCCACCTCTCTTTGCTCTCAGCATTAATAGGTTCGAGTTAGGAATGATCGGCCTGGTGTCAGGATCATGTGACTGCTAGGCATCACTATAAGTGCTAGACATGACTATAAAGTGTCACACTACAGACATCGTAGAGATATGGTTGCAAACTTGTTAAAACTGCGTAAAAAAATCCAATCAGGTACACACACACACACACACACACACACACACACACACACACACACACACATTTCTAAATAAGAACAATCAGATCATGCAGAAATAGCTAAACGATTTTAACCCATAGCTCTGCTTTCCTAATCAAAATATGAACATTTGCAATTCAACAAATACTGTAGTATCCGTCTGCACGAAAGTAAGTCGTCGCAGTTAAGAACATCAGTGGTACAAGCTGCATGTATTTACTTGTTGGTTATGGAAACTTAGCTGTACCTCAGCTTGCACGTGTTACCATGCCCATATCTCGAGAGCTCTAATAACTCCGCCCTTTGTGTTATTTTATGCTTAATAGATTTAGCAGACTTGGTCTTGACGCCGGAAAAGTGGCCCATGCTTTCCAAGAATAAAGCAGGCTAATGGGTTTAGGAACGTATGCCGATTGTTCTTGCAGCCGTTTTAGAACTAACACCACAATGGCCATCCCCTTCTACAGTACGCCATCAGTGGAATTTGTTTGTTAAATCTGCGAGTCGGAGATAAAATGTCATAATGTAAGGAGCTTTTCTTCTCTAAATCAGTTATTATAGTATAATAGACGACAGGTTATCCTCCTCCTTTTAATTCACAGAGACGTGTGCAAAGCAAGCGAGGCGTTAAACTGTGTAATTAACAGACGTGAAAGACGCAAATTAAATCCATTTCATCGACATCAATTTGTAGTTAATATATATGATGCAAGATTGGCTGGCAGATGGGTCATTCATTATAATGAGGTAATATTTCATTCCCTGTACTCTTGCTGGCAGGGCCGTTGAGAGCGAGCATGGGCCCTGGGGTAAGAAACACCCAAGCCTCTCCTAGTTATTGTTCAAACAAACGTTTCTGTTATAAAATTAAAGCGTTGTTCGCCCTGTTATATCCCCCGTTGCCACCCACTCTCGTCGGCCCTGCCCGTGGGCAGTGTCAGTAGGAAATAGTTGGTTTGTAGGTACTGATATTACTGTATATTAATTTCCTTCAGATAAAAATTAGAATTATGTGTTTGCAGATATGTATCCTCGCGCTACCCCGTTTTGACCAATGTGCCAAACTTTGTTTCTTCTAAGTAATTCCCTCAGGGTAAAAGGCCACCCCAGTGGGAATTGTGAGTTGGGTAAGTCAATTCTCTGTTCCTATCCAGCAAGTATATACACTGTATATCGTTATGAATAGGGATGTTGTTACCTTTTAAGCTATGACATAGAGACAAAGCCAGGTTCTTGTGTACAATTTGTTTGGGGTTCTTTTCGGTGTCCCCAGTAAGTGTACACATGCACGTGTTCAAAAGTTGTTTTCTCAATTTGTGTCTAAAGACCGGTAAACGTTTATTATACTGAAAGTGCTGGAATATCCATAGTTTCCAATGACACAGTGGCAAAGTCCTTGGTGTAGCAACAGACCTCGAAGAAATCGCCCAGGGGTCTCAATCTGATGGGTGTTTACACCCGAGTCACCGATCACAAATGACATTTCTCAGACATGTAACTCGTTTGTTATATAAAATGTATATTAAATCAAGCCCCACCGACCACGCGTTGTTATTATGCCCAAATCTGGCACCGTAAATGAAGCTAGCACGTCGTAGTTTTGTTAAAAA
Source organism: Unio pictorum (assembly GCA_030141615.1). Taxonomy (NCBI): domain Eukaryota; kingdom Metazoa; phylum Mollusca; class Bivalvia; order Unionida; family Unionidae; genus Unio; species Unio pictorum. The sequence goes on from JARLTB010000318.1 coordinate 783,728, forward strand.
GGAAAGGCTTTGATAAATTGTTTTTCTTATTCGAAAGATTACTCTTTAACCCTTTAAACAGTGATTAAAATTATACGCCCTTATGTTGTATACCTAAGTACCCATATGATGTCTTGAACATGAAATTCAATTGCCTGACAGGATATGTTCAGCTATTCAATTTTTGAGAGTTGACTGTATAGTAAAACGTGTCTTACGCTTAAATTCATTCAATCCTACTTTCAAAGAATATTTTTAAAAAATGCACACATTAACTTACATCACCGTACATGCAACAGAGTTTGTCTTCGTAACTGAGCTACCAACGATTGAGGCTAAAGAGGGGTGAACTTTAACAAAACAATTACGATCGCTGAATATATCTAACCTTAACATGAGGAAGACCGAGGGACCCTTATGGTCCCATTATACCGCAAAACGACTTGCATTATCTATTGCGATAAAATAAAAAAAAAACCGAATCAAAACTGATTTACTCATTGGGGAATACATTATTGTGCATTAAAACGATTCCATCCCATTAGCAGTAAATAAATTTTAACTCCCCAAGAAAATAACGTTAAAGCACAATGTATCTCATGTGACCATATTATTCGTGGTCTTGGACTATTTAGAACACAGTTCAACTAAGGCAAAATATTCTGATGTTTTGGAAGACCGTGATTAACAGTTTCCTGATAGATTTCCATATCATTCCCCATAACACATAATTATCGATTACTTTCGCTTGTCTTTTCCAGCTCATTCGACGATGCTCCAAATCTCTCCAGCTCATCCATTCTAAACTATATATCCTTGGCGCCCGGGGACATATGTACCCCACCCCACCCCCCACCCCCTCGCTACGCCTCTGTACACTAGTTTACTCGGGTCTTATCCTCAGTCTTGTCTTACAAAAGTCTAATTTCGTCAGCACAGAATTTCTCAAATGAATGTTGGAAAATATTGGGGATATATTTCAACATGTTATTGGTTATAAATATTTATTTATTTATAAAACAAACATAGCAGGCTCGAAGGGTTTTCTTCGCTATCAAAGTCAAAGGTCTCAAAGGATAACAACCGAGCCAATAAACTATTCAAATGAGTTTCATAGAGCGGTGTTTTATTGGTTGAATACCAGTGATTAAATCAGTTTCAAATTATCAATTTCTTAATTTCTGCTAAGAATTAGACTTGTCCGGTGTATCAGAGCCTTTGTAATGATTTTTTAGTATAGATATTCCTAAACCATATAACTTGAATTAAGAATCAGCTTTTAAGAAAGATTTTGAAAGAATTTCTAGCGTAATGAATTAAGTCCTTATACGGAATGGCGATTACTCCATAATTTCTACAAAAATGTATAATTGACCATTATAATAATGACTACGGAGAGAAGTAACCACCCGAGTTTATTTCTATATTTGTGTGCGAACAACTCTTGAGAAAGAATTCGATATCCGAGTGATTGATTCAATTTGTCTAAAAACTATTAAAAGATACCAACCTTAAAACCTTGCTGGTTAGGCCACAGTTCCAGAATACCACGTGACAAATGTGTACCGTGGTGGCTTTAATAGTTAAGAAATGTATTTCTGTAGGACTTAAAATGGTATTAATAACATGTTACGTGCATGCATCGTTGACAGCTGGTAAAAGAACGTGTACAGCACAAGGAATTGAAATTTTTTTTTAAAATGGGGGGGGGTCCTGAGTTAAACCTTAAACAACTGAAACACATAGTTACATTGATACATCTTAGCTTAATTTTACTGTTGAAAAATCTGCCATCATATGTTTGAGGAGTATTAAGGTTTGTATATAATCCCAAAATTACATTATTTTTTTTTTATTAGATGTTACTTCTATAGGAAAATTTCCATATCTTTCAGAACACTTATTAAAAGAGGTCTATTAATTAAACTTTTAATTATGTCACCAATTCCTTTGATCGATTCGCTTTTGCTTTGTCAATATCCAGCGTCTTTCAAGTTAATGCGGCTATATATCAAGGTATGTATGTAAGTATGTAGAGAAGGAGAATGGGACGGGTGGGTTTGAGCGGTTAAAATGAATGCATGAATGGATGGATGTGTCCCAAATTAACTTAAAATTATTCCCTTGTTTTATTTATGCATTTTATACATATATGTACATGGTGCTTATCCTGTAAAGTAGAGGTCACCCCCCCACCTTAATGAACGAATCTTAAAACTTAAAATGCCAAATTTAAATCTAACAAACAAAAATAAAAATAAATATAAATGACTTATATCAAATATACGTAACAATATATATATATATATATATATATATATATATATATATATAACAATATATATATATATATATATATATATATATATATATATATATATATATATATATATATATATATATATATATATATAACAATATATATATATATATATATATATATATATATATATATATATAACAATATATATATATTGTAATTCATCTTCGCTGGCAACAAGTTAGTCAATACACAAGGTCTGACCCTGCAAATACCTGTCAGGCGGTAACCTTTAGCTGATATGCAAATTTTAATTTTATCCCGTTATTAACATAAATACATATATTAACGTCTGAATAATATCAATTTTCATAACTTTTTAGTCTTGTTAATCACTTCGTCAACTAATATGCTGAAACAATGTTCTAAAATGCTGTTAACATAACAGCTTGCTTGACATGCAACCCTGATTAAGAATCGTAGGAAATGTGCATTTAATTTAGTTTTAGGAGTGCGCATGCGTAATGGCTTCAATAACCAAAAACGTTAAAATAAATCCATACTCTTCGGTTGATCTGGTTACGGTAATTTTATTAGTGACCAATAATTTGGGCATAGTGCTGGCTTTCATTTTAAATTACCGTCTATCAATCTTATTTTTATATGTGGCAAAATAAAATGGTTTCTTATCGGGGCTCCGAGTGGACAAGTGGTCTAAACCGCTCACCGTTACGGACTACTGCCGTTTCACCTCTGCGTGGGTTCGAGTCATGGGCTCTGCCAATATAGGTGCGTGAGATAACTTGCCATTAGCTTTTCTTGTGCTGAAAAATGGCGTTAAACCCTTCAACAACATTTCATATCCTTTATAATTTCTGGGGGAAGAAAATGAATTATCCAATACAAATGTTTGATATCTTTAATATTATGTTAACAATTATCCTCAGATAAAATAAAATAAAGTATTTCTGCTTAAGTGTCTTGTATCTTGTGACATACACATCTCTTTTGTGAGCAAAATAGTAAATACAATGTGTGGGCCACGAAAAATGAAAACATCCTTTTAATATAATTAAAATCTTAACACGATTTCTCTGTAAATTCCGAAGATTTTCTACTGTTGAAAAATACTGAGATGCTGGTACAATGGCAACGTACTGGGCAAATTAGCATCAGGCAAATTACTAAATCGGTATTCAATGTACTTCTAATATTGCACACTTCTAGTTACTAACATTAGTAATGTGAAAATGAAATCGAGAATTTAAGTGTTCCCCACGACATAAATGAGACAAACACAACATAAGATTCTGAAAAATAAAATGAAACAAATTTTCTTCCCTAATTGATCAACTCTGAAAGTTGGACGTCAGACAGGGATTTTAATGAAACGCTTCTAGATACCTATGTTTAGCAATTGTGTCCACACTTTGCGTAGGAACACACTTGATGCAATCAAACAATAATCACGCGACAGGATAAGAAGTTATAATTAGCCCCAAACAGGAATTGTACCCGTGACGATAATCGGACGTACCAGCGTTCTAACTTATTGAACAATGGGCTCATCCCGATCATGTGATGGACAAAGGTCAAGAGACGGATCTTGAGTTGTACTTGGCTGATATAGGTGGTCCTTGATATAGTCTTGTTTCAAGAGCACATCAAACAGCTAAGCAATTCAAACCGAGATTATCGTGTTCCTTGAAAGACAGGCCAAGGCAGCAAAAGCGTTGAACGGGACCCAAGCAAAACAAATACATTGCGGAGTTGATTTCCTGAAAACGCGGGACCCAAGGTGGTTGTTTTGTTCGCCTTGTACTAGGCAACAATCTGCTGAAAGAGGATTGATAGCAAGCATGTTAATGCGAAAACCGCAGTTTTCAGAAATGTGTGATGGATGAAACCGACATTTCCTGTTTTCCAGTCCGATGAAAGTTTCCAAGTGGCTTTATATTTTCTTGTCACACTCGCCGGCCAGAATAATATTCTTAAAAATGTGAATTGTCGTCCCTCACGTGCTAACAGTCGCGGTATACTTATGATGTCAAAGAAGATAAGGTCCATATATTAAAGTTATGAGCGACGATGAACATGTATTTTGTTAACTATTCAGTGCACGATATTTTATGCTGCTAAACAATCAACACACACACACACACATATATATATATATATATATATATATATATATATATATATATATATATATATATATATATATATATATATATATCCCATAGGTAATAAATAATGGAATGACTGCACAGACGAAACAAGGAGGATGTCACTTTTAGTGAATTACCGGAAGATCAATTATTGATTTTGTTGTTAATTTTTTTTATTTTCATTCTCGATCTTTTGTTGAACCTCGGATTTTGGGAGAAAATAGCCCTGGTTTTTGGAAACAACATCAGGCAAGGAAAGTAATCGATTATTAATTGATCTTCGATCATTTGTAGAACGTTGATGATATATTTCGAAATTTCACCCGAGTCACAACACTACAGTGAAAACACACTCATCACATACCTCCTTGAATGTATTTGCGAACCGGTCAATTTGTTTGATTTCTGGATCTCGATAGGCTATTATCAGTTCGTATTGAATATGTTACACCCACCCATCACAATAAGTATTCATACTTTCAGATATCTCAGAATTAAAATACAACTACATAAACCAGACAGTCTTTATCCAGGCTTCATCCCATGATTAGCCAACTATTTACATTCCAACAAGGCGGGGCCCCGAATGGACGAGTGGTCTAAAGCGCTCACTATTACAGATTACCTGTACCACCATCTCTCATCGGTCTCCGTGGATTCGAGTCTCTGATTTGGCAAATGTGATTATGTGAGAAAGCTGGCCAGTAGCTTCTCGTCGGTCGATGCTTCTTTCCAGGGGTTTCCCGGGTTCTTCCTCCACCATTGATACTGGCCGCCATGTATAGCATATCTTGTGCTGAAAAACGGTGACAAAATGTACGACAACAATACCAACAACATTCCAACAAAGCCGTTCTAATACCCCCCCCCAAAAAAAAAATTGAACCATAATGTGCCTAAAAACTGCCAACCTTATGACAACGTACCTATTCAATAGAAAAAAGCATAAATGAGCATTTATTTAGTATTAAAATATGAGACCATCCCAGAACAGCACACTGTTGTCCAGAAAATATCACGTAAGATTTGATATTTTGATATAAATTGAGAATATTTTTACATAAAGCTTATCATTTATGTTGTTCAGTAATAGGTGTCTCCAAAGACCAGCCCGCAAAACTGAAATCAAAAAAGTTTAATAATTTCAATAGGGGAGCATTTTCGGTTTTGCTTTTGTGCTTTCAGATTTCTAACAATATATATTTTATTTTTTAAAAAAAACAAAACATGCTTTATAGTTGAGTACCCAGCACAAAGTACAGCTTACGTTTTTTATATTCTTCTACTCTGTTGTGATGGTTAAGAACACTTTGATTCTTGAGTTCCAAAGAGTTAAATTAGTATCTATATCGAATTTAATAAATTGCAAAGATATTCTGTAGAGAATTCCCAATTAATGATGTCAAATTCAACGCATCATGCTTTGCATAATGTTATGTTTGTACCAGGTACATAATGCAATCAATATGCGGAAAGGCAAACTGCACGATTGTCGTAATAAAGACTGCATTAGCTTTCACAACTGAACATTTTAAGTTCTGCTTTGTCAGGACTAATCCTACAGGCGATTTTTTTGGATCGTCATTGAAACAGAGGCAATATAAATAATTACATTAACATAAAACCGCTGAACTGTTTTCGTCTGGCTGCATAGTTCTAGCAGAAGATAGCTGACATGTAAAAGGAAATTTATCGTAAACGAATCTAACAAATCACAGGGTCGTTACTGCATGTATTAGAAAGTCAGTCTAGAAGATGGTCATTCCTTTCTTGTGATTGTTTTAATTGTCCCCATTTCCACGAAACGAAGGATTTTTTTTTCAAAGCTGATGTACTTTGCTATACGATACAAAATTAAACGCGCTGGACAAAATGAGTATAAGGCAAATAATTGACCAAGTACTTAAATTCTTATATTGGCAGACATTGACCATGTATTTGCTAATTTAAAATCAAACACCATCAAGTAGGAGAGCCTTTTGCAAATATTCAAAATAGTTCAGATCTGCCGGTTGAATGCTGTCTTGACAAGCAAAGTTGTTTTCTGGACCAATTGATAGGTCAACGTTAATATGAAACAATAATCTATTACATATTACATACTCTACTACATATTACATACTCTATGTACATAATATGTACATAATACATAATCTATTACATATTACAGACTATTACATAATACATAATCTATTACATCTTACATACTCTATTACATAATACATAATCTATTAATCTTACATACTCTATTACATATTACATAATCTATTACATCTTACATACTCTATTACATATTACATACTTTATTACATAATACATAATATATTACATATTACATATTCTTTTACATATTACACATATCCAGTGAAGCGGAAAACTAAACAAACATTATATATATATATATATATATATATATATATATATATATATATATATATATATATATATATATATATATATATATATATATATATATATATATATATATATATTTATATATATATATATATATATATATATAGATATATATATATATATGTTCGAATTTCCTGTTACTTTCCTATTGCGACGAGATACGGGTGAATACAATTAGTGTTCTTAACACGTTCAAGATATGATAAGGCATTCACAAACTTCACATAACTGTTGACGTGGCGCTCTCGTCCCTAAATTGCTTTGGCCACCAAGGAACGAGCTGAAAAGTTAGTTTGTATTGATTAAAATGGATGATTAACAAATGGCAATCACAGCGTGTACATGTAGAACATGTTATCGGGAGAAAATACTGTACAGAATTTCAATTAAATTTAAGTACCAGTTCATTTATATTACGACTCCATTGGGAATCATCCTCACAAGACGTCTGAAGCTCAGTATTAAGGCAAAACTTAATTTTGCTTTGCCTGTCATCCGTTATAAAAATTCATACCAGATCCCCAGCTGCGTGACTAGGATAGACTAGCTTTGTATTAGCATTCATGAGAGAACAGGCAATACAATTACGCCACAAGCGGCTGTATGTCGAGGATATATAGAAAGTATAATGAAGAGAACTGCCTTTCAACTGACAGCAGTTTTTCATTGCAAAAAAAATTATTTAACCGCCATCAAATTCATTATTTAGTTAATGAATACTATAAATTTTCAGTTTTGAACCAATATCCTTTCAATTTCAGCAAATTTTATTTGTTATAGTCTTTATTTTTATTTTCTTGTAATTTTTTGTTTCAGGTTTCCTTTTTTGTTGTTGTTGTCTTGTTTAAATAAGTTGTGCCATTGTATTTGCATGGAGAGGGGCTTATCCAATGTTGCGAGAGCTTGTGGCCCGAACCCATTTGCATCAGTTTATTAGTTTACAAATAAAATATCTTTATGCGTGAACTCTATCCATCTATCTATCTATCTATCTATCTCTGTCTGTCTGTCTGTCTGTCTGTCTGTCTGTCTGTCTGTCTTTCTGTCTATCTATCTATCTATCTATCTATCTATCTATCTATCTATCTATCTATCTATCTATCTATCTGTCTTTCTGTCTATCATTTATGCGCGTGAACAGGTTCAGTTTGCAATTGGACTCGTCTCATAAACTAGTATATACGGTACTTCACTTTTAACTAGTACGCCTAACTAGTAATGTATAGGAGGTATTTCAATTACCACGGGTCATGCAGTTCATCTCTGCATGAACGCGTTACTGGATAACCAGCCCAGAATGTCTTTACTTTTCTTTCGACACTAGAAATTAGAGTTAGGTACAATGTAGCGTTTTGTACCACGTTACACAGCAATATTTCTGAACATAACCGTGATACCGATCACGGTGTACCGCAGTTACATCAGGGACAAACAACTTTATAATCTGGGGCAGAGACCTGACACTTTTGTAATAAAATGTTCCATCTTTCAATAGCTGAAAAAGTGTTTATCTGATATCTAGCAAAATGACTGCATATTATAGCTAAGTACATTATCTGAAGAAAAAAAATCTTGAGATTAAATTAATATATCCCATCTCAAAAGAAAATCACAGACCCCCTCCATTACCTAATTAAAGTAGATGAATTTGCAATTTGTATGTTGTTAGTTCTATTAGTTGTAGTCTAAACACTGGAACTAAAGTTGGATGATTAAGTATCGTGGACGGCTGTAAAAGGAACGGTATTTTATGTGTGTGATTAGGATTTTTAACTTAGCTTTAAATAGTTTTCAGCCATATCACTACGACGTCTGCATTGAGGCAGTTTATAGTGATGTCTACCACTGTGGCATCATGCCACAGATGTAGCATGATGTCCCACAGTCACAAAACCTCTTAATTTTAGTAAGTCTTTTGGTAAGACGCGGCCGGGGTTCGAACCCACGAACTCCAGCGTCCGAGGCGGACGCTCTAACCTCTAGGCCACTGGAGTGGTCGAGTTTATGTAAGATAAATTGTTGATACAAAGTATTAAGTGTTGATATTCAAGCCTAGAATTGTATTGTTATAATAGACAGGATGCCAACACCCAATAAATTACTTATCAGAGAGAGAGAGAGAGAGAGAGAGAGAGAGACAGAGACAGACAGGCAGACAGACAGACATGTAAACGATAAAACACGCCTCCTCAACAAATGAAAACATATTGTGCTGACTTCAGAAACTGCTTAGTATTCAAACAGAAATTGTTACATTGCATTGTTACAAAGGATTACATGTATTTCACACATGAAAATTATTTTTTCGTTCTAAATCCGGATTTTTTTTTAAAAAAAAGCTGCACTTGGCCCGATTATTTTTTTGTATATCATTCCATTTGGCTACCAGGTTTCTACATGTGACAGATGTCAAACATGTGATGAAAGATCAGAAATAGTTGTGTAATGTTTAAAAGTGTTACAAATATAACTGTTTTGAAAGAAGAATAAAATATTTGTAATGATTATTTTTAAATGAAAACATGCTGTCCATGTAAATAAAATACCTGGGAAGTTCCGTAATTACCTAATGACGGAAACTGCTGAGGTAACGGTATTCTGCAAAAGTACCGCATTATTAACACGGGACAACTTACCGCGCTAAACGGATATACTGGTAGAGAGAGAGAAAGAGATTATGATTTTTAACGTAGTTTTATCAATTGTTCGGTCGTATCACTACAATGTCTGCAGTTTGGCATTTTATAGTGATGTCTAGCACTGGGTCATCATGCCGCAGACATGTAGCATGATGTCCCTCCAATTAACATTATCCTTACACCAAACCGACCAGTCCTTACACTAACATCTTAAATGCTGAGGGGCAGGCGTATCTGTTAGTACAATTTTTATAAGTCTTTGGTATGACCCGGCAAGGATCGAACCCACGACCAAAAGCATTGGTTTAGATTTGTACCATTCTACTATCGAGGCCCTGATTGACCGAGTGGTCTGAAGCGCTCACCGTTACGGATTACTGCCATATCATCTCCGTCAACGTGTGTTCGAGTCACGGGTTCGGCTTATATGGTATGCGAGAAAGCTTGCCAGTAGCTTCTCGTGGATCGGTAGTTCTTTCTGTGGGGTTTCCCGGGTTCTTCATCCAACATTGATACTGTCAGCCATGTCTATCCTATTTTGTGCTGAAAAATTCCTTAAACTCTACAACAACAACCATTCTACTATCTGAAAGTGGTCGAGAAAGCACATTTGTTGTTTTGTACTATTCTAATATCTGCAATGGAACTTAGAAAAGAGATTTGTATCATTCTACTGTTTGAAATGGAACTGAGAAAGGAGATTTACTATCATTCTGCTGTCCGAAATTGGACAAATAATAGAGATTTGTACCATTCAGTTGTCTGAAATGGGACACATTGGAATGAGAAAACAGATACTCATACCATTCTAACATCAGAAATGGGGAGGTTAAGCCATTATTTCATCTAAAATGGGACTGAGAAAAGAAATTTGTACCATTTTAATATCTGAAACGATACAGAGAAAAGAGGTTGGTACCATTATACCGTCTGAAAGGGTAGAGAGAAAGAAGGACATTGTTTTTATACCTAACATTTTGTTGCTAATAGGTTTTAATTACTTGTTTTAATTACTTGTAGAAGCCAAGGCAAATAAATTAAAATACGTAAATTGATTAGCACTCATAAGAGACGGAGATATATCCGAATATGTAATCTTCCATTATTTATTGTTCAGGCGACATATTGTTTTTGTTTTCAAGCTTATTGTTGAATATTGATCATTACCAAAGACATAAAAACAGTACTAACCGCTGCCTCCCTAGGCGATCAACATTAGCACCGCGTTTACGGGGCAGGAGGTAGTAGCCTATTGCCAAGCTCTCTATCGTCAAGGTCATCTAAGATACACTAAAGTGGGTGGTATTATATAAAGGTAGACATACTTGACATACTTAGCTCTGCAATGATAGCAAATAATATACAAAGTATAATCTTCAAGTACCTCCACAACGCCTGACTAACAGGCGAAGTGGCCGTACGAAGAAAAATTATTCCGACAAAATTCAAATGCCCCTTGTGCCAAAAGCTTTGTCTTATTTACCTAATACCATACTATTACGCAATGCGACGCTACGAGTTTAGGTAAATAAGACCTACTCGGATGAACAACACTATAGAAACACTGGGGAACAATACCCCTTCAAAATTAAAATAATTAAAACTCTTTATAATATATATACATCGGTTGGCCTGGTATCAGGCTAATGTGATTAGTTGGGACATCATGCTACATACATGTCTAGAACATGATGCCAAAGCGCTTGGAAGAAGAAAAAAATCGAAATCACACAATTCACACAAATCACCCTTTAATTTATTAAAGGCATGTACTTAAGTAGTCCGAAATAAATAAAGTGTAGCAATTTGTATTTATAAATCAAAATAAATGTATCTCGTGTACACGTGCTTCCTGTATTAGTCTCCATGACAAAGAGTACTGATATTTATCGACATACATAAAAGCTCCTCTCTGCCGTGAGTTCTATCATCAGGAGCTTGTACGAGACAAAAAAGGAAACATAATGGAAATCAATACCGTTATGATATATAGATATTGTATACACAGCCCTAAATAAGTGCGTTTAGACAGCTTTATTAAACATATTTCATCATGTTATATTCCTACCTCATATTTCCTTTTCCTACAGAGTCCCTTTTGACTCCCTTACCAGTCCCACAAACTTTGTCACGAATTGAGACCTAATTAATCTATCAATACGCAAGAGAGAAATATTAAAAAATTACATAATTGTTTGTTTTGGGCGAATAATAGTTTTCCAAAACTAGTCTGTAAAAAAAGGGTAAAGAGATAAATTTGTCAGAGCGGACTCTGTATGAGTGTGGTAAGGATATAACCGAACACAAAAAAATTCACATTTTTTGTTTGCCCCCACCCTACGCTCCACCAAATAAAAAGGATATTATGTTGAACCCTTCCTTACTTATTTTCATCCTTCTGCTCGTCCATCCTTTCCGCTCAATAATTACCACAAGCATAACAAATTACATTTAAACAGTATGGCAAGACCAAGGCTGTAACCAACTGTCAGCATTTTAGATATTTTAAGCGGAGTTGCAGTCACCTTATTCTCAGCTCCTCTCCTTCCTTTCTCCATTATTAAGGCACTGTAATCAAACTTGAACTCACAACTGGATATTTCGATTAGTTCGATTACCAACTTTCTTCATCCTTGTTTAGTGGAGTCTCTGATTATCAGAACCACCCACGTTTATTTCCAAAGATCATCATCATTATCATCATCAGCATCGTCATCGTCGTCGTCGTCATCATCATCATCACCATCGTCGTCATCATCATCATCATCATCATCATCATTATTATTATTATTATTATTATTATTATTATTATTATTATTATTATTATTATTATTATTATTATCATCATCATCATCATTAGTATTTGCAATTCAGCAAAATTTAAACTAATTCTTGATTGTGATGAGATCAGAGCTAAGATCGATTTTCATCGTAGATTCGTAATAGTACCTTGGCGTGTATATATCCAACACTTGGTCAGATTTTTACTACACCGTATTAACTATTCCTTTCATGCAAATACAATCTTTGGGGATAAATTTGGAATTTGAACAGAACTTGTCAGTACAGTTAAACCGCTTTACCCAGGGTAGTAAAATTTGGTTGAGTATTACGTGTATGTGATATGACGTCATTAGAATTTTGCTAAATAAATCTGTCATGAGTCAGCAGGTTGTTATGCATATCTGTGACTTATTTGTCAGCAATTGTTTCACAAGTGTCATAAATAAATGTTGTCTTGATTGATGATCAAGCTTATGAGTGTGTAAAATGTTTGTATACTCTATCAAATGTATAAATGCCTGAGTTTTTTTAATTTATTTGGCAGTGCTATTCTTATTTTACTTATTTCGCTATTAAAAGTGTCTTTAATTCTGTCTGATAACATATTGGTACACCGAAGATGAGATAATATAAGCTCTGAAACATAGTTTTCTATAATCGGAACTAAAATATGATATAGACTTCATCCTGACTGGTATACTGATTAAGAATTGTCAAATAATCGGAACTAAAAATATGATATAGACTTCATCCTGACTGGTATTCTGATTAAGAATTGTCAAATAATCGGAACTAAAATACGATATAGACTTCATCCTGACTGGTATTCTGATTAAGAATTGTCAAATAATCGGAACTAAAATATGATATAGACTTCATCCTGACTGGTATACTGATTAAGAATTGTCAAATAATCGGAACTAAAAAATAGTATGAAGACTTCGTCCTGACTGGTATACTACTTAAGAACTGTCCATAAAGAAATATTTGTCTGTAATGTTTTAAATAATGTTTGACTTTTGCATGCGTACACCGGGAAATTAGATCATTGGAACAAACACTTCCCTAAGATAGTGAATAACATCCACTCGTATCGACAGAGATCATTTCCCTTTTATCGAAATCTGACAACGTTAATTGACAAAAAGTTTAGGTAATACAATTTAGTTGATTTGTCCTTAAAAACCATTTTTTTTCTATATGTATTTGAAGAAGAGTCCGCAAACATATCAGGATATTTGTGAGAAAAATAATAAATAGGTTTGTATGTTACTATAACATTTCCGACTAAAACAATATACATGTACGAAGATAATGTGTGGTAATTTGCATATCTTATTATCAACATTGAGAATAATAAAAGATGAGACCATTTCTTTTATACGACAAACTTTTCGCCGTCAGTTAATGTATTCAACATTGAAATTAAACGCGTAAGAATGAAGACCTAAGAGCTAGTTACTGTTTGCCTGACAGACCGTAAGTCTGTCATGGCAGTTAATTAATTAACTCGTCCCCCATCACTTGTGCGGTCTTTAATCAGTATACACAGAGAGAATAGGGACCAGGCTACTTACTTTATATATAATTTCTGTCAAAAGCGCTGATAAGAAATGACAGCTGCGACCTTGACTCCAAACATTTTTGTTGAAAATCATGAACGTTTACGTTTTTCATATTATTTTGATTTTTAAAAACACGGCACATTAATGCAAATTATCACGCTTTCTATTTCACCAAGTTTTGTTCAATAAAGTAGTTAAAGAGATAAGGGTGCTCTATTTATCAAGCATAGTTTTTGCCTTAACCTTTCAGCTGACGCGTGAATTTAACTGAAACGGATGCAAACATAGTGTGCATTGATTTCTTAACTCAGAAAGCGAACAATTGCCCATATTCTCTCACAATACGTGCCATCTGCTGTGATTCGCTTGTGCAATTTCTGCATCTAAAATCGATCAGATACAAAATGAAACTGACATAATCTGCATATTTAAAAATAACTGTTATTAGTCGGTTGCTTATTGTTAACTTTCATTGGATTGAGAAGCAAACGTCGAACCATGTGATCATGTGAGTCTATTGATTCAATTCATTATGACCAAACGCTGATAAACCGGAAGTGATATTAAATCATCTTACACAAGTAGTATATGCCCTATGTATATGCCCTACATGTATGCCCTAGTATATGCCCTACGTATGTGACCTACGTATGTGCCCTAGTATAAGTCCTACGTATATGCCCTATTATGCCATACGTATATGCCCTATGTATATGCATAGTATATGCCCTAGTATATGTCCGATGTATATGCACTATGTTTTGCCCTACGCATTTTCCCTACGTATATGCCCTATGTTTTTGCCCTTCGTATATGTCCTATGTATATGCCCTACGTATATACCCTAGTATATACCCTACGTATATGCAATATGTATGTGCCTTACGTATATGTTCTACGTATATGGCCTAAGTATATGTCCTTGGCATATGTCTTAGTATATGCCCTATGTATTTACCCTACGTATGTGCCTTATGTATATGCCCAACGTATGTGCTCAGGCATATTCCTATGTACATGCCCCATGTACATGCCTATGCATACGCCATATGTTTTTGCTCTACGTATATGCATATATAAATGTCCTATGTACATGCCCTATGTATATGCCCTATCTATATACCCTATATCATAAATGGAAAAGCACGTTGTTACATTTAAATCACATAGATGTGAAAGGGAAAAAGGTATAATAAACTCAAAACCGTAACTATAGAGACATATAAGATCAGACTTGACATAATTGTACATAACAGGAATAACACATTCAATCCTTTTGTAAGTAGCATCAAAAGTTTTTTTAATAATTTATTTTATTTAAAGCGTACAAATAGCCAAACACAA
Organism: Unio pictorum; assembly: GCA_030141615.1. Taxonomy (NCBI): domain Eukaryota; kingdom Metazoa; phylum Mollusca; class Bivalvia; order Unionida; family Unionidae; genus Unio; species Unio pictorum. Next base: position 798,882 of record JARLTB010000318.1, read on the forward strand.
AGATAATTATGGTATCCTAAAATATTTGGGTCTTTTGAATGAAACGTTGATACTCGAAATCCACAACTTGGTCATAACAACGGCATTTTTCCCTTTCGACAAATTTGTGTGCGTTTTATCCCAAGTGTCCATATTAATTCAACTGTTATATGTGACCAAGATGGAAGAGTAAAAAGATATCTCCCTTCGCTCCACCGATTTACATAAAGTCATTCGGATGTTTACTTCGACTAAGATGACTGACTAATCCACTCGAGACAGATAATGGGCTCCTTAAATGTTTATAACGTCAAAGCAGGGAAAAGAGAAGAAATGTGAGACAAATGTAAAGATGTCGATTATGACTATAATTAAACGGGACAGTAGTTTCAGAGTTTCCTAGGAAAAATGAAAAGCAGGATGATAAACGGGAAGATGAGCGTTCTTCAGAAATAGAAGAACCCTTTCCCGTCAAGAAATTCAAGACAAAAATCACGGAAGAGGAAGAATAATGTCCATAATACAATGTGAAGCAAAGAGAAAAACAGAAAAGAAAGAAGAACAATAGACTTTTGCGGTGTGTTTTGAAATTTTCATTATAATTATCATTCAAAGTGAATGTACCATAGAAACGTAAGCGATTTCTTTGATTTTTAAACTTTTAGTATGTATTTGGAAAAGCACTCACACATGTCATGTACACACTTGAATATTGGGAGATGATTCAAGTTGTACCTAATTTCGCTATACTTGATGGTGTTGTTATTGGATTTAACGCCATTTTCCAGCACACGATAGGATATACATGGCGGTCAGTATTAATGGTGGAGGAAGAACCTGGGAAAAACCACGGTAAGAAACACCGACCCACGAGATACTACTGGCAAGCTTTCTCACATCCCCACATTAGCCGAATCTCAGACTCAAACTCAGGCAGACAGAGGTGAGATGGCAGCGATCCGTAATGGAGAGCGCTTTGGACCACTCGGGGTCCTCGCTATACCTAGATAAAATCTCTCTTGGAAAAGATACAAGTGGCACAGACAAGTGCGTGAGCGTTTGTTTTCTGTTTACAACCACAAGAAGACTTATGGACTTGACATCATCATCTTTAACTGTCTTAATTCTTTTCCACAGCCACGACTTACTTCTTGTGCTGTTGCTTTGATAGCGGTATGAATTAACGCTTCGTTTACATCTCGTCTTTCTGCCTTTTAAAATTCAATCATTTCTTCTGCCAGTATTTCTTCTTCTCTCTTTACTTGGTGTTGTTGAACAAATGCTTCTTCCGATGCTGTAAAAAATATTCTCAATTTCTTACTCGTTTCCGTCTGAAATCACGCAGCAATAATAATGGCTGAGAAGGAAGTGAATGAAATACTTCCGTCGCAGGCAAAAGTTCTTACGGAGAGGACACCTATCTGCCTAAAATGTAAACTGAATTCATCTTCTGAAAAATTAATACAGGTTCCAGTCGCATTAGTATACGAAGTATCTGTTGCAGGCCCACCACAATACATTGTTTCTGGGGGCTAGGATGTAGCCCTTTGTATTGTATTTGACCTGTTCCGCAATGGTAAATCATATGAACGTTCGTGTGTCTGTATGTTAAAAGTCAAAAGTAGTGTGAGTGTCTTTTGGGATTTTAACGTAGCTTTAACCATTTATAAGTTATATTGCTACCATGACCGCCGTGACCGTGTGACAGTTTATAGTGATGTCTAGCACTGGGGCATCATGGCGCAGACATGTAGCATCAAGTCCCACCAAGACATTATCCTGACACCAGGCCGACCAGTCCTAACACTAACCTCTAAATGTTGAGAGCCAAGCCAGGCAGCTGCTATTACTATTTTTTTAATTATAAATCTTTGATATGACTCAACAGGGATTTTACTGAGCTACCTTCCGCATCCGACTATGATCCGAGGTGGACGCTCTGATCAGTAGGCCATCTGAGCGGTTGAGAAGAAACGTTCTGAATACATCCATACAAGCGTAGTCTTCTATGGTGGCAGGGTTTACTGGCTGATAGTGGCTGTGTTTGGGTTGTAATCAGAAAGCAGGTGATGGATTGTATTTGTCATAATGTGTGTACTGGATTATAATAAAAAAGCGGGTGCTGGATTGTAGTGATGTGTGATGAGATTGTAATTAGAAAAAGTGGGTACTGGATTGTAGTGGTGGGTGATGAGATGGTAATCAGAAAGTGAGGTGCTGGATAGTAGGACGCGCTTTTGGGTTGTAATCTAAAAGTGGGTTCTGGATCACAAGGATGTGTGTTGCTTTGCAGATACAAATCTTAGCACTACCATTCTCGTATTCCCTTTAAAACCTTTGGCTCCTTAAAACCTTTTGATCCCATTCACACGTTTAACTCAACACGAATACTATTTCCCATAAAAACTCTTTTGACCCTATAAACACTTAATACTATATAATACCTTCCCTTGCAAAATGTATGAATGTCAGGTGTCATCAAATTTAAACCTGAGGCGTAATGTTAATTCCTGTTAGACCCCCAAGTGCCAAATATCACTACTAAGGTGTTGAGCTACATTGTATTGGGATGAAACACTGCTTAAGATTAAACTACAATTTTTTTTTAATAATTAGTAAAATGAATACGCCAGCATTTGTCTCCTTCGATACACCCAAAGTCAACAGTATACCCTGCAGATCTGAATTCGTATTCGGATCAACATATTGTGATATTGTCTGGTTTTAATACAGACCTTTTGACATTATATTCTGTAAACGCTTCCAGTGCCGATAAAATCTGGGGGTCTATGTATGCAGCTCAGCATGTGGCAAAGCAATATATGTTGTGATGATAGTTACGTGACTGGAGAATCAATCGAATGATAAACATGCCATTTATAATATCATCAATAAAGACAAGAAGCTAAATACATGACTGGCGTTAATCCTGTGGTCAGTATACGATAGCCGAATTATTGCATAAAATCTACGTGGCGCGATAGGTGCAATATTTCGCCGGCCCATGAGCTGCTAGATGGGAATGAAGCCAAAACCTAAAGTGACCTCGGTCCAATTACCCTCACCAGCCCGATGTAATCAATCTTTCATCGGTGAGTGGTCAGCTTTTGTACCTGCCATTCATCTATAAACGTCTCCAGTGAATTTACTTTATGACTATTATTAAAATCTAACGGATACTTGAAGACAATACGTTGACAGAATTTTCTGTCCAACACGAAAGGGGCTGAAAATGAATTATTAGTGCTTTTCATTCCCACCTTGGAAATGGGAGTAGTTTTTCCCCTATTTCAGTTTGTATGGGGACGTGCGTGTTTTGAAGGCTGCGACATGCACATTCTGGGGTTTCAAGATTGATTGACTTATCTCAATTTCTCGGTAATAGATGCCGAGTACTACACAGCCGAATATTCCATTCTAAGCGGAACTGACTGATCTTATCACACTTATCACAGACCACGAATAGTCTCTCTCTCTCTCTCTCTCTCTCTCTCTCTCTCTCTCTCTCTCTCTCTCTCTCTCTCTTACGTATGTCTGCGTATATATATATATATATATATATATATATATATATATATATATATATATATATATATATATATATATATAAAGATCAGTTCATTAACACTATTGTTTTCGAAACGTTTTTGCCGCTACGAAGAAAGGATTCGATATGATTTTCCACTTGTTGCATGCTATTTTGGCCATTTTTTGTGTGTGCCTGTTTATGGTGTTCAATATCCTATTGAAAATCGTAACAGTATTCTGTTTAACTTGTTCCAAAACTCACGTTGTTCTAGATTTTTAACTATATTTCGAAGCGAGTATGATCTTTGTTTTAATTCGTCGTTGTTACAGAGTGCATAAACATGGGTACTTATTACACATTTACGTGCAGTTCATTAACAGTCATTCCAGTTTGGCATAGCACGGTGGCCGGGTTCGGATTTTCTCACAAGGTATTTATCGGATTGGAAAAAGTTCTTACTATATCTGTGTAAAATCCATTCATATGCAATTAATTATTTTTTTTTTCGCGAGGTCTGACCACGTGATATTGTATTTCGAATGGATGGGTCAATATATGCATGAATCAATATCAAGAAGCAGGTGATGCATTGTCAGTCATCAAAATAGGACAGAAATGGGACCCTGCGGGGACATCAATAGTAACGATAAACCAATATACAAAATTGCGCAAATCTCCTAGAAAAATAACATTTCTTGTCGTATATATTTTTCAAGTCCGATCCATGGTGGACTTCACCTCCAGAGGGAGTTTATCAGATCGTATTAACATATCAATCTTCTAATGCATAAAGTTGTGGTTGAGGGTAAAGTTCAATATGATAGGAATTGGTCATATGGCTTCAGGAGCAAGTCTTGTCATAATATCACATCACTGTCCTATTGGACGCAAGTGACAGGTCACAGTATTTCATATGACTACATTTACAAACGTATTGGCTCGTCGCCGAAATAGATTAAATGTGATTGTTTCGTGCCATAACCAGCCCTTTCAAAGACGATGTACCGCAGACAAATTAACCAGCTTAGCAACAGATTTTAAAATTTTCTTGGGCACTCGTATCGTCTGAAGATATAAATACTATCAGTTTTAATACAGTTGTGTTATGCTTTTAATTTACCGTCAGCTGAACTGGTATTATCCTGTGGTTCTTCTGTTGTACACCAGACGGTAGAACCTGCATTGTTTACACCAGTCAGAATCTCATGTGTCTGGTGGAGTCCGTGCATTACGTTTTTTTTTTTTTTTATGGTTTAACGCCATTTTTCAACACAATATAGGCTATAATGGCGGTCAGTATTAATGGTGGAGGAAGAACCCGGAAAACCCCCGGAAAGAACCACCGACCCACGAGAAGCTACTGGCAAGCTTTCTCACATAACTACATTAGCCGAATCTTAGGACTCGAACCCACGCAGACAGAGGTGAGATGGCAGTGATCCGTAACGGACAGCGCTTTAGACCACTCGGCCACTCGGGGCCCTTCCGTGCATTACGTAGTATATTGTAAGTAACGAGTAACTTCTGTCGAATGACTGGTTGGCGACATTGCTCTTCGTTGTTCGAATACGTGATTAATTTATCAGCTCTATATATGTTTTGGTGTCACCTATGTTGACCTTTTAGTTATGGTTGATTATAAAGACGGACAGAATTGCTTTCGAAGTATCAATATTAGGTGGCAATATACTCGTTATTGACTCGTGTATTCACATAAATGTTGCATTATACGCGTTTCCGCTTGAACTGACATTGGAATGCCAACTGACTGTTTAAACATCTTTACGTCCTTCAATAAAACTGACATGTCTACATAATTATAAGATACACGTGACAGCTTTGACATATTCAAGGCACAGAAGTTGTGTGTGTGTCATTTATGTCTATGAAATAGATTCGATATATATTCTATGCTGTCTGCATATTTATCTGTACCCTTCCACTTTACCATACTCTCATGAGTTTGTGTCGTTAAAATAGTGGTCTGGTTTGCTTCCTTAATGTCACTGTCACAGTACGTATCCACAGACAGTTTTACAATACGGTTATTTGGCAACGAGTTCGTTTTTTTTTTTTATATCTGTAAGCAGATCACTTACAATTGCTGGGGGGCTATCACTAATCTCGCATATTATTTGTTTCTCGCTGATCTAGGAAATCTGTACAGCTTACATTTTTTTTTACAAAGGAATAAACCCCTCGGACACAAATGAAAAGCAGAGGTTTGCAGTCTTCGCTTTGCATTTCTAACTTAAAATATTCATGGATATTTCATAATAACGACGAAATATATATAAAGCACGGGAAGAGTTACTTTAACACATCATCATAGAAACACCGTTTTTATATGACCGACCTTTTGTGTTTGTATGCGTCTGTGAGAACAGTCTAAAGTACATGTGTGTTGTCTTTTAGCGAGCTTAAATCAGATTTTAGGGTAGTTATGTTGCATTTACAGTGTGGCTGTCTGCTGCATCAGAGGCGTAGCTATGATATTTTGCACCCGGGGACGAACTATAAAATTGGCGCCCCAGCGATCATGTGACCGATTTATTACCCTTGTTTACTTATTATAATGTAACTTTGTAAGCCTCATTTTGGCGCCCCTGTACCTTGGCGCCCGGGGACATATGTACCCCCCCCTGCACCCCCCCTAGCTACGCCTCTGTGCTGCATTTCTGAAACTGAAAGTAGGCTAGGTGAATAAATAGCGGTATATGCTCACTTATAAGTCTAGCCAAACTGCAAACAAGAAATATCCTGATCTGATCTAGCATAAAGCGCTTGCAGATCAGGGTTGTTTGCTGATTTACTGATACTCCAAACAATCTATACAGACTCAGATCTAACGGCGCATTATAATCTGTATGTTGTCATCAATTGAAACGTATAAATGTTAATAAATTATAAATTGTGCCAACATAGTATTTAATGAACATTTTCCTTTTCTTTTCAAACTTTGAAATAAAGTAATAGTGATGGATTTGCAAGAGATATCGATTACAATAAATAAAATATATTTGAATACCTTCCGACTATTATCCGTAAGTAATGTACCATGTTATGTTTTTATTTTATTTTTTGTACCTTTTTAAGGTTGCATTTCTCATTGCTCGTAATTTGAAAGTTAGTTTTATTCCTTTACAAGTAATCACAAAAACACGGCCACATAGCACCACGGATTACATCTATTACACCAAATCATATATTCAAATTTTAGCATATGTCACAGTTGGGTGTGTTTCTTATTAAACGTGTTAATGGCGCCATGCCAGTTGGTGAATTAAATTCGCAAACAATTAATATCGCGTCCATACGGCAATCTAGTATAACTGATTCCTGTGAAACGAGACGTGATTCATTAGTTTTGTAGTTAGTGTGAAAAAAAAAAAGTGAACATCCTTATGAAACACGTCCCATCAGACGTAAATTTGATTAAATATTTTGAGTAATAAATTTTACCCAAGAGTTGGAAATTCTACTAAAAAATGTAAAAATGCAACGTTGTGATTGTTCAGCAACGCTTGGAATCGAGTGACGATTTTTTTTGTGTTGACGAACGTGTTTTGTATCAACCAACTACCGTTCATACCGCATATCAGCTGGATCCATCTGCAAACTACATAGATTTAGATCTGCCGTCCCATACTGCGCCGTCCGATCTGTGTCAATTCACTCTGTTATGAATAATATGTAGAAGAATCGATAAAGACCATGATCTGACGATACTTTTTTTATGCTACGACCGATCAGGCTCTTTTTGTATGCACTTTTGATGGGACCTATAGGTGTGTAAATATGGTTACAAGTCGCCGTTTAAACAACCTTGATATGGATATGATAATTTGTCGCAAACGGTCCTTTCGGCCTTAAATACAAGCCGAGATCACTTGAAAGCAGGGACCTCGTTTCAATTTTTCAAGGGGGTGGGGTGCAAAACATGACGGGCTTTGTTAATTTTTGTTTATAGGCGACAATCGTTTTACAACACATGCAAATTCAGAGAGCGGGAAATGCCCCACCCCCTTTAAAAAAAAAAATTCTGCTTGAAAGTGAATATAAAGATATTGTATCTCCATGTACCGTATATACTTATATCGACTTGTACTAAAGTCGAGTAGAGGCCCCAAGTGGCCGAATGGTCTAAAGCGCTCTCCGTTATGGACCACTGCCATCTCACCTCTGCGTGTGTTCGAGTCTGAGATTCGGCTAAGGTAGTTATGTGAGAAAGCTTGCCAGTAGCTTCTCGTGGGTCGGTTGTTCTTTCTGTGGGTTTTCCCAGGTTCTTCCTCCACCATTATTACTGGCCGCCATGTATAGCCTATCATTCGCTGAAAAATGGCTTTAAACCCAACAACAACAGCAACAACAACAACTAAAGTCGAGTCAAACTGCAAACAACAAAAATCTTAATATGTCGTAACATAATGCGCCTCAACACCATGGTCTATGTTATTTATTCACTGATTACTCTTAACGAAATTACACATACACATTACATGGAGTTCGACTACTTACACGCGAGTACAGATGGTACTTATTTTATACACATGCTACCAACGCTTCATTAAATTCAGATGCAGATTGATATCAAACCGACATAAAGGTCCACAATTTTCTCCAGCTGCCGATTATAATTTCATTGTTGTGATATTAATTGCATCAGTTTGCAACAGGACTCGGAAATTTGAAACCAAAAGGTGCAATGTGTGTGTGTGTGTGTCTGTGTGTGTGTGTGTGTGGGTGGGTGGGTGTGATTTTGATTTTTTAAATGTTAACAGCTTCTCAGTCATATCGCTACGATGTGTTTAGTGTGGCAGTTTATAGTGATGTCTAGCACTGGGGCATAATGCTGCAGACATGTAGCATCATGTCCAACCCAGTCACATTATCCTGACACCAGACTGACCATTTCTAACACTAACCCAGAGGCGTAGCTAGGGGGGGGGGGGGGCAGTGGGGTACATATCTCCCCGGGCGCCATACTAGTGGGGGCGCCAAAATGGGCTTTGAAATAGGTTGTAACGGGTAATGGTGATTTTATTGGTGAAAATAATGGGTTTCAGAGTTGAGGTGGGGGGGGGTGAATATTGTCCCCGGGCGCCAAACACTCTAGCTACGCCTCTGCACTAACCTCTTAATGCTGAGCGCCTAGCGAGGCAGCTGCACGTGGCATATTTAAAAATAAGTCTTTGGTATGACTCGGCCGGGGCTCGAACCTGTGACCAGATAAAATATGTGCTCGTTCACCCCTGTTTTCACGGCATGACACCTGTTTTGTAAGCATCTCAAAGAATGTTCTTCCCAAGAGATGAATCGAAACAGCCTTGATTAAAATAGAAAATTATTTTTAACAAAAGAAGATAAGATCATACGTAACTTTAAATACGGTTGAAAACTATAACAATCTTAATATGGAGGCCACACTGTTGTTGTGCTTTTGGCATTTATTTGTATACTGGTGAGATTTTAATCTGTTCCAACGACGTTAGACAATATTTTCTCTGTATTTCCTCTTTATCGTGTCAAACATTAATCTCTAGCTACATATTCTCTATTTAAACAGGATTTAAACTTAGATATCGATCCGATACATTATGCAATATTTCAATATCTTTAGTATCGACGATTATAACATTATTACATTATGCAATATCTCAGTAATTGACGATATTATGTTTTTTTCTACTTTCTCTGACGGGTGAGATAGTTTGGCATATTTTTTTTTTTACCTTCCATAAAAGTAAACTATTGTTATAGTGACCGACTTTTCTTGCATGTGGAAATGCTGAGTGGTGAAGTAGACAAGACAAAAATCTACATAAGTTTCATATCGTTTATTTTTAGCAAGATCTTCGTGTATTTATCAATTATTAGCGTGAAATAAGAGAACATCTTTAGCTTGGATTGATTTTAAGGATAGAAACATGTTAACAACATGAATGTAATTTGTTTGCGTATTGTCATTGTTCTTTGCTTAATTACCATTTTCAGTTTGTTTTTTAAAAAAAAAAAAAAATTTTTATTATTCTGTCCGCTTGCAGGTAAATAAAACGCCGTGACACGTATTTGGAATTAAAAGCATGATTTAGCTTTGTGCAAGGCCTCCTTTACGTAGCTTTCAACACCATTTATAGTATTGTATGTACATGTATTGAAAATTGTTTGTACGTCCTGTGGGGAGAGCCGTCCCAAAGTAAATATTAGTTTAGCAGTGAGTAAACAAAGCTATAGGTACAAATAAGAATTTAATTACTGCGTTGATCTCGGGGCAACAATTTAAATTATCTGCATAAATGTTACATACTTGAGTAGTACAAAATCCTTTAATACCGGCAAACATCTACACAGGGATCGTCAAGCAGTTCGAACTGCGAACGATTGAACAGTCTTTTTAAGTTCAATGTATTGACTAGTCTAGGGTGTTGTTGTCCGCCAAAAGTCTGTCTTCACAAAGACTAATTAACGATTGATACGTCTGTGAATTATTTGAGTAGGTTATTACAACAGACGGGTAATAAAAGTGTTAACACATTTATGTATCAGAGAGTTGTTTTGAAAATTCGTGGAAGTTAGGAGCGCCAAATGGTTATTTTGAAAATCGTTTAGAATAAACCACTATTGCATGGGGGTGGGGTGATGCAAGCGGTAGGGAAAAGAAAAAAAAGGTGGTACGTTAGAATAAAGTTGTTTTGGTTCTCTATCCAGCAACAGCTCATGTCAGTGTGCCTTTAATGCACAAACAAATAAACAACAGTTCAAGATCATGTAAAATATATGAGTGGATTTAACGTTATTGTTGTATGGTTTTACGTCATGAGCGTATTGTTTAACGTTAGGGACACATGGTGTTACGTCATATGCGTATTGTTTAACGTTAGGGATGCATGATTTTACGTCATTGGCGTATTGTTAAACGTTAGGGATGCATGATTTTACGTCATTGGCGTATTGTTTAACGTTAGGGATGTATGGGTTTATATTATGGACTTATTGTTTAGGGACGCATGGTTTTACGTCATAGGCGTATTGTTTAACGTTATGGAGGCGCGGTTTTACGTCATGGGCGTATTGTTTAACGTTATACGGTTGAACATTATGGACGTTTTGTGTTACATAATGAACGTATGGTTGTACGTTATTGATGTCTGGTTTTATGTTATGAACGTATTGTTGAACGTTAAGGACGGATGGTTGTACGTTATTGATGTCTGGTTTGATGTCATGGACGTATAGTTGAACGTTTTGGACATATGCTTGTACGTTTCAGATGTCTGGTTTCATGTTATAGACGTATGATTTTACGCATTTCATGACATATCCTATAGCTTGCTTACTATGTTTGCACGACATAGAGATTCTTCAACATTATTAAACATAATAAATAAAGACATTAAAGAAAGAGTCCTTGTATAAAAAAAATCTCGACAAATGGAATGCATATGCTAAGTGTTAGTACTATTTGCTATTCTAAAAGCTTTCTCACGAAGAAAAAAGTCAACTGAAATTTTGTATTGCTTATCAGACTACACACAGCTGTCTCAAAAGCTTCGCAACCTTTTTCACCAGAACCACTGATCAGAAATCCTTTGAACTCAGTGCCCTTCATCATACCAGGAAATACTCTGCGATGATCTTCTACAGTTAACAATATAAACTGATGCTGCGTCCGATTTATTGTAAGAATCTGCGTGTAGTCTGACACAATCTTTACCTCTCCTTCAATTGTATTTCTTCACATTATCAAAGCAGATACCATTTCAAGCACGGTACGTCATTATGACAGTCCACTTCAAGGCCCCAGATGATGAATCTGCATACAACGTTCAGCAGTTTGAAGCATTCTGAAAAACAAATTTCGACCTAGTAGTGACAAAATTATCAAGTTCCATCTCAGAATTCTTTGCCATGAATACAGTTTCTTCAAGCGTCTTCAGTGCCTAACGTTTTGCTGATCTTTGCAGCGCATTAGCATTGTCCTGCTATCGGTTAAGCGCTAGTACATCACTACTGAAAAAAGTTAGGTCTAAAGAGTCTTTGAAGAGGCATCAAAGGTGATACATTCAGATCAGAACCTCCAAATTCTTCGTCAATTACGCGGAATATATATATATATATATATATATATATATATATATATATATATATATATATATATATATATATATATATAATATGCCATACAATCGAGGACTCAAACGAATAGAACTCTATTATCGAGGTTTCAAGTTAAGATAATTAACATTTTAATAAATGTTGGTTTGGTCTCCGATTCCAACCTAAGTCATGCGGAGCAACACAAGTATTGAAAGCAAAAGAAAGTCTGTATTGACACCACTCTTTGATGTCCTACGCTGTAAATCATACCAATACACATACTTAGGTCAAAGTTCCGTTATTGTGCAAACTGGACTTCACTAAAAGCGTCCTGTCGACCGTATTACACAAGTACAGACTACAGTCGCTTAGAATCAGAGTCCAACAGCAAATAACAAAGATCCTAATTTACCGTAGCATAATGCGCCTGTAGATCAGGAACTATTTTGCTTCTTTAACTGATTACTCATAACAAACTGCACAGACCCAGATCTGCATTAAGCGTTGGTTGAACTCGACTTATAAGCGAGTGTAGACGGTAACTGCGTATTATGTCTCTTTCATGTACACAAACGCCAACATTGTAGCCAAAGTAAAAATAGAGGGTACACAAATCTATTGTATAGACTAGAATTTCATCAGCTTGCGTATCTTAAATTAACTATTTAGTTCCTAAAACAATGATTTCAGCGAGGCAGTTTGACTGATCTAATTCGATTAAGCTAGCCAAGAAGCATCGACGGGTTGCATTAGCAGACATTGCGTACATTAACATTTGTCTTAATAACACTTTGTTAAAGTACTTTGTTTCCTGCTGAGAAGTCGTTATGTCATGTCTACGTTTCGATCGATATGTTTGTGAATTAGTTGAGTTCCCACATTTTATTTATCAAAGGAGTATTGTGAAAATGGCGAAAAAGCTTCTTGGCAAATCAATCCGATTGACATTATTTTACCGTATAGTTTCAAATGAATAACACTGTGGATTATGAGTGATAGTGTATGTGTGGTTTTGATTTTTAACGCAGCATTACCAATTTTCCAGTTATATCGCTACGATGTCTGCAGTGTGTCAGTTATTATTGATGTATAGCACAGGGGTATCACATCGCAGACACGTACCATCATGTCTCATCCATTTACATTAACCCTACCCTCTAAATGCAGAGAGCCTAGCGAGGCAGCTGATAATACCATTTTTATACGTACGTCTTTGGTATGACTTGGCCGGTGTTCGAACCCTCGACCTCCAGTATCCTGGACGAACGCTCTAATCACCTAGGCCACCGAAGCGGTAAAAGGTTTTAACGTAATATTTAAACATAAGCAATAATTGTTTATTTGGGTTAGAAGAATACAACCTTTCTTGTGAATTGTGCATCTTGCATTGAAACACTGATACCAATGAGCTTTATAGATGAAACAAATGGCATATATTATAGAAAGTTTGAATTTATGTTGCTGATATTTACGGTTATTATATTTTTCCAGATATATCGGATTTGTTTTTGTTTTTTATTAGCTTCACCGTTCTATACTTCCATGGCAAGGAGTGGTTTATATCTCATTCAAGATAACATTTTCATCCCAGATACTCAAGATAAAGGACTGTCCAAGTATAGCAAATATTGAAACACATTCGACTCAACTAAACGGAGAGTACAAAGACGGCTGAAAAAAAGTTCCGGTGTTTACTGTAAATGTTTACAATTTTCTTCGGCAACTGCTTTATGTGTTTTCAGACCACTGTACTATTATAGTTTAGAGAGAAGTCTCGTATAACTGCAAACTGCCGAGACCCTCACCTGCTGGCGCATCATGCACTGGCAGATCTTTGTGTCGTATTTGTAATTTTACGTGTTTTTTGTGCCAGAATATACGGTACTTAATTATGCGCTAATTAATTTATGTCTAAATCGTCACATAAAATGTCATTTTCCCATCTCTTGTTTATTTTTAACCCCTAAGTCGTCATTTGAATGGACTACTAATATCGACTGAATGCCAGTACGTCTCTGCGACATTATTGATTATTTGATTATTTGATGACTAAATTAGATATCGATTGAATGCCAAAATTATTAGCCCGTCTCGCAAACTCAAATCTATTGAACTGTTTGATGACTGTTATAAAAACTGACATAAAACCTATACAACCGCGTCTTACAAACATTAAAACTCAATTGTCATCGCGTGAAAAGGGTAAATTTACTTATAAATATCTGAAATGTACGATTTATGTGTGTGATTTGGATTTTGAACGTAGCTTTAACAATTTTTCAGTCATATCGCTACGATGTCTGCAGTGTGTAAATGTATTATGTCCAGCACTGAAAAATCATGCCGCAGACAAGTAACATCTTGTACCACCCAATCTCATTATCCTGACACCTGTCCAACCAATCCTAACATTAAGCATACTGAACACCAAGTGAGGATGCTGCTAATACCATTTTTACGTCTTTGGTCGGACCTCATCTGAGACGGACGCTCAAATAACTCTGGTCAACACACACACACACACACACACACACACACACACACACATCATTAGATTCTCTGCTAAGAAAAGAAAAACTTCCAAACGATACATTAATAGATTAAGAGAAATGGGAACTGAAGTATAGAAAATATGTTACAAGAAACATCAGTATTATTTTAAGAATCTTGTTGCATTAAGAGCTCTGTTATTATACTCTCAGAAACCAAACTTTAGTCACAATGTCCTGAGTAAAGATTGTATTGTTGTACGGCTTAACACCAATTTGCAGCACAAGAAAGGCTATACATGGCGACCAGTGTAAATAGTGGAGGAAGAACCTGGGAAAACCCCAGGAAGATCCACAGACCCACACGAAGCTATAAGCAAAGCCTTTTCACATGCCCACATTGGCCGAACCCGGGACTCGAACCCGCGCAGAGGTGAGATGGCAGTGATCCATAACGGTTAACACTTTAGACCAATCAGTCACTCGGGGGACCCCCAGAAGTATGTGTACTGAGGTACGGTAGGCTTCCTTTCATTTGTTGGACGCCCCCGGCTTCTGGAACAGCCTGCTCGACCAAATGAGAAACAATGAGAACAATCCTAATACAACAATTTATATATGGGCATAGCGTAAATATGTTTTATGTTGATTTATTTTGCAGTCAGTATCAAGGTAGATTAGGGTTTTCCAATTTTTTTGCCGAGTTACTATGGTTTTAATTCTGCTCCCTTACTGTTTGCTTTAATTAATTAATTATTTACTTAGATTCTTAGTCAAACATTTCAACAGTTAGCACCCTCATTTCCTGACACCTAATAAATGAATACGGGCTTTGTGTGTGGGTTTTTTAATAAGAGAGTTGTCATATTCGATTAATAAATTTTCACGTGCCTGTAACAATGATATGACATATATGTACCAGATCTGCCATCGGACAATGCGCCGCCAGATCTCGGTCCGTGCAATTTATTATTAGTGATAAGTGAAACAAACAACATAGGTCTTGAAATTTCATGTTGTTGCTTGATTCGACTTATAAGCGAGTATAACGGCACTTAATTTTAAACTATAAGAAACTATATTTGAATAAAGAAAAAAAATCAGTGGTTTACGGTAGCTTTATTGACCCTTTCGGATCAATCATTAAATTATCCTCGTCTGGCATTGTGGTAGCTATAAATCCGGCTCTTATGGAAAAATGTTTCGTTTTGACTTTCAATCCACACAAAAAAAGTCTTACATTCCTAATACATCACTGTACGTAAATTAGATTCAGTCCCTCGATAATAATTTATTGCTGAAGTTATCAGCATATATTAAGTCCGTTAATAACCTGAATTCTGACGTAATTTGAGAATTCTGAAGCGAGCTGTCTAAAGAAATCGATAACATTTTGTTCATACTGAAATCTCTGAATTCATACAATCAACTGCTAAGCAAAGTACAGTTACGGTTTACCTCCAATCAATCTTCAACCCAAACATAGTTGTTACATGAAAGAACGCATCAGTTATAATTATAAAATATTCCATCATCTCTTTTTCGCTCGTTATTTTTAGAATCTATAACGGAGAATGAATGGACAGCAAATCTACAAAATCGCCAATAAACATAATGGCTATCAGATAGAAACAACCGAGAAGTGAAAAGAAGAGATTGCGGCATAGGAGCTTCCTTGAACTTAGGCATACACATCAGTATACTAATCGGTCATTTAACTGACCACACTTAAATCACTCGTGTAAGTGGCCCTATTTTCCAGTTTAAAAAAATAAATTATATGCGTCAAATTTGGAGGAGGCCCCTTCGGTTACAATCGATGAAAATACAAATCGTATAATGTTCTGTTAAAATACTTCATAAACCACTTTGGACAGATCATCGATAGCCTATGGCCATGTTCCACTTCCTTTCAGATCCACTCATGGCAAATGTTATTAGCCGAGACGATGTCCTCATTCATGAAAAGGTTATCGCCCGTAGCAATCGAAATAAAATTAAACCTTGTTAAGTTCTGGTATTTTCTAAACTGCCCACTTCAATTTTGGCAGTATGGGATTGCGGACAACATACAATATTTACTCATCTCCGATATTAAAGAGCTTAACAACTGCACAAACTACACACCTCCAAAACTGAAGATCTGACAGCGGAACTGAAATGCTCCAGTTAGCATTTGCAATATTTCGTTTTGTAAAAACAAGTTAGCATATTTTAACGAAACGTTTTAAATATATCAAATGGAACCTAGATATTTGAATGGCATTGCATTTACGCTGTATCAATGATATATCACGAGATGCATACATTTTTCAAAAAGAAAACTGGGCTTGCCCGAGTTTTCCATTAAGGACAAATCATCACAGCGAGTGGTTTATCATTAATACAGCGTACATACTGTACATATATTTTATTTATATCACATACAAATACATATATTTGCCCTTTTGAACGGAGTTCAGAGTTACTACAGGCAGCTGTGTATTGTGTATTCACCAAGTGAATGAACTCCTCACATCCCCGGATGTGTTCGCAACAAAATGAAGTTTTACGCCTTTTGTGGCTATTTAAAATCACCTTTGCATATTGATACGTTGATTTTTAAAAAAAAAAATCTATTATCTATTGTTCTTCAGAGTCATTACGTTATTATAATACACACTTACGATTTCAACATGAAAGATGGTTTTAATAATAAAAGTAGAGCAGTACAAACACTTGGTTAGTTACGTCATTCACACGAACGCTAAGCGATCAACCTACATGCTGAGTAATGTGTATAAATTCTTCGTTGATCTAGAATCAACTGCAGACGGTCGCTAGAATGTTTATACATGCGTAATATTACCCCATGGACCGATCACAAATTGATATACAAATAGTATTGGTGCAGTGTAAACGCCTTATTTGATCTAGTAGGTATTTAATATGGCGGCTCACATATTGTGCGTGAAAGGTTTATTTGGTAAAAACTCACATGCGTAACCTTTTTTTTTTTCCTTCATTTTACTGACACTGTCTCTAATTGGTAAAACATAGCAATACATTTGACTAGACCAGACACGTTCACCGGCATCCAATCAGATAACGCGCTGCTGCTACGGGGTACATTCCTTTGATGTGCTAGAGATGTCAAGGGTTAATGTAAACTAAAGGGTAAGCACTTTGACCTCATACAGCTTAAAATGCCATATATGTCAATGCGCGATAGATTGTTGTATTGTACTGCCTGCGAGTTAATGTTGGCAATAAATAAGCGGTGAATTTATTTCAGCAATCAGGCCCAGATACGCGGTATACTTTTGTAGATATAAAATTTTTTAAAAAAACAAACTTATTTCACGGTGACAATGGCTTAACACAGAATTCAGACCGTTCAGTAACTTAAAATCACGGACAGTTTGTATGCACAAATATAATACTGTATATACTTAACACAGAATTCAGACCGTTCAGTAACTTAAAATCACGGACAGTTTGTATGCACAAATATAATGCTGTATATACTTAACACAAAATTCAGACCGTTCAGTAACTTAAAATCACGGACAGTTTGTATGCACAAATATAATGCTGCATATACTTAACACAAAAATTCAGACCGTTCAGTAACTTAAAATCACGGACAGTTTGTATGCACAAATATAATGCTGCATATACTTAACACAAAATTCAGACCGTTCAGTAACTTAAAATCACGGACAGTTTGTATGCACAAATATAATGCTGTATATACTTAACACAAAATTTTATTAAAAAATATATTGCATGAGTGAAGTCAAAAAGGTCCATATTTTGGGGGAATACAAGGGATGAAAATAATATATAATTCACTTGACCTTGACAAGTCAGTGGAAATTCATAGAATAAAAAGTTGATGAACCCCACTCCGAAAGTTAGACATGCGCTTTTCATGTCCGAATGCCACTTTTTGGAACATGTGATGCTCGCGGAGCAAACACAATCCCTTTACCAGGAAAATAATTTCGAGAAACATTGTGTGCTTTAATAGCTTCCTGCAATTCAAAAAAATTGTCATCCGGACAGTTTTTAAGATGAGATTTACATGTCTCACATTCGATTCAAGAAAACGAGCCGGATAGACCAAATTCACAAACATATATACATGTATATCTTTAATTATTACACGTATATCTTTAATTGTTACACAATAATAGCTCAATTTATGAAACTGTCTCCTGTCACCTGATCTATGAGACAAGTGAAATAGCTAGAGGGATGGAAGAAGGCAAATTGCCTCTGGACGCCAGGCCTAGGGGATGGGATAGGAGCCGTCACAAGCGTAATGAAGCTGAGATGTTATAGTATCTCGCTACCACATTGTTGTCATATGGGCAATTCTTAACAAAACATATATTTACAAGGGTGGAGGGGGTGGGTGACTGACGTATAAAATTGTTCTCTGTATCAGAGTATGGGTGCCACTAAAAACATTACCCCCAAGGACCACGGTAAGGGCGCTACTAATGGACATTCTACCTCCACCAGCAAAATGGACTCTAGTGCTGCCACCGAATTGAGTCAAATGTTTTAGCTATACATGTAATTCATTTCAATGGATCTCGTATATCTTTTGGACCACCAGTGTCACCAGTGTCACCAAATGCTTGCATGTATTTCACTGGAGTATTGTTTTGTGTGTGTGTGTGTGTGTGACATAAGTGTCAATCTGAGATAATTCTACTTACTGTGATAAACAATATAACGGTATAACGGCCCAGAGGCGCACCTGGGGGGGGGGGGAGGGGCAGAGGGGGGACAGATGTCCCCAGGTGCCAGACTAGTGGGGGCGCGAAAATGGGCTCTGAAATAGGTTGTATGTGGAATTTTTGCTGCCAATATGCAACTATGCATTAGTTTTTCTTGTTTTTAATAGCCGTTGGCGTTAGTTACATTGGGTGATGGTGATTTTATTGATGAAAATAATGGGTTTCAGAGGGGAGGGGGCGTAAAAATGAATCTTGTCCCCGGGGTCCAAACACTCTAGCTACGCCTCTGTACCTGCCATGATTGGTGTACACGCATGCAATGTGAGATACCAATATTTTACCTTTTATGTTGCGTATTACAGGCTGGGTGTAATAAAGATTTTGTCATTAGCGTTAAGAGCATTAATTCCAGCCTGGAATTTGATATAGTAAATCAAGCTTTGTCACATCATTGCGTTGAGAACGTACGCAACACAGTTTGAAGCAATCGACTTTGTATACAACGAAGACCATATATCGGTCATTTTATTGTGGCTGGAATGTGCATAGACTGTAAAATGGGCGATCTAAAATCATACATACATACATACATACATACATACATACATACATACATACATACATACATACATACATACATACATACATACATACATACATACATACATACATACATACATACATACATACATACATACATATATATATATATATATATATATATATATATATATATATAATGCATGTCTTCCTAAAGCCAAATATGATGCCGAACTTCCCCACATATTGTTTATATTACCTCTTGGTGGTAAGTGATTGTATTTACCAATGCATATTACCTCTTGTAAGTGATTGTAATTACCCCAATGCCGCAAAGAAGATGATGACGCCATTAAAACAACAATGGAAAATAAATGGCCAAATGCAATTTGAAACAATTATGATAACTGACATCATAACAAGTCGCATGTCTACAAATCTTGACAAAACTTAAATATACTTTCCCCGTTACAAGTATTTTTAAGGTATGCAGTTCCTCTCATCAACGGGATATCAACCCTCGTTTGAAACAAAAACGATTTAGTTTTATTCATACCAGACTGTTGACATAACTGCAGTTTAACCAAACAAAACACAAAGTTGGAGTTTCTGCTTTAAACAGTTTGTACAACGCGATGTCTTCGAAAACGAGAATAGCTCCGGGTGCCATAGTGTCAAAGGTCACTGTTTCGAACCACGGTCGAGTCATCCCAAAGACTTTTTAACAAAATATTACTAGCACCTACCTGTATTACGATGCTAGTGTTCTTACTGGCCGTCCTGGTGTCAGGATAAAGTGACTGGGTGGGATATGATGCCACATGTCTGTGGCATGATGCCCCAGTGTTAGACTTGATTATAAGATGACACAATGCAGACGAGGCGATGTTTCTGACAAGTGCACTGTGCAATGTCGCTGAAGAAGTGACGAGTGGGAAGAAAAGAAAAAAAAAAACACCTGTCTCAGTTGTATAAGAACAGAACAGAACCAAAACATAATATCAAAAGTATGAAAAAAGAGAATATTATCATCTTTTTGTTTTGATAAATTTCACCATCTCACTATGACTCTATCGTTACCAGAAACACGTGATTCCGAGTCCGTGTTGTACTATTTCTGTTATCAGTACAAACTCTGTAACAGCTGAAGCCAGTTTTATAAATAACGAAACAATACATACCAAGACAAACGTCTCTCACGCAGACGTATTTTCGATTCGTTTTGTTTAAGCGAAGAAACGAAATGGTGATAATTTTTAAAAACAGACAGCCAACAAGAGACATGTGATAATAATGATCGTTGCAAATGGTGAGATTCCGTGCCTCTTTAATCCAACTCGGTCTTAACAAAATCAATTATTTTTTCACACCTGCTCTGTGTAGTTGTAGCGCTAATACTTCATTAATTGCATTCGTTTGGAAAGCACATAAAAAGAACTCTTAATGGTTTAAAATTGTCTCTAATTCATGTAAATCTAGATATACTGAAAAGCATCTAACTTTTATAGCTACGTAAAAGATAATAGACTTGATTTGAGGAATAGAAAAATAAGTCTTCAAGCGAAACACGGCAAATACAAACTATACAAAAGGTGTAAATTATTTTATAATGACGCTAAGTGTCGAATATTTTCTTGCCATATATATATATATCAATTCACACATGACAAATACATCTGGCTAATCCGTCTCCGTCTTTTCAAGAAAAGATAAAAAAAAAGTGCCGTCCTTAATAATCATTGACCTTGTTATGCTCAGAATGGTTAAGTGCAGAAATTATTGGCAATCGGTGTATCTGACAATCTGGAAAATTCCAAGATTTTTGAAAATAAACGGGTAATAACTTTTATTCTTTGCTGCTATGAAATGGTATTTAATTGTCAAGAGCAATAGTGATTTCGATTTGATGGAAGACTCGGAAAATAAAATATTACTTTTCGTGAGTATAGGCGTCTTTCTGATTCGTGGATGAACGCTAGATGTATTCTGTAATGATCATCGATTTCTAACAACACCGCTTGGCAGATCATGTTAGTTAAGCACAACGCGTTTTGGCGCAAGATATGGTTAATGTGAAGATACATGCATTGAAAATCTAACTCCCTTAGTAATACGAATAACCTCGTACATTAAAACACAGACTATGTCAATTTTACGGCTCTGATAAGATTAAATTTGCAAAAGACATGTTGTATAGAGCCGTTATTTGCACAATTTTCTTGCATGCTGTTTTTAAGTCAGTAATCTAAACCATTTACTTGCATATTGCATAGGGCAGTAATATACACTGTTTACTTGCATATTGCATAGGGCAGTAATCTCAATTGTTTACTTGCTTATTGCATAGGGCAGTAATATACACTGTTTACTTGCATATTGCATAGGGCAGTAATATACACTGTTTACTTGCATATTGCATAGGGCAGTAATATACACTGTTTACTTGCATATTGCATAGGGCAGTAATATACACTGTTTACTTGCATATTGCATAGGGCAGTAATATACACTGTTTACTTGCATATTGCATAGGGCAGTAATATACACTGTTTACTTGCATATTGCATAGGAAGGTAATATACACTGTTTACTTGCTTATTGCATAGGGCAGTAATATACACTTTTAACTTACATGTTGTATAGAGTAGTAATCTTAATTATTTACTTGCATGCAGCGTTCCCTCTAAGCTGCGCGCGCGCAGCTACTCAGACATCCCCGCGGAGCAGAATTGTCAATTCAACATTAAAGTTTGCTCGTCTCCGTAATGCTTGCACAATGCAGCGAGCATTGCGTGCACATCTACCATTCGCTTAGAGGGAACGTTGCTTGCATGTTGTTTTAAGTCAGTAATCTGCAATATTTACTTGAATATTCTATAGAATAGTAATCTGTACTGTTTACTCTCATGTTCTGTATAGTAGTAATATGCGCTATTTACTTATATATATATATATATATATATATATATATATATATATATATATATATATATATATATATATATATATATATATATATATATATATATATATATATATATTGCATAGGGCAGTAATATTAGAGATTCGCTTGACAGCACAATTTCAACTGATTCGTCACCATACAGTTATGATGCAGAATTTCAGCGACAACCGTTAGGAGCATTTGAACCTGTTTCTATTGATTTAGTACGGACAATCGTGATGAAAAGTGCGCCAAAGTCTTGTGAACTTGATCCAATTCCGACATCACTGCTGCTTGAGTGCTTAGACCCAATATTGCCTTCACTAACTGATGTTATTAATATCTCTGTCCCATCAGGGGAATTCCCATCATTTTTCAAAACTGCCATCGTAAAGCCACTGCTGAAGAAACCAACACTGTACCATAACGATTTCAAGAACGACCGCCCAGTTTCTAATCTCCCATTCATATAAAAAATCTTAGAAAAGGTTGTTCTAACTCAATTTGTATCTCATTTGAATTCAAACAGTCTTTTTAGCAATATACAGTCTGCATATCGCCCTTGCCACAGTACGGAAACTACTCTTCTGAAAGTATTTAGTGACATTCTCTCTGCTTTGGATAGTGGAAAGATTACAGTCCTCACTCTCCTGGATTTATCTGGAGCATGTATTTGGCATTCAGAATATAGCCTCACAGTGGTTCAAGTCCTACTTAGTCAACAGGACACAAATTATATCTGCAAATGGAGTACACTCCAGCTCAGTTGACGTATGTTGTTGTGTTCCACAGGGATCTGTTCTTGGACCTATTCTCTTCATTCTGTAGACCAGCCGTTCTCAAGTGTCATAGATCATCACCCAGTGTCTCACCAATTGTATGCTGATGACACCCAAATATACAAGTCTAGCCACCCAACTGAAGTTGATGCTACCATCCATGGAGT
The DNA here is from genome assembly GCA_030141615.1 of Unio pictorum. Taxonomy (NCBI): domain Eukaryota; kingdom Metazoa; phylum Mollusca; class Bivalvia; order Unionida; family Unionidae; genus Unio; species Unio pictorum. The sequence continues at coordinate 822,136 of JARLTB010000318.1, forward strand.
AGAGAAGTGCATTTCTGATGTGAAATCATGGATGACATGTAACAAGCTGCAGATGAATGATGATAAAACTGAAGCTATTCTGATCACAACACAAAGACTTTCTCATTCACTTCCTTTACCTCAGACAATACATATCAGCAACACCAACATTAAATTCTCACAGTCAGAACGGAAACTAGGCGTTACTCTAGACAGTACTCTCACATTGCACCAACATATCAAGAACATATGCAAGGCTGCATATCTTGAATTGAGACGCATCAGTTCCATTCGTAAATATATTTCAGTTGATGCCACTAAAACACTTGTGTGTTCATTAGTACTTTCAAGACTGGACTATTGTAACTCAATTCTGTCTGGTTCGTCACAATATTTACTCCAGAAACTTCAAAAAATTAAAAGCACAGCTGCACGGATCATCTTTAGAGTACCTCGATCAGAGCACACCTCACCACTGCTCTATACCCTACATTGGCTTTAAATTCGATACAGAATCAAACACAAAATTTGTTCTCTGGGCTATGATTTCATGACAGACTCCAGTCCAACATACCTATCCAGCCTCACCCATGTGTATACACCAGCTAGATCCTTACGCTCTTCTTCTGATAATCGTATACTCATTGTTCCCAAGGTGAAAACAAAGTCATATGGACAACGTTCGTTTGCACACCAGGGCCCGGCGACGTGGAACGAATTGCCCATTGAAATTAGACACAAAGACACAGTGGTCCCTTTTAAGAGTCTTATATGTTTTCAGCACGTTTTTATGTTTTCCAATTTCATTGTTTTTGTCATTTGTTGTTCTGTAGTGTAGTCATATCATTATTGATGGTGTAAAGCGCTTAGAGCTTCGAAAGATTAGGCGCCATACAAAGTCCTCATTATTATTATTATTATTATTATTATTATTATTATTATTATTATTATTATTATTATTATTATTATTAAATATGTACTATTTACTTGCATGTTCTGTATAGTAGTATAGTAATGTGCACTATTTACTTGCATATTGCATAGGGCAGTAATCTGCACTATTTACTTGCATGTTTTACAGGGCAGTAATCTGCACTATTTACTTGCATGTTTTATAGGGCAGTAATATGCACTGTTTACTTGCATGTTGCATAGGGCATTAATATGTACTATTTACTTGCATTTGTTTTATAGAGTAGTAATCGAATTATTTGCTTGCATGTTATGTAGGGCAGTAATCTCCACTTTTACTTGCATGCAGTTGCTTGAGTGCAGGATAGTCCGTCGAGAGCCGAATTATTCATGCACACAGGAAACATGGTTAACAGCGGTTAAGACTTAAGGCAGTTAGTTATCTCCTACTTACCGTTAACATGGTGAAAATGAATCCCTAAAGGATATCCCATTTTCGTCCGCTCCAAATCATAAACTGGCAATACTGTTAATTATTTGCAACGTCGAATGACAACACAATTCAGATTTGTCAAGCGAAACCAATCAGGTGATGTATTTACATTTTCTTCAATACAACTTCTCTAATATATTACATGGGTTTATATCGCACAGCTGTTCGGTAATTTCAGATTGACACAAACAGATCGATGAGTAAATTATATTTTTATGTGAATATAAATAGTGAGAATCACTCACATCTCGTTACAGTACAGACTTCATCTTTAAAAATTGTAAATGTTCATCTGCCAAGTCCACAGTAACTTGATAGCATTTCTAGTGAAATATTTATCCTTACATTGTGTGTATGTGTGTATGTGTGTGTGTGTGTGTGTGAGAGAGAGAGAGAGAGAGAGAGAGAGAGAGAGAGAGAGAGAGAGAGAGAGAGAATGTGTATTTTAACCTATCTTTGACAATCTGGGTCATATCGCTAGGGTGACTGCAGTGTGGATATTAATGGTGACGTATGGCACTGCGGCATAATGCCGCATACATGAAGTGACACCATGTCCCACCCAGTCAGATTATCCTGAAGTCTGGCCGACCAGTCCTAACACTAACCTCGTGATGCCGAGAGCCCAGGGAGGCAGCTGTTAATACCATCCCATTTTTATAAGCTTTTGGAATCACTCGGACAGGGTTCAAACTAGCGACTTCCCGCATCCGAGGCGGACGCTCTAACCACTTAGGCCACGGAAACGGTCTTCGCAATTCAAATAAACGCTCTTGTGCTTAACTTCTTAGAGTCTCCTGTTTTATGAATTATATGGCATAGAGGACATCTTGAAATAGCTAAATTACCATTTCGTCAGTTACATCTTCTGTCCGTATTCGTCTAACGTGAGTATTATTTGAATAAAATATTAGACAGCGGAAGCGGTAATAAGCGATTGCATCAATGACATCTTCTGTTCGTATTCGTCTAACCTGAGTATTATTTAAATAAAATAGTAGACAGCGGAAGAGGTAATAAGCGATTGCGTAATTTATTGACAGTTTAAAATGCCGCTTTGTCTGAAAGACTGCTATTATTTCAGATCGAGGTGAGCGCTGCAGAAGTTTATACTTATACCACAAATTTGTTTTAGCATTCTTTAATTTTCAGATCATGACACACATCTTAGACTTTACAGTGGTAAAGATGAAGAAAACATAGTTGTGCTACAAATAAATGTTTCCAGTCAGAATTCGTTGTACTAGTAATATCATGCCTTTGCTTTGACTCTGAAATTATACGTATATAAGCAGGTAATATATAAGGGTGATATTGCTGATATAAATAAAATGATGAAGATTGTATATGGCTAATTGTTCAAAATGAAGCGGAAACCCCCGCAGTTCCACAAAAAAAAATTGTATTGTATGTTGACAAAACAGGATTTTTAATCAAGCACATCAGTGCCTCTATCAAATACGCGTATTCTTTGCTGACAAAGAAAATTAGCTACATTTATTTTAATTAACATAATTGGAATATTGATTATGTTAAATATAGCTCTAAAGAAAGAATCTATAATTGTAACTCCGAATATGCATATTGTTAATATTCATGCTGGGTGGAGTTAGCATCAGGACTCCCTAAACTCTCGTAGTTACATAGGTTTTTATAGTTTAGAGAAGAAACAAAAGACTACCAGTCAAATGTGTTGAGAAAGCATTAAATCGAGTTACCAGTCAAAAGGGTTGAACAAGCATGAAGTCCCGCGTTCCGTTGAAGAAATCACTAACGATAGCAGGTTTAATCTTGGTGGATGACAGACACTGCTGTGCCTGGCACAGGGAATAAGAGACGCACACATATTCGCATAGCATAAAGTGTTCCCTACAGCATTTAATTACAGCGCAATGGGCATTGCTTCATTATGTTCGCGACGCTGGTCTACGCGCATAGATTGGGGCAAAGTCGAACTACCGGCGAACCATGTAATTAATGCACGTATAAGCCTAACCTGGAATCCGTTCCTTGCAATTAGGGAGTTGTTTTATCTCATAATTCGATATTAGATCTTAAATTAACCTATCGCATGCTATTTGATTCGAGAAGGATCCTAACCACCTACCCTCACGTTAATTACGTATCTCGTTAAAATCTTGGTTTACAATACGCCTCTGATTTCTAAGGGAGTAGAAAGACAGACCGTTACATTATTTGTTGCCTAATCCTTATCAATTAATGAAAAGGAAAACATCTGATATCAATCAATGAAAAGGAAAACATCTGACTTCAATATATTGAAAGGAAAATCTGATATCAAGACATTCAGCTATTATATATGATTGTAGTGTGTGTGTGTGTGTGTGTGTGTGTATGTTATTCAGATTTGTTTACGTACATTTAACTATTTTTCAGTCATGTCGCTACCGTGCCTGCAGTGTGGCAGTTTATAATGATGTCTAATGCCGAAAACATGCTGCATCATGTCCCGCCCATTCACATTATCCTGACACCAGGCCGACCCGTCCTAACGCTGACCTCAATGCTGAGCGCCTAGCGAGGCAGCTGTTAGTACCATTTGTATAAATTATTAGTATGACTCGTTTAGGGTTCGAGCCCGCGACCTCCCTCATCTGAGGCCGACCTCTAACCACTAGGATACTCAGAGTGTAATGAAAACAAATTATTATTAAATGAAAAATTATGGTGTGTTCAGATATTGATATAAACATACATAGCACTCTCTGGTCACAGGTGGATTAAGGGTCTGGGGACGTCGGGGACTTTGCTTGAATTATTAATCTAACGACTAACTGCTTTGACCCTATCATTAATGGAGTTGGAATTAATGCATATTAATTATGGGACTAACCATCCGAAAATGTTTATTATATCTCTTTGTTGTTTTGGGTTTAATGCCATTTTTCATCGCGAGATAAGGGACACATGGCGGCTAAGATGGGAAAAGCCTAGTAAGAGCCATTGAACAACTGTGAGAACTTTTTCTCGCACAACCATACGCTTTTTCATATTTCTCACATGACCGAGTCAGAGACTTGAACCCACGCGGACAAAGGTGAGATGGCAGTGATCGACAAAGGCGAGCGCTTTAGACAAATCGGTCGCCAGTCTATATACATGTATCATAAAAAAAATCTTTTGAGCATTTTGCGAAAACGGTGGAGCAAATGTTTATTTAAGCGGAATGCAACGAAACCTTCGATTTAAAATAATTTTAACATTACAGCGTGAACAGATTGTAATATCTTTTTTAATGACACTGTTTAATGGTACATACTGGATACATCGATATTGGACAACGACAGTTATATGATGCCGAAATAGGTGTAAATGCATGAACATGGACATATTAATGCACAATCAGTCTAATCGCACTGCAGACACATACAGTCGAGTGAACTTAATTTACACTCAGAATAATTTTATATATAATTTATACTTAAATACATGTTGATAAATAAATTATGTCATGTCGTTTTTGTATTCTTCTTCTTCTTCTTCTTCTTGTTCTTCTTCTTCTTCTTCTTATTATTATTATTATTATTATTATTATTATTATTGCTGTTGTTGATGATGGTGTTGTTTGGTTGTTGTTGTTGTTGTAGGGTTTAACACCATTTTTCAGCACACGATAGGCTATACATGGCGGCCATTATTATTGGCGGAGGAAGAACCCGGGAAAACCCCCGGAAAGAACCACTGACCCACAAGAAGCTACTGGCAAGCTTTCTCATACAGTCTTGTTTGGAAGCGAATAGCACAAGAGCAGTCGAAATTAATTAAGGCTTTCATTTCTGAGTTAAACGGTTAGTAATTAAATGATGGCATAATGGCCCGGGGGTGGGGGCTAGTAAGTAATCACATAACACGACTAGACTGGCTTTGTTGCATTACAAGTAAATACTATTTGGCAGGACTGAACTGTTATATTATTCTTCTACAAGAAAGATTACTTTAGAAATGAAACACCAGTTATGATTACCCTGTTTGAGATAAAGAAATTTAAGTTAGAAAAGCGAAAAGCTATGGCAAATAGATAATTGTTCTCCGGAACCGGTTATCAACCTTTTATTCAAATACCAGTGTTATGTAAAAAGTTTCTGTTATGTATGTTGTTATTAGCTTTACATAACCTTCTTCTCATTTCTTGCTATGAGAAGGAATTACTCGTAAGTTGGGGAACGTCTATATCCATGGTAAGAGAGAGATAAAGAAGAAAGAAGTCAGGCTCTCTTAAAGAGAGCGCCACGATGATAAACAGCTGCACTACATCAGCTTTATCTGAAATTAAGAGTCAAACATTCATTCTCTGCTGACATGGAGAACTTTATTTAAATAATCAACACACATATATATTACTACATTCTAAAAACACATCTAAAAGCTTTATAATAAAAGTTCATGAAATACATATTACATTTTCCTTATTAAGCTTTCCAACTTCATTTATTCGTATAACTTCTGCACCTTAGAATATTATACAATAGTTAATTCTCAATCAATTTCAAGATAGCCGAAGTATGAAATATAATAACTGTAATTAATGCAACAATTAATTTAAAGAATATATTTTACTTATCTTAAAGTAGAATATTGATTTAGAATATATTGCTAGATATTACTCTTTCTTACTTAAGAAATACTTTATTTCAACATTAAATCAAAGTATGAAGTTGGTAGCTAATTCAACCTTTACCATAAACTTACATAAATATAATTAAATATGAACATAAAACATTCTATTACAATATATTATAAATTAAAGAATTCAATAGTAATGTTACACACAAAAGAATTTTACCATTAAAATCTCAAGCATTAAAAATACTTATTTCTTAAAATAGGTTATGACATATACAGTGTCCTTACCTGAAATTAAGAGTCAAACATTCATTCTCTGCTGACATGGAGAACTAATCTGACCTGATCGCGCATCTGTATTTATAGTGTCAGGGTCAGAGGTCATACCCCCATGCATCAGTCAGAAAAGATGTTGACTTACTCTCAGGTATAAACTAGTTTCGACCGGCAGAAACCAATTTATCTTACGTCATAAGACCTACTCTATAGTTTATTTATATTCGTTTCGCGTCGTCACACCAAATATGGTTAGCCGTTAGTTGGAAGCCATCTTGTTTCTGTATCGTCTAGAGAAATCTTACTTCACCTTCATTAACCGAATTGAACCTATGCCAATTCTAGGTCAAAAACATATTTTTACTGTTGGTACCTAGAACTGTAGCTAGGCAAAATTCATGTATTATGTATTTTTGTTATATGTTTCCACACAGCTTATACATTGGCAAGCTTAAGTATCTTGCTTTTTCTACACAACACGGCGATATACATTGCCTAATTTCCACTTGCTCAACAACCCTTTCTATTCTGTATAGTTGTACTTCAAAAACAAGTGAAATTACCTTTAATATATTTTAGAAACTCATTACTTTAATACAATTCAAAGAAAATATCAATCTTTATTAATTTTACTAAAAATTCAATCCTAACAATACCCTCTAGTTTATTGAGCCGAGTCCTCGAGGCTCGAAAAGAAAAATCAATTTTATTCATCAAACAAGATGAAAGGTAAAAAATACAATGATAAAAAAAAAACATTGCGAGACATTTTCGCAAAGTTTAAAAATACAATGTAAACACTGCAAAATATATTGCAAAATACCAGGTAAAGTACAATGAGAAGTACATTGCAAAATACTCAGTCAAATTCAAAAAGTACAATGTAATGCAAAATATTTGATAAAATTCCCAAAAAAACACAATGGGAAGTGTATTGCACTAATTTCAGTCAAATTCCAAAAAATACAATAAAATATAATGCAAAATTCGTGCTAAAATTCCCCCAAAATACAATGGAAGAACTTAGCAACACTGGATACCTTCATAAAGTAGAGTGAAATAGCGTGGTAAGACATTAAATAAAAATTTAAAAGTTTACGTAACTTAAACAGCTTTACAATATAAAATTCTGCAAAACCTACATATAAACTAGTCTTGTCAGACGATTGTAACACAAAATAGTAGCATGCAGTTCTTGGTATCTTTATTTTTCTTTTTCTATTTTATTTTCCTTTTTTTATACTTTTTTCTTTCTTTTTTTATTCATTTGTCTCTTCTTTTCTTTTAAATTTATTTGCATAACATCAGCAGAACATATGTATGGGTGACTACGGTATTATATTGCTTCAGCCAAGTGTAATGAAAAAAATTCTTGTTCTTATGAATAATGCTAGTGAGCCGATATTGAGCTGATCTTCCTAGTTCCACAAAGAATTACCAGTAGTTTTGAAGTAAGAATGGATGCAATGAAGATGGCATACAAATGTAGTATTAATCAAGAGTTATGAAACTGACAATATAATGTTGTTCTAGCCTTAATAACCATGATGTTCACTTACAATCAAACTTTGACCTGTGCGTGTGTGAAATATGTAACGCCTTTGAATTAACCTATGAACAATAAGTGAATATTATTTAATCGTTTGGTACCTATGGTCTAGTGCAGCTTTGAAATGTACGTGTTTTAACGTTATCTGTGACGATGAAAAGAGAATGTATTGCCTTATCGTTTTGAACTAATTTGACTCAGAAGCTGGCCGTATATAGACCAATAGCTGCTCATATCGTGAGAGCTATGCATTACGTTAACTCGGATTCGAGTAATCGCTAGGACACTTTGACTTTTTTTTATATCATTTCAACATATATTTAAGTCAACATCAATGGATGTTGCAAAACCATAGAAGGAAATCACCTCTTCTAACTGGCTGAAGGTAGGCATTATAGCCGTTCCTATAGTACGTACCATAAGGTACAGACATTCATACAAATGTATGAAAATTGTGAGATAAATACCTCTAAAACATTGTCGAACCATTTGGCTGACAAACAAAAACATCTGAAGTCAATACGTTTGAGACGGCTAGGCGGAATTACAATTCTCCCTCAGATAGGTAAATACGGAAATATTGAATGTGCTAGCAGCGAATCATATACACGATGGTTTCGGATTTCAGTACGAACAGGTCTGTATGAAAGCTTCGTCTATAGAATGCAAGAAACGTCATTTGGCTCTCATTAAGGCTATGTACGCAGAACATTACAACTGTAATGAAGGTTACTGTAGTATATATAGATAATAAGAATGTTACTACATAAGAAATACAGCAAAAAATTAGATTAGTTGTTTAGGAATATCAATGAATGCATTAACCTTATAATATTTGTATTATAAGAACAAAATAAGATTAGCAAAAAAAAAAAAAACATACCTGTGTGTGTGAATTACTACAGTCCAGAAATATTATTCCTATGAATGAATGGTATATTAAGGAATAGTAAACAATGCACGTATTGTCTGTAATAATGAAAGCGTTCCAAATTGTAAAAAGTTCAAGTCACTGTCACTGCGGCTGTCGTTGACTCTGGGTCCGGCGGAGATGTTGCTGTTAGGTCAGTGGAAATCTGGATCTATGGTATAGGTGCATCTCAGTCTGGGTTGCTGGTAGCCCGATTTCGACTAGGTATATGTACATTCGACATGTGGGATGTTTCAAGTGATACTACAAGAAGAATTCTCATCGGCGATAAGCATGGTATGCTGGTAAAGGTCTTAGTTGGACTTGTTATTCCCATGTGATGATATTGGCGCTGATGTCGTAGAACTGACCCTTCGTGTGGGCGAAAAAAAATACGAAAATCACAGAAGAGTTGTTCTGTCATTCCTGAGTTCACGTAGTGTATCTGACGGCGTAATGTCTCACAATAGCAAAGATGTTGGTGCGAGTCTCTCTCGTGGATTATAGTTATACGTGTGACACCTTTATTCATGATGTTGTCTTCTCCAACTTTTATGAGAACTTTTGTTGGAATGTCAACTCAGGAAAATAGGAAGAAGAGAAGAATGAGTTCCGGATAAAAAATGTCACATGATGATGGAAATGTCTTGTAGAAAGTTACGGAATCGTAGCTGGAATATGAAACTCTTGCTGTTACGGAAAACTTTATGAAGATGTTAGTCCACTAATGTCGTTTTTTCCAAGAATCTTCTCCATAACTTTTCAAAAGAAATAATCACTCGAAACGGTGTAGATAGGCGACATCTTGGGGACATTGGCTCTGCGAGAGGTTCCAGAGATCTGTAACATTCTCCATCACTTGTTATGTAAAAAGTTTCTGTTATGTATGTTGTTATTAGCTTTACATAACCTTCTTCTCATTTCTTGCTATGAGAAGGAATTACTCGTAAGTTGGGGAACGTCTATATCCATGGTAAGAGAGAGAGAAAGAAGAAAGAAGTCAGGCTCTCTTAAAGAGAGCGCCACGATGATAAACAGCTGCACTACATCAGCTTTATCTGAAATTAAGAGTCAAACATTCATTCTCTGCTGACATGGAGAACTTTATTTAAATAATCAACACACATATATATTACTACATTCTAAAAACACATCTAAAAGCTTTATAATAAAAGTTCATGAAATACATATTACATTTTCCTTATTAAGCTTTCCAACTTCATTTATTCGTATAACTTCTGCACCTTAGAATATTATACAATAGTTAATTCTCAATCAATTTCAAGATAGCCGAAGTATGAAATATAATAACTGTAATTAATGCAACAATTAATTTAAAGAATAGATTTTACTTATCTTAAAGTAGAATATTGATTTAGAATATATTGCTAGATATTACTCTTTCTTACTTAAGAAATACTTTATTTCAACATTAAATCAAAGTATGAAGTTGGTAGCTAATTCAACCTTTACCATAAACTTACATAAATATAATTAAATATGAACATAAAACATTCTATTACAATATATTATAAATTAAAGAATTCAATAGTAATGTTACACACAAAAGAATTTTACCATTAAAATCTCAAGCATTAAAAATACTTATTTCTTAAAATAGGTTATGACATATACAGTGTCCTTACCTGAAATTAAGAGTCAAACATTCATTCTCTGCTGACATGGAGAACTAATCTGACCTGATCGCGCATCTGTATTTATAGTGTCAGGGTCAGAGGTCATACCCCCATGCATCAGTCAGAAAAGATGTTGACTTACTCTCAGGTATAAACTAGTTTCGACCGGCAGAAACCAATTTATCTTACGTCATAAGACCTACTCTATAGTTTATTTATATTCGTTTCGCGTCGTCACACCAAATATGGTTAGCCGTTAGTTGGAAGCCATCTTGTTTCTGTATCGTCTAGAGAAATCTTACTTCACCTTCATTAACCGAATTGAACCTATGCCAATTCTAGGTCAAAAACATATTTTTACTGTTGGTACCTAGAACTGTAGCTAGGCAAAATTCATGTATTATGTATTTTTGTTATATGTTTCCACACAGCTTATACATTGGCAAGCTTAAGTATCTTGCTTTTTCTACACAACACGGCGATATACATTGCCTAATTTCCACTTGCTCAACAACCCTTTCTATTCTGTATAGTTGTACTTCAAAAACAAGTGAAATTACCTTTAATATATTTTAGAAACTCATTACTTTAATACAATTCAAAGAAAATATCAATCTTTATTAATTTTACTAAAAATTCAATCCTAACAATACCCTCTAGTTTATTGAGCCGAGTCCTCGAGGCTCGAAAAGAAAAATCAATTTTATTCATCAAACAAGATGAAAGGTAAAAAATACAATGATAAAAAAAAAACATTGCGAGACATTTTCGCAAAGTTTAAAAATACAATGTAAACACTGCAAAATATATTGCAAAATACCAGGTAAAGTACAATGAGAAGTACATTGCAAAATACTCAGTCAAATTCAAAAAGTACAATGTAATGCAAAATATTTGATAAAATTCCCAAAAAAACACAATGGGAAGTGTATTGCACTAATTTCAGTCAAATTCCAAAAAATACAATAAAATATAATGCAAAATTCGTGCTAAAATTCCCCCAAAATACAATGGAAGAACTTAGCAACACTGGATACCTTCATAAAGTAGAGTGAAATAGCGTGGTAAGACATTAAATAAAAATTTAAAAGTTTACGTAACTTAAACAGCTTTACAATATAAAATTCTGCAAAACCTACATATAAACTAGTCTTGTCAGACGATTGTAACACAAAATAGTAGCATGCAGTTCTTGGTATCTTTATTTTTCTTTTTCTATTTTATTTTCCTTTTTTTATACTTTTTTCTTTCTTTTTTTATTCATTTGTCTCTTCTTTTCTTTTAAATTTATTTGCATAACATCAGCAGAACATATGTATGGGTGACTACGGTATTATATTGCTTCAGCCAAGTGTAATGAAAAAAATTCTTGTTCTTATGAATAATGCTAGTGAGCCGATATTGAGCTGATCTTCCTAGTTCCACAAAGAATTACCAGTAGTTTTGAAGTAAGAATGGATGCAATGAAGATGGCATACAAATGTAGTATTAATCAAGAGTTATGAAACTGACAATATAATGTTGTTCTAGCCTTAATAACCATGATGTTCACTTACAATCAAACTTTGACCTGTGCGTGTGTGAAATATGTAACGCCTTTGAATTAACCTATGAACAATAAGTGAATATTATTTAATCGTTTGGTACCTATGGTCTAGTGCAGCTTTGAAATGTACGTGTTTTAACGTTATCTGTGACGATGAAAAGAGAATGTATTGCCTTATCGTTTTGAACTAATTTGACTCAGAAGCTGGCCGTATATAGACCAATAGCTGCTCATATCGTGAGAGCTATGCATTACGTTAACTCGGATTCGAGTAATCGCTAGGACACTTTGACTTTTTTTTATATCATTTCAACATATATTTAAGTCAACATCAATGGATGTTGCAAAACCATAGAAGGAAATCACCTCTTCTAACTGGCTGAAGGTAGGCATTATAGCCGTTCCTATAGTACGTACCATAAGGTACAGACATTCATACAAATGTATGAAAATTGTGAGATAAATACCTCTAAAACATTGTCGAACCATTTGGCTGACAAACAAAAACATCTGAAGTCAATACGTTTGAGACGGCTAGGCGGAATTACAATTCTCCCTCAGATAGGTAAATACGGAAATATTGAATGTGCTAGCAGCGAATCATATACACGATGGTTTCGGATTTCAGTACGAACAGGTCTGTATGAAAGCTTCGTCTATAGAATGCAAGAAACGTCATTTGGCTCTCATTAAGGCTATGTACGCAGAACATTACAACTGTAATGAAGGTTACTGTAGTATATATAGATAATAAGAATGTTACTACATAAGAAATACAGCAAAAAATTAGATTAGTTGTTTAGGAATATCAATGAATGCATTAACCTTATAATATTTGTATTATAAGAACAAAATAAGATTAGCAAAAAAAAAAAAAACATACCTGTGTGTGTGAATTACTACAGTCCAGAAATATTATTCCTATGAATGAATGGTATATTAAGGAATAGTAAACAATGCACGTATTGTCTGTAATAATGAAAGCGTTCCAAATTGTAAAAAGTTCAAGTCACTGTCACTGCGGCTGTCGTTGACTCTGGGTCCGGCGGAGATGTTGCTGTTAGGTCAGTGGAAATCTGGATCTATGGTATAGGTGCATCTCAGTCTGGGTTGCTGGTAGCCCGATTTCGACTAGGTATATGTACATTCGACATGTGGGATGTTTCAAGTGATACTACAAGAAGAATTCTCATCGGCGATAAGCATGGTATGCTGGTAAAGGTCTTAGTTGGACTTGTTATTCCCATGTGATGATATTGGCGCTGATGTCGTAGAACTGACCCTTCGTGTGGGCGAAAAAAAATACGAAAATCACAGAAGAGTTGTTCTGTCATTCCTGAGTTCACGTAGTGTATCTGACGGCGTAATGTCTCACAATAGCAAAGATGTTGGTGCGAGTCTCTCTCGTGGATTATAGTTATACGTGTGACACCTTTATTCATGATGTTGTCTTCTCCAACTTTTATGAGAACTTTTGTTGGAATGTCAACTCAGGAAAATAGGAAGAAGAGAAGAATGAGTTCCGGATAAAAAATGTCACATGATGATGGAAATGTCTTGTAGAAAGTTACGGAATCGTAGCTGGAATATGAAACTCTTGCTGTTACGGAAAACTTTATGAAGATGTTAGTCCACTAATGTCGTTTTTTCCAAGAATCTTCTCCATAACTTTTCAAAAGAAATAATCACTCGAAACGGTGTAGATAGGCGACATCTTGGGGACATTGGCTCTGCGAGAGGTTCCAGAGATCTGTAACATTCTCCATCACTTGTTATGTAAAAAGTTTCTGTTATGTATGTTGTTATTAGCTTTACATAACCTTCTTCTCATTTCTTGCTATGAGAAGGAATTACTCGTAAGTTGGGGAACGTCTATATCCATGGTAAGAGAGAGAGAAAGAAGAAAGAAGTCAGGCTCTCTTAAAGAGAGCGCCACGATGATAAACAGCTGCACTACATCAGCTTTATCTGAAATTAAGAGTCAAACATTCATTCTCTGCTGACATGGAGAACTTTATTTAAATAATCAACACACATATATATTACTACATTCTAAAAACACATCTAAAAGCTTTATAATAAAAGTTCATGAAATACATATTACATTTTCCTTATTAAGCTTTCCAACTTCATTTATTCGTATAACTTCTGCACCTTAGAATATTATACAATAGTTAATTCTCAATCAATTTCAAGATAGCCGAAGTATGAAATATAATAACTGTAATTAATGCAACAATTAATTTAAAGAATAGATTTTACTTATCTTAAAGTAGAATATTGATTTAGAATATATTGCTAGATATTACTCTTTCTTACTTAAGAAATACTTTATTTCAACATTAAATCAAAGTATGAAGTTGGTAGCTAATTCAACCTTTACCATAAACTTACATAAATATAATTAAATATGAACATAAAACATTCTATTACAATATATTATAAATTAAAGAATTCAATAGTAATGTTACACACAAAAGAATTTTACCATTAAAATCTCAAGCATTAAAAATACTTATTTCTTAAAATAGGTTATGACATATACAGTGTCCTTACCTGAAATTAAGAGTCAAACATTCATTCTCTGCTGACATGGAGAACTAATCTGACCTGATCGCGCATCTGTATTTATAGTGTCAGGGTCAGAGGTCATACCCCCATGCATCAGTCAGAAAAGATGTTGACTTACTCTCAGGTATAAACTAGTTTCGACCGGCAGAAACCAATTTATCTTACGTCATAAGACCTACTCTATAGTTTATTTATATTCGTTTCGCGTCGTCACACCAAATATGGTTAGCCGTTAGTTGGAAGCCATCTTGTTTCTGTATCGTCTAGAGAAATCTTACTTCACCTTCATTAACCGAATTGAACCTATGCCAATTCTAGGTCAAAAACATATTTTTACTGTTGGTACCTAGAACTGTAGCTAGGCAAAATTCATGTATTATGTATTTTTGTTATATGTTTCCACACAGCTTATACATTGGCAAGCTTAAGTATCTTGCTTTTTCTACACAACACGGCGATATACATTGCCTAATTTCCACTTGCTCAACAACCCTTTCTATTCTGTATAGTTGTACTTCAAAAACAAGTGAAATTACCTTTAATATATTTTAGAAACTCATTACTTTAATACAATTCAAAGAAAATATCAATCTTTATTAATTTTACTAAAAATTCAATCCTAACACCAGTAGTATATGTTTAAAGGCAATAAGGTGAATGTTATTTGAATTGGAACTTTTATGTTGATACCGTAAACAGATATTGTTGTTCTAATCAAAGACCTTATTCATGGACCGCAAGATCTTTGCTGTAAGACGTGTCTAGTTATAATTTTAAAAAGACATGACGATTTTTTTCTGATAATGCTGGAGAAAACTGTCTCAAACGTTGGAAAGAACGATTTAATTATAGACTTACTTATATGTTCATTGTTGAATATTCATGCCCAACCATAATGTGTTTTAGTCGTTATATCAGATAGTTCCCGAATGACGTCTTCAGCGGACGTATTTGTGGTATGATGGCAGATTTACCGTTGAGTTTATATGGTGTTTGGAAGTTGAAATAAATTCATTTAGTATCAAGATACTGTTACAAAAAAATACATAAACAGAACGCAAATCAAGCTTTATGTTAGTATCTATATTTGTAATTTATAAACTTTTGCTTCAGTGTACCTTGCTCGAAATGGCAAATTGTTATGGTCACCTATAGGAAAAACTGGCCGGTGCCCGTTGTTCAGGTGAAAAGGGAAGAATTCGTCTGCCGGTGACCTTATCGAGAAGCATCTATTCCAATTTCTCCCTTTTTATTTTCGTCAAAGCAGTGGATTCATCAACAAACATCTGATTTTATATAGCATTTAGTTTATATCTTCATTAGTCAAACTGCGGCAGAATTCCGAGACAAGCCTTACTAGTTAAGGGTCATCAATTTATCTTGTTTATTGTCGATGTCTAAGTAAATTTATCAACAGCTATTGTCGAGCAATGTTCTAGACAGTACATAATTACATCTCCAGAGCAGATGACGGTTACAGTAATTTTACTCATATGATTTGCATGGGTTCTTCTTACTTATTATTTGTTTTTAAAGGAGCCGATACTTGCTTCGCTCACCTCTCAGGTGACTATGCATTCGGAACATGAAGTTGTTGAAGAGATTCGGAGGTAATCGTAGTGTTCCGTACAAGACTGGCAAGTGTTTAGCAAGTGTTTTTGCAAGATGTGAGAAAACTTGTATGGGGATAAAATGACAAGTGTTGAAAAAACACTCGATGCCGTTTCGGCAACCAATAAAAACATATACTTTTAATTATTCATGCAACGATAAAATGAATAAATTTAAGAAATTACTCGGTTTCAATAACCTGAAAGTATAGCTTACGTTACCCTTACAAATTATACGTAATCTAGCCACGTTAAGGGCATGGAGCTATTATGATGTGTAACCAACCACGACATTGAGAGAAGTTCAAAATGGCAATTGATCCGAATCTCTTGTTCCCAGCATAAGATGTAATTTGTTTATATTGCAACGAAATAAATATCAGTGTCACGTGATTGTTAGCAGCAAATTGCACGACGCTAAGTTCAGCCATATCACAACAACAACTGATGTAAATTGATGTCGTACGTCATTGCGATGCTGACATGCCGTCATATTTCACGTATGCATACATGCTTACATTTCCTGATTGAGATGGGGGGAGGGGGGACGGGGCCAGTTATTATGTACTTTCGAGAGAGTGGCGTATGTAAGGTGAAGTATTTTGCCTATAAAACATGCACAGTGGAGAGAATGTTGACATACCTCTCTACTACTTTAATGTAAATGTGGCTGATATTTCTTTGTATAGTGTACTTTTGGAAATTGTACATGATCTAATCACACTGCTAACTAAAATGACTGTTCCCTTGTGCTCCAAAAATCAGCATGAATTAGTCTAAAGTACACTATCCTAAGCAGCAATCCGAATAGGGAAAATGAATTCTTTCAGACTAGACAATAACAGAAAATGAATTCTGCCACACTAGACAATACCAGAAAATGAATTTTGCCACACTGGACAATACCAGAAAATTAATTTTGCCACACTGGACAATACCAGCTTCTGAAAGTGCAATAAATGAATTGCCAAAGATATCAAATGTACAAAAAAGTACCGGCTCTTTTTGTTAATACAATTTACCTCTGAAGTTCAGGAAGTAAAAATGGCAAAGTGGAGCAAGCACTTTTTTTGAAAAGTGCACATCTGGAGTAAGGCCAAAGCTGTATTATAACCCATATTACACCCATCAAT
Source organism: Unio pictorum (assembly GCA_030141615.1). Classification (NCBI taxonomy): domain Eukaryota; kingdom Metazoa; phylum Mollusca; class Bivalvia; order Unionida; family Unionidae; genus Unio; species Unio pictorum. Next base: position 839,336 of record JARLTB010000318.1, read on the forward strand.
CATACACAAACATAAAGGCAATTAAAGATTCTTTTAACTCTACCTGCGGTTTATAATGTCTTTTTTTATAATTAAAAAAGCCAGAATAACCAATCAGGATAGCCAGGGAAATTTTTTAAAAGTCTACCCTGTGCAAAATACGAAAATGTAGAGCGTCCTGATGACATGACTTCACGTATTGCATATCTTATTTCATTTCCGGACTCAGATTTACCTCCTTCATCGACGTGTGTTAATAAAGTTGTATTAAATTATTTTATTTTAAGGTTTCAATTTATTCTAATGTAAAGGTTAGAAAGAAAAATAATCTATAAAAGCATTTTTGAAATCTGCTGTTACAGTTTCGCTTCTTCAAAGTTTTACCATTGCTATCGGCAACAGAGATCAACGGAAGGTTTGATCATACCCTCGTATGGCGAGACAGCTCTGGTTGTCCAATGGTTAGTGCGTTAGCCTCAGATGCGGGAGGTCGAGGCTTCAACCCGGCCGAGTCATACCAATCAATCATTTATAAAAGCTGGTACTAACGCAAGGCGCTCAGCATTAAGAGGTTCGAGTTAGGAATCGTCGGCCTGGTGTAAGGATAACGTGAATGTGTGGACCACGATGCTACATGTTTGCGGCATGATGCTCTGGTGCTTGACATCATTATAAACTGTCACACTGCAGACATCGTAGTAATATGACTTCAACAAAACGACGTTAAAATTCAAAGCACACAGACGCACGCACACACGCGCATCATAGCTGGGAGGCACGCTAGAGTGATTGAACGAGACAAGCGTGAAAATACAGTCATACACAAAGTTCAAGAAGGCGTATTGGAACTTGTTCATAGAAAAGGACTGGACTGATATAAAACTTCACTTCCCATAATTTGATTTAACTGTTCAGGAAAGCAAAAAGTACCAAGTGAATAACACCAAATCAGTCAGCCTTACATGGATCCAGTGTTTGGTTATGTACGTGGAGGCGTAAACCACTATAAACAATCAAACTCGAAAGCAATCTGCCTTCGAATTCCATCTTGCCGACATTTACTCGAGGGAAATTAACGGTATATTGGCAATGAATTCAAGATAGTCTTCACGCTAAAGCTGACTAAGTTGTGTGAAAGCAGTCCATTGTCACTATTGATAAAGCTCTCTGTGTATTTAATCTATACCAACAGATCTAGCTTTGGCAGTCGCGCGGAAGTTTGTTCTAAAGATGTTAATATAAACTATCTCAAATATCTACGTTAATGGACATGTCGACGTCTAAAACGATACTCTTATATGTGTGTAATTTGATGCATCTATTTAATTTAATCCCGATCTTGGATACGAAGAAACCGTATTCTAGAATGGTTGTAAACCACACATCTGACCTAAGCGTGTTAATGTGACCCATATAAATGAATTAGACAAATGGGGTATATTTATTTCCCTTAAATAATAATTTTATTTTTAAAAAAGTGGGAAAAAAATCAGTCATATACAATATATACCTTCAAGTCCAAATGGAATTCTTTATGATCCCAACGCTATGCAAAAATCCCAAATGTAACTGCTGTTGTGTACATGGAAACTGCTTGGACGTATGTTTTAGATTCCCGCGTACACTAATATCTGGATGACGTGCAAATAAAGCACGCCGACCAGACACTACATGTATAAACTCTCTCTCTCTCTCTCTCTCTCTCTCTCTCTCTCTCTCTCTCTCTCTCTCTCTCTCTCTCAGGCCAGAAGTCTCCAAAAATCATCCCCGGGCTACCACACACACACACACATACACACACACACACACACATACACACACACACGTAACGTGCAGTCACTGGTCACTTGAAATTTAACTTGTTTTATTCTTGCGCAGGTTTATTGGCTGTTACTTACACTTTGAGAAAATAGACACAGACTTTTGCGTTGGTGCCCTTTCATGGAAAGTTGGGGCTCTTTTGAAATTTTGGATCCCTCCCCAAACACAGAGAGAGAGAGAGAGAGAGAGAGAGAGAGAGAGAGAGAGAGAGAGAGAGAGAGAGAGAGAGAGAGAGAGAGAACGTTTGTTTTCCTCGATATGATTTACGCAAAGGAATATCAAGCATGACAAGCAAATTGTAATTATTATACATAAAGCGTCGCTTTTTATTCCTGGACTTGTAAGGGATATTTTGCGATATTTTATTTCACAAGCAGGAACGATGTTAAGTGGTATTACAAATCAGGACGCAATTGGTAACCTCCACCAGAAAACGATAAGAAACCTGAAGGCTCTTTTAGATAGACGCATATTTTACATGTTATGACTAATCAATCTGGGTCAAGATTGATGATAACACATAAAACACATAAAAGACAAGATGTTGCGATAATTGTCCGGAAGAAGAAACTGATATTATCGATTTTTCGTTTCAGTGGGACTTTAGAAGTTGCAGTTTCCTTGTCAAGAATCACTGGCTGGATTTACATTTTTGAATTATAACGAGTCAGTTTTGCTTTCCTTTCCACTTGAATCACTCATTAATTTAAGATTATGTCGTCAAATTGCAAGAGCGCGATTATGCGTTAAAGAGGAAAGGCACTTAACGAGGAAGGAGAGTCAATAAGAAACGTGAAGGACTGAACAGAGGGAACGCTGTTTCTAACCTCGCCCTGTACAATTGGCTCCGTTTATTATGCTTAAAAAGATATGAACATATAATTCAATAGACTTTCCAAGTGAACATTTTACAGATTGATTCATACTTGTATACAAATGTCAACAGAGCTCAGAATCCACACCTACTTTATTCAGTAACCACACAGTCTTAAACGGGACTGAGAAAATAGTTTGATTTTCGACCCATTACGTTCTGACGCTAAGTCAAGACATAATGATACGTTTTGGAGAAAGCAGTAGCTAAACATTCACCCATATGGATTGTTGCACTTTCGATTTAGTATGTGCATCAATTTTAATATGTCTAAAAACTCCTTCTAAGAAACTAATCATACCACGCCACGATATTGCCTCCCAAAATGTTTTCTCGGACAAAAGGTTGTTCTAACACAACTGAGGAAGAATGTCGTTGTTTTCTTCTGCAGAATGCGAACAACTTTCCAAATTGTTGAAAATATAAAATATCAGTCAGTTGAGGAGTCGGGGAAAATGGTTATATTATGCTTGCGAAAATATAAAATGTGCTTTCCAGCTCACTTTTTTCTCTTATTTGTATTTGTCCATCGGCTGAGAAACTTACGACAACAGTTCTATTTACGACGATTCTTTTTACGACAAAAGAGTTCTGTTTAATTTTCATAATCAATTTCATCTTCACAACTTTCATGCCGGTTATGTATGAGGCTGTACATTGCAGTTACCGAAGTACGTGTATATAATAAGTACATGTATACGATTGCCGTTAACTGTACAGTGTACACACCAATTTACATAGTACATAGTTTCCGTACTATTGCTGTAGAATATGCACACTGAATTACATAGTATGCTGTAGCGTACTATTGCTGTACAGTATACACACTGAATTACAGAGTACAGTTTCCGTAACTATTGATTACCTCTCTCTTTAATTTAAGTTAGAACTTCTGCTTCACGTGATAGTCCCTGGCATGTAATCCGTCACATGTTTTTCGCGCAGAATTTAGAATTTTTACGAGAAAAGAAGATTTTTAACGAATTTCATTACTATGATATATATATATATATATATATATATATATATATATATATATATATATATATATATATATATATATATATATATATATATATGCAGTGTGCAGATATCTAAATATCCTCCTTCATGTACACTTCTTATGTAAATTGCTGCTATTGATCTGAGTTGTAAACAGAAAAAATACTGATATAAAAAGTTGCAAGATTCCACATTTCTAATGTTAAAAGTCCGTATCTGCTTTGAAACCGAGTACATGGTGTAGATTGACCCCCCCCCTCCTCTAAGTGATACATATTTTATCAATGTCAACAGGGTTATTTTTTATATATATAAAAAATGGTAAAGAAAGGATACAAAGCTCAAACCTCTTACAAAAATATACATATAAAGCAATAATACATGATGAATTTAGTTGGATATATATATATATATATATATATATATATATATATATATATATATATATATGGGAAAAATTACCAATCTATTATTACGAATTGAAAATCCAACTCAGTCGTGTAAGAAAACTGTGCAATTCTCTACACGACCACACATTTACAGGTTGACCGGTGTAAGAAAACTGTGCAATTCTCTACACGACCACACATTTACAGGTTGACCGGTGTAAGAAAACTGTGCAATTCTCTACACGACCACACATTTACAGGTTGACCGGTTGTCTGTATGCAGATTAGGCAGCGATCTCGATTCCCTAAAGTCTATTAAATCTCGAGAGCAGCGGAAGCAGGCACCCCGGTTTGTTAAATCCATCAGTGCAATCGATTTCCGTTGTTAAGGTATGGAACAGACCAACTGCTGACAAACGAGGGGAAAGATAACTGTATTGTGGACTCTTATTAGACGGGGTCAAACGCGCATATACACCGATAAACGGTTTCAAAGTGCGCATGCGTACATTGTAGAGTTATACACGAGTTTTTGTTTTTGAATTGGAAGTTTAAAAAAATGGCGTGAATGTGTCATGTGAAGCTTTAAATGTAGGAAGTCACGTCCTATTTGATTAGGCAAATAACAAAAATATTGGAAAAATATTTGTTTTTTTTTTCTTTCTAGTTGGCGGAATGTCCGTTTCTCACTGTCGACCGTCGACTTTTTTTTGCCAATGGTATAACATTTGTTTTGAAAACAAAACACATTTCCGAAATTGATTTGTATTTGTATAGTCTTACTATATATCCCCGTTTGTTTTGTACCACCTACTATTTCAATGGCGACAACGATGAATGTAATAAAAAGTGCAGAGAAGTCCAGGCCCGGACATAGAGACCCAGGGCCCCTAGGCAGTTAACAGAGTTTGGGCCCACTTTGCGGTAATTTAGCAATCAAAAAAGACTTGTCCTCAATGTGTACCATTTCTGCACCTGGCCGGGGCCTCCGAGGAGGTTGGGGACCTAAGCAGGTGCCTAATTTGCCTAAGCAGAAGTTCGCCGCTGCAGAGAACTAAGTGTGCACAGAACTAAGTCAATTGAATCATTGATTTATAATTTGAAACCTGACTGTGACCAGAATGCCACAAATACTGGGATCCCCCGCACCTTGCATGCTTAACGGACTTTCCAAACAAACAAACAGACTAGTATAGTTAAACTATAATTGAACCGGTTTTGCCCAATTTTTTTAAGTGCTGGAAATACTTTTTGATTTATAAATAATGGGTTTTGTTTGGGAGGTGTAAATGGAGGGAATTTTTTTCAGTAAAAAACAATATTTTATTTCAGAAGCAATCTTTCTATACTAATTTGTGTCTAAATAGCTTTTCTAACTAGTATTTAAAACCGAATTAAAAATTACTTTCACACATCATGAAGTTGTTTGTTTTCATTTAGAACTAACTGCAAGACCACAAGTTAACTTCTTGTTTACTGGCATTTTATACAGAGCCTGGAAATGTTACTCGTACATTATGTCTCTACGAACCAAATGGCGGCGCTGTTAAAACTGTTTATCGGTGTATTGGATATAAGCAACTCTCAAAACACCAGAGCTCAGCCACCATGGTACAGGGTCTTACATACGCCTGGTTGTGATGGCGGAAAATGGGGTAAATATTAGCAATCATAAAGTAAATAAAATCATTCAATAATGTACTTTCTTTAATTTAATATTCGGCAGATGATAGCTAATATTAGATTTATATAAGGAACAAAAAGCACAAACTAAATTTGACATTTAGAAAAGCGGACCGTGAGACAGACCCCGCGAGACAGATTGAGGTCCAGTGAGCGAAACCGCGTAAGCTCCTAAAATTTTAACGATTCTGGGGCATCATTTTAACTAACTGTAAAAAAATACACCAAAAAAAAAACAACAAAACAATAACAACAAAAAAACTCACTAAAACAAGATCTATAGAAAACAATTATGCTCTTTCGCTCTCATCGGGGGGAGGGTGGGGGGCGGACCGAACCGGTGAATTCTGCATGGTCTGTTACAGAAGGAGGCCCATGGGGGCGACACAGTGAGTTACAGTATTGGGTAACACCAAACGCTAGTGACGCCACTATTCGCGCTGATTATTTATTTTTCTCGGAGAAGGGTGTATCGGTGCAACGCTCCTAATGGGCGACACTTCCCCGAATCATTTCCTTCTCTCCTACTTTCTCGTGAAAATAATTTAGGGTTAAAAAATGAGCGCACGAGCGGTTAGAATTACAGCTCATGTCCTCAGGATGTTCGAGTCTTGTCAAGATCCTACTGCAATTGAAAACGTGGCAAGAATGAATTATATCCATGTTTGTAAGTTTTACACTGGCCTGAGTGTCTTAAATACGTAGTTTATATTTGTTTTATTTGTTTACCCTAAACTCTGAAATGCAACTTAGGAAGTTTCTCGTGGCTCTTTGGTGCAAAAAAATATTGTAATGAATTCCTTTCATGTGGTCGATATCGCTACACAACTCTTAGATAGCGCTCTTCTTTTTTCACTGGAGGTATTTCGTCTCTGAATTCATGTGTGCCATGAACTCTTTACATCCAAATCCGAACAAGATAGATCCCGACCTGTCATCGCATAAGAAACCAGCAGATCAGATCTATGTTTCTTGATTCTCCTACCAAACTGCATAGACCCCGTTGTGCCGGCGTATGATGTTTATACAAAAAAATTGAAACCCTAGTGTAGTAGTCATTAATACAGTTGTATATATCTAGAAGTACTGAACATATTTATAAACAAAACATGTTGACATCTTAATTGGTCCAGTGGTTAGAGCGTCCGCCTCGGAAGCGGGAGGTCGCGGGTTCGAACCCCGGTCGAATCACACTAAAGACGTATACAAATAGCACTAGCAGCTCCCTCGCAAACGCTTAGCATTAAGGAACTGGAGTCTGGATTGGTCGGCCTGGAATTAGGATAATGTGGATGGGTGTGGCATGATGCCATAGTGCTAGACATTACTATAAATTGACATAATGTAGCGATATGACTGACAAATTGTACAGTTACGTTAAAAATCAACATCCCACTAACAAGCACACTCGACTGAAAACCCCCCATCTATATACATATATTTCTCTCGTTACCTTATTTTTCTTAGTCACTCATGAAGTCCTATCCTTTCTATCGTTCCCACCCTATTTTCTATGCCAATTCTTGCTATTTTAAATGTCTGCTCTGCTGCTTTGGTTAATTTAAATAATATAATAATACTGTCATAGTCCTTATGAGATGACTGGGAAACTAACATGGCAAATACGGGTGGTCTTGTGCATTATTCATCGAGTAAAAACAACTTGAATTGGCATCATAAATAATATCGATATTACTCTTAGTTAAGATTTAATAAACAATTTGGAACGTGTTGATTCTCGCTGCCAGGGTTATATTTCATAGAATTTACGATATAATTTCTGATGCATTAAAAGCGTCGGCTATGGAAATTTGGGCTCAAGAGAGATATCAAGCAAAATTAAGAACATGCAGTAAGAAATGGTTTGGTAAATAATGTAACAGTATCTATGCGTGTACATTTGCAGTCAGATATTGAAGCGGACAAGTTGACTGTATAAAATAAAATGCAGGACGGGATCAAGTCAAGATGTGCGTGCGTGCGTGCGTGTGCGTGTGTGTGTGTGTTTGTGTGTGTGTGTGTGTGTGTGTGTGTTTACTCCCAGCGTGAACAATACCCAATAAACATGCGCAAGTATAAAACGATGGTAAAATTAAGAAGATAAGTGACTGTACGTGTGTGTGTCTGCGCGAGTGCGTTTTTCTCATATACACAAGGTTGGTTGGTTGTTCCTGACCCCCCCCCCCTCCCCAATCATGCGTAAATGAAATAGTCAAGACCAGGTTAACTCTGAAATATAATCCATATTTCAAGAGAAAATACAAATAATTTAGCTATATGGTATATTTTATGAACGCCTTAAAGATTTTAGTCAGGTTATCACTTAAAATAACGATAACGAATTTAACGCAAAACGATTTAATGTATATGAGATATGAAATATATACATATGCATAGATACATGATATAAATTTTCCCTACATAATTTGTTTACACTTTTGAGTTCTTCTTAAAACTCATCCAATCCTATTTTAAATGTCCGCTTCTGTGGTCTATTTTGTGACGTCTGACGTTTTAAAGAAAATTAATTCTGGTTTTAGAGGAAGATATTTCATTTGACATTCACTGTCTTATTTACTCGAACTTGTAAGAAATTTCAATGTAAGAACAAAAAACGACTTTGTGCATCTGTCTATTTCAAAATGGCAGTAATCGGAGTATGAGGGCAGGGTTTGGATTGATGGGGAGGAGAGGAAGACAATAGTTGCATAAAATGTTAATGATCAATTAATGAATATAATTAACACCTGTAAAAAATAAAGCCAAGAAGTTCTATGTATCAAGAAAGATAGTTTCATATTTTGCTTGTTGTCAGTGTGCAATGAAGTAAGACGCTAATCGTTGACTCATATAAACTGTACTATATTTTAGCAATTTAGAAAAGTTTTCGTTTGTAAAATTTGCTATACTCTCAATTTAGAACATCAGGACACATACTGTATCTAAAACAGTATTTCTTAATCCAAGGGTTGCGATCCAAAATTAAGTCGCTATGCTGTTTTGGGTAGGTCACCAAGTTCAATCTTTAATAACTTACAATTTCCTGCCGATGTCGGTTTTTCTCATTTGATGCGTGGCGAGTCTCACTCAGCAAACACAATATCGGTCGGCGTCCAAAACGGTTAAGAACCGCTAAATTCTAACGGTACTTGCTGTCCACTAATTGGGCACTACTGTTATTATTGCAGATGATGGAAAAGATCATTAAAACAGTATGAATGAAAATTAAACATCTACCGCGAAGAATGAAGGCAGCGAAAACTTGGTTCAAACCAACCTTATAGCTTCTCCTTTGTACACGGTAACACCTCATTAGACGCAGTTAATCGGTATTTATATTTGGGCAGGAAACTAATATTTCCTGACGTCGTCCAGAAATCCCTCAGCCCTGACATTGAATCTGGTCACCAGCTGTTAAGAAAAGGATCCTGGTGGAACACACGGTGTCGTGAAGGAAAAAAAAAAGAGGACAGAAGATGCGCGTGAGAAAAAGAGCATGGATACCAAGAGTTGGTAGTCTTGCAGGAGCAGAGGATAGAGGTTATTCTGTGGAAGTTTGTAATACCGGTAGAGGGTTTCCAACCCAGATAGTCGGAAGGATGCTCAGTACACTGGAAATGAAAGGAAAGGCAGGCAAGACAGCTGTGCAAGCAATGGGCAGGGCTGCAGAGAGAGAGAGAGAGAGAGAGAGAGAGAGAGAGAGAGAGAGAGAGAGAGAGAGAGAGAGAGAGTCAAGTTGGCTCTTTCTCAGACGTGAAGACTAAATATGGCAGCCATCGCAAAAGGGCAGTACATGTTACTTTATCATTACTGCAGCCCGCCATCTGGATGGTGTTTCCGAGATAAGGTGCGTAACACCCGTAGAAAGATTGGTACTCGGCTGATAACGTATGTGGAAAGCAGTTTCACCAACTGTATATATACACTAGGGGTGGTTCATTTTATACTAGTACATACTATATGTACTAGCGCAACGATCAGAAATAGCGATACTTATCCTTTACAAAACAACAAGACTGTGTCTTTAACATTGAATTTGCAATTTAAACTTTCTAATATACTGTTTTGCTGATATTGTTTCCGTCGGCGAAATTTTGTACTTCTAGTGATATTACCGTTATACAACACGTGTAACGCTGATTTCGTACGAAAAGTTTTATTTTGTGATAAAATTTAACCCATTTAATCTTTCCTACGTGTATTTCTGATTAATATTATAGTACTAAATTTCTTCCTGAAGGATAATTCAAATTTGAAAATTGGACCGCTTCGGTGACCTAAAGGGTTAGAGCGTTCGCCTCAGATGTGGCAGGTCGCGAGTTCAAACCACGGCCGAGTCATACCAAAGATATAAAAACGGTAATTACTACTGCCTCGCCTGGCCTGGTGTAAGGATAGTGTTACTGGGTGGGACAGGATGCTACATATCTGTGGCATGATGCCCCAGTGCTAGACATCACTGCCACGTATTGATATGACAAACTGTTAAAACTTCGTTAAATAACAAACACACACACACAGACACAGACAAACACACATACACACTATCACATGACATTATTTTATTGGATACTGCTGTTCTTATATACAAAAATGTTAAACTGTTTTTCTTAAGAAAAGCAACTTTTTTTAATTTATGTCTGTATAAATTATGAAGTTCTGATGATTTTGCATACCTCTCTTTGTATTGGCTACAGAAACCATTCATCTCTTGAAATAACAATATATATATATATATATATATATATATATATATATATATATATATATATATATATATATATATAAACTTGACATTCAACATATCAGATCTTTAAAAAACAAAAGTAAACATGTATGTCACCATACCTTAGAATAATTTAAACAACGTTCTGTACAGCGAATAACAGGATTCCAAATGAAACTGGAAGACTGACAATGTTTGTATACATCGGAAGAAAAAAATTAATTTTCAACAAAAGAGGAATAGCTGATGAATTTTACTACGTGTATCAACTTCAATGTCGTGAAAATAAGAGACAATAGATGAATATATTTTAAAACATGAAAATGCAGTGAAATGATAAATAACTTAAATATTAAAGTAATCTTTAGTAGCTTAATTTAATAACTGATAGAACAATCAGTTTCCAAATAAACTCGCAATAAATATTTATGTAGTCCTTTTTCATTCCATTTTATGATGTAAGGCCAAAATAGTGATCACAATTCTCCCGTGTACCATTCGCTTCTACATTACTTTAACTGCTGCACAACTAGCGTTAAAAAAAATTGTTTTCAATTTAAACTATTGTGTCTTCTTAAACTCAATTTAGCATTATACCATATTCTCGTTTATAGATGGATCCAATCGCAGACTGCAGAAACACAGATCTACCGACGCATTAAGCGCCAATAGACATGGGCCTGTGCAGCTTGCTACTTGTAATCAGTAGAAAAAAAACAATATCGACTCTGGTCCGCAGGCGCATTATGATACGACAAATCTTTGTTGTTTGTAGTTTGACTTGATACCTATAAGCAATTATATACGGTAGTTCTTTTCGGGTCTTAGTTATTGTCAGAAACATTGACAAGCCAGTAACAGATGCGGCATAATCTCACAGTATGTATAGAAAATAATATGAGACATAAGGTCGGGAATCACGTGCTACAGAAAGCAGCAGCAGACCTGAAATACATGTACCTGTTGACCCAGAGTGATGAATTTCACCTTGTCCACTGATAAGTCATTACTTTAGGCCGAGGAGTTATTCCCACTAAGAGCTGTACTGACAGTGTGGGACATCATCTCAGGTGCGTAGTTACTGATGACCACTGCATCTGGAGTTCTCTCCAGACACCACGACACTGTCGTGCAACTGGACTGAGACAGGCCTGAATTTAGAGAAAGATGGCATGCCATGACACCAAATAAATGATAACTATAATTAGCCTCTCAGTGTACCTTTCATCATCAGACATCAATGAGTTACATTATTTTTCAGTTTCATCATCAGTCATCAACGAGTAACATTATATTTCAGTTTCATCACCAGTCATCAATGGGGTATATTACGCTTCAGTTACACCAGCAGTCATCAGCGTGCTACATCAGCGTGCTATATTATAATTAGCTTCATCATTAGTGCGCTATTTTGTCGGGGTGGATTATATGTTACTTCAGTTGCATCATCAGTAATTCATGTGCACAAGACTATTATTTCTTGAAGTAGTTTTCTTTTAAATTATGTTTTAGTTTCATGATGAGTCATTGGTTAGTACACGGGAATAGATCTGGAAGAAATTAAATGTCTTGACGCCAATATTTCGTCATACAAATAGAGTTAAAAACATTATTGCTTTGTATAATTCAGGCTGTTTTGCATTTGGAGTTCGATAGAGGCATTTGCATACGACCGAAAACTCCACTTTGCATAACATCTGCTATGATTTGCTTGCACATTTATTCTTTGAAAATCGATGAAACATCGTATGAAATTGATGGCAAACTTAATCTTCATATTTAAATAAAGCCATAATAAATCGGTCGTTACGAACATGTGTTACATTGTGTGTATTGATACGTTATATTGTATTGTGTATGTATATGGATTTTAATTGTTATCTTGCTGATTCCGTTTGATACAAACGGCGATACTATTCGATTATACTCAGCTCGACACTGCGTTCAATATGAGCCCGACTAATCGTTTTTGAGATGATTGTTCGTGCGAAATAAAGAACTATCCCAAGCTGTACAATGCATTGAACCAGAAGAATAGGTTCGAGGTAGAAGTGTGCAATTTCACTTCTTTATTAACATGCTGCTTTTATGTTATGCTTTTAAGAAATGTGTACGCATAAACCACCTTTTTATGAAAAAGAAAATCAAAGACAAAAATGTGCGTTGATTAATCTGTTAAAGACATGTGTATTTTTAATGGAAAGATAATTATACATGACTGATTATATCTTTTTAAAAGTTTGCTATCTCTTCGATCTGCTCGTAAAAGTCCACACATCGACATAACTGAAATCAAGCTGCAAACAACACTAGCGTAAAGAAGACCGGAAAGAGGAATAAGTAATCTATTATCTACAATGTTCATGAATATTCAAGACCAAATGCTTTTTACTGCTTGGAATATATTAAACAGATGAAATAAAATGTCACCTGAGCTATTTCATTTTCATTTTGAAATATAAATTCTTGTTTAACCTGACCCTCGGTACGATTTAGATTGGGTAAGAGTGTATTTTTACTAGACCATTTACACGTTTTGACTGGACCTTCGGGACTTAAGCATAATGATAACATCGATGCAGACAAAAGAGAACTGGTTGTATTATCTGACTTATTGCTAAATGGTCAATATTAATTTATCCGTTTGTCAGATGCATTAGCAGGCATTACAAAATTTTAGTTCCACCTCGAACGTCTTACCGTGTATGGCTTTTGTACACTTACACTACCGTATATTATCGCTGACAGTTACCTCAAGCTGCAAACAACTCAAACGGGAATGACTTTTGTACACTGATAATGCCGTATATAATGGCTAATAAGTTGCGTCAAGCTCCAAACAACAAAGATTCCTGCAGGTCATGGTCTATGTTGTTTGTTCTACTTATTACGTTATAGAAACTGCACAGACGAAGACCTCGCGGCGTATTGTGCGACGGCTTATCTATGTCTGTGCAGTTTACAGCTGGGGATGTCTTTTATGCGTGTACATACAGTTAATCCAATTGATTATGAAAGATCAAGGGCTGTTCGGATTTCATCCCATCATGTTATTGAATTTAGGCAAAGCATAACATATACTATTATTGATCATGGGCGTTACCTGTCGCCAGTGAAAAGATATATATAGTCTACCTGTTGTATATTGAATGAGAAGGTAAGATAAATGAGAAATACTTGTTACATTAGGATATTTTGCTGAGGAATCACTCGTTGCATTGCAATTTACTTGTCAGTTATTATATTACATGCAAATTTTGTTTTATTGCCATAGTAACACAAATATTTGCTCAAGCCTATTTTTAAACATATTTGTTTGCTTTGCTTAACTGCTAACCAAAATGTGTATGCAGTGGTGTCACTACGGGGTGCTGTGGAGCGGACCTCACTGGGTGGCACCATCAGAGGGGTTGGGGGTGACACCAAAATGACTATACAAGATTTTACTTTTGTCCAGGAAGGAGGTCCATGGGGGTGTCACCATGAGTTACCGCAATGAACGACACCAACCCTAATGACGCCACTCTGTGTATGCGTATATAATATATACATGACTGGTTAGTACATGGCTACACTGTCATATCAAAGCAGCCATATATGAGAGAAATTATACCAAGGCACGGAGCAGATTGTTTTAAAAGGAATTTGCCTTGCTAAAACGTAAAAAGAAATTGGCATTGCAGGTCTACGGTTGTTGATAAATGGTTCACAGTTATGACAAAGGAAAGCATGCCAAGGCAGGTAAAAATGGCTTTATGATGGAGATCAAAGCTAATGTTTATATAACACATTTATATCTAGCTACGCATTTAGATACATATTAAAATACACAAATCAATACAGCCTTTCGCAATCTTCCACAGCTGGTAAAAACTGAATTTGCATAACATAATGTGTGCTAATTTGATAATGGGAAGGTGCTAACTATATAACAATGATTCAGTCATAACGATCCCGTTTGATAACAAATTGAAACGTGAAACAGTTGTTTCATGTATGTGTATATGTTGTCGTTCAATATATTGCATAAATATTGATTATCATTAAGACAAGATACATGGGTGTATATGGTAGTTTTAGTTTAAAGGATTTTAAGTTGTGAGATATGGTAATGTTAGAACCAAATTATACATAGTTCACATCTGATACTGATATAGATTCTGGCCCATAGGTCTTCGAGTCTGTTTTTGTCATCACTGTCAAAGCAAGAATTTATAACGGCAATGGGTCTCTTGTCGATGCTGGTGAGGAGTACGTTTTGCCCATCAATGACAGCAAGTTCGACACTAAGAACAGCCGACAACAAACAAATAGGGGCCCAGAAGGTCATATTTTGCTCGATTGTCCAAGCAAAAATAAATAAAATCAAGCAAACCACTTTGTCCAGAATACGACTGGTTAACGGTTAATACATGTACTGGGAACAGTGAACAACAAAGAAGTATTATTTGTTAAAGGTGCGGGTGCAGAAATGACCTTGATACGTCAGGATCTTGTTGATAAGTCATGTATCATTGAATGGCAGGACCTTTTACTCTATACTGCAATTGGACAGTCTCTTGAGGCGAAATTATTATATAATTAGGCACGCCATACTACAAGGGTCATGGTATTTAGGCAGGGAGATGAGGTTCTGGTTTTGCTTCCATCCGATGTATCGAAGATGAAAGCTCACTTGGAAGGTACATTATCATTTAATTCTTAAAGGTTGAGACGTTAATTACAAAATTAATATCGGTGATAGGCGAGAACAATTAACCCGTCACAGTAACTTTATGCGTCAGTGCAAGAGAGCTGTACTGTTAGCAGCAACCGTGTGTGATGAAATGGATGGAGGAGCGCGGATTGACTTCACCCTGGCCGATATGAAAGTTTGAGCAAAATCTGACTGAATGGCATGTTGACGAAATAACAGCGAGAACACGTGCGAAAATTATGCTTTGAGTTTTAAGACATGCTTAATTCAAAACCAGGCAAAATCAACTTGAGAATAACAACAGACATTCCGATGATGCAGAATACTTATCGTATTTCCTATGCAAGGACGGACTGAAATTAGAGCTATAGTAGACGAAATCTTAGAACAAAAATTGATAAGACCCTCTATGCTCCCATGGAATTCACCATTTGTAGTTATTCAACAACAAAAAAAATATATGGAAGTCTGCGACTTTGTGTTCATTACAGGAGATTGAACACAATCATATTCTTTGATGCCACCAAGGATAGACGAACTTTTTGAGAACTTGGGAAATGCAAAATATATTCGCAAACTCGACATGAGTGAAGGTTACTGGCAGGTACCTCTGTCTAAAGAAAAATCTGCTTTTGCGACACCCTTTGGACTTAATGAATTTACTGTTATACCTTTCGGAATGAAAATTCACTTGCTACATTTTCCTGCATGTGCATGATTGACTCGTTGTCTAAATTAAGTAACGTTGCATCTTACTTTGATGACATCATTATTTACAGTGAAACCTGGGATCCCCACCTTTAGGATCTACGAACAGTCTCAAAGAGATTACGAGAAAACAGTCTAGACACTTAAAGCTTCCAAATGTGACACTGGAAAGGATACTATTGTTTAACATGGTCACATTGTTGGTGGAGGAAAATTTAAACCAGACGACGCCAAAGTCAAGCTTTGATTTGACTTCCCACTCCCTACAGCAAAGAACGAGGTTCGATCCTTTCTAGAAATGGTGGGCTATTATAGCCCAGATCTGTGCTCAGCTTTGTATTTTGACATGGAAGGACCGCCAAATCGTGTTACATGGGATGAGACAGCTGTTAAGTCATTCGGTGACCTGAATAATGCACTCATACAGGCACCTGTCTTGATCAACCCTGTTTTTGAACAGCCATTTGTACTGCAAACGGATGCAAGTGATGTCAGCATTGGAGCTGTTTTGAGTCAGCATAATGACAATAAGGACGAACATCCTACTGCTTATATTGGCCGCAAACTGTTACCCAGGGAGCATAATTATTACATAATTGAGAAAGAATGCCTTGCGATGGTATGGGCGATACAATCTCTTCCCACTATTTGTGTGGTGCTCCATTCAATGTCGATACTGAGCATAACCCGCTAAACTGGCTGAGCCAAAACAAAGAGACCCCTCCCCCCCCCAAAAAAAAAAAAAAAAAAAAAAAAAAAACAACCCTACAAAACAACGGCTTCTAAGATGGTAGCTGTTTTTGCAAGTATACGAGTTCATGATCAAACACCTTCGGCGAGCAGAGAATGCAAACGCGGATTGATTGTCACGTGTTAATGTATAAGATTGTATTATAGTGTTCACTCTTGTTGGGCTTACCTGGATTAAGGCCCATGTGGTGTGTTATATCAAATGAAGTAAATCAGTTTGATTTTAAGTGAATTCAAAATGTTTGTTTTATATGCGCTAAATGTTGTATTCTGAATATGGAAATATTTACCGAGTGATTGAATGTTTGCACTGTATGTTATTTGATATGACTCTTAATAGCGAGGACGATTACAATTACATGAAATAAAGTAATTGCATTGAACTGTATACAGCCAAATATTGACTCTTAAATTTTGCTTATCCATCTTTAACAATCTTGTTCGAAAACAAAAGTAGACAGATAGAGATCTCTGATATATAGGAGTCTAGTCTGTGTTTGTCATCACTGTAAAATTAAGAATTATACTGTTAATGAACCTTGATAAACTATCGCCCTGTTGTAAACATTAGGCCTAAATCTGTTCTGTGTAAACGGCAGCCGTCTTCGGCCCTAGCTTGGGTGGTGTGCTTGATGTTATTGTTTGCAACTGTTGTTCCCCACAACAGTATGCCTTTACAAATAAATTTTACCTACACATTCCAGGTGGAACAAAATTGTAGATTGATTTTCAAACATATGGGTCATCAGAGGCGGCGTTAAGAGTACGCGGGGCCTAGGGACGACCATGATAGCGCGAAGCCAGAGTATATGTATCTCGATTGATACGCTACTGGAAACATTGATTGTATCTAGACTAAATCAACTTTCATATTAAAAAATCCTGTTTGTGGACAGCGTTGAGAAACTGGCAGCGTGTGTGCTGCCACCTGTTAACTGCGTTACGAAGTTGACTAAAGTGACTTCGCAACTTTACGTGCATTACGTGCGGCATGTATCAGCGTTTCCAATTTACCGGAGAACATAGCTTGACAAACTCGTAAGGACGACCTTAGGCCTAAAGCGCGGGGCCCCCTCAAGAGCCGGGGCTGGGGCGGTTGCCCCACTTGCCAACCCACCCACAAACGCCGTTCGTGTCACACAACATTTGTAGAGGTATCGCTTTAAATGTTTGACTTCGAGATATATACTAGTACTATAGATATTTAAAAAAAATACGCAGAAATGAAATACGACGCAAACGACCATATAGTGTATCTATCAAACTCAACGTTATATAGAGAATTCCGCTTACAAGTCGCGCAGTTAATTCAGAAAAACGACGTTAACTTTTATGTAATTTTCTGTACATCTGCGACACATACGTGCAAAATTAGATGATTCGTAAGTTTAGTACGAATCCTCTCTCTGTACCATGCCTTTCTTGCTCTAGAGCTGAAGGTGTCCGAAATGGTTGTAAAAAAAAAAAATAGAGGTACAGTGGTAACGGTACCAAATCATCGTTTCAACGCGAAATCATGCAACAAATATCACTTTTTGAAGTTACAACTATCAAATGTATCCCTGTAACGGCACTTTTTAGCACTCGTGTCGTTGCAACAACATTTAGTATTTGTCGCCAAGGCATTCATATTGTGCAGAGAGTATAATCTTAGAATACTGTATAAATTATTGGAATAACAAAATTGAAATAACAAGCTCAATTCTTTAGCATTTCACTTCTAAGTTTCCTGGTTTTTTCGAAATTCTTTTCTTTCTATGCATGTTTTTTTTTCTTCTTCAGGATGAGTGTTGAGCAAGTCAATGTGATAATAGTGTCAACTGACGAAACAAATATACGTCTATCTAACTTTTGAAATGTCAAGAGTAAGGTTACAGAGGTTGGCGTAGAATTAAAATATATTAGTGATGTTCCCAGGCACAGAAAGTATTTTCTTGTGTCAAGAGGGGAGAGAGGAATCCTTAGGAATCTTCTCCTAATGTCTTGGGTCGATTTCTGATGTTACGTTATACATGTATATACTTTAATTGTTACAGTTTGCATAGATTTGGTTATGAATGGCCACACATTTTCAGATGCGCATGTTTTGTTCCAAAGTTTTGTCTTACAAAGACAGTACATATATATTTTAATAGTGTATACTTTTTTCTTCTCATAGCCCATTTGTGTTATCAAAAACCGTTATTATTTTTAAGATAATCATGCATATATACCAGCAATCATTTATCTCAAAAGACCAACAGAAGTAGTTTGAGCTGTAAGACAGTTATTCGTAGGGACAAATAAATATTGTACGATTAAAATGCAATCTTTTTCACTTTTGTTATCATTTGAATTTGTCAATACAGACTGCAAATCTCAATCGCGATCGCCATCTGACATTTGGAACATATCAATTTTTGCTTTACGTCTGTTTCCAATTGACCGTCTTTCCAGTCCGTGTTCTGTTTGTTAATAGAGTTATGTCGTGCAAAAGTTATTGGATATAATTCATCGCGTTGATTTGATCGAATGTGTATGGAGAAAATCAACTATTGACCCAAGCAAAGTATTCGTTAAAAAGTGATACGCATTTATATGAAAATGACATTTGCAGATGGCTTGGGGAATGAGTTTAAACCAAGTGTAATATACATCATTAGCACACAGCTCCAGAATATTAGCCAATCAAATTTAAGAATTTGTATGAACTTATTTTCATGAAGTATGGTTTTTAGTGTGATCTGAAAACTATTTTACAATTTGCGTTAAACATGGTTGCAGTTCTTAAGGCAGAAGAGGGGTTGTGTTATAAAGGTCATTCCTCCTTACCTGATGTGTCGATCAAAGTTCAGTATATATATATATATATATATATATATATATATATATATATATATATATATATATATATATATATATATATATATATATATGGCACTCAGTTTCACTAACAAGTTGATTTATTTTTCAAGTTGTGTGTGTGTGTGTGTGTGTATGTAAAGAATCAAAGGAAAAGAAAAATAGATGAAATAATGAAAACACACAAATGAAGGATGCAATAAAGATAATATCAAACTTGAAAGTTCATTTCCAGATAGTGACACAAATGCTGCGGTAATTAATAGTCATCTTTTAGCATTCAGCTTTTTGAAGAAACAACATGATACATGTCTTCCGGAATGAATCAGAAGACAATGCAAGTCCTTTATTGCAGTTCAGTTCAATGACTAATCTTTCTATTTCCTCTGGAAGATCGATTTTCACAGTTGTATCATTTGCGCTTCCGCCATGACCTGAGTTGATGGTTTCTACTAAAACATCTGCGATCATCTTTTTTCTCTGGACATAATTGATTGCTCAAATTTGTTTTAGTTTTTGGACTGAATTAGGATGTTGCAAGCTGTTTTAGGACGTTTCAAGTTGAGTTTAGGAGGTTTTACGGTGAATTATATGGTTTGAAACTGTTTTAGGAGGTTGAAAGCTGGGTTAGGAGGTTGCAAACCATTTGTTATGCCCAGAAATGTAAGTCGTTTTTGCTCTTGTAACTTTCAACAGTATTATCACGTGCACACTTCGTCATCCCCCGGCCTTATTGTCAAATCCTGTCTTGTGCCATGTGGTTAAACACGATACTGTCTTTGAGTTGCTGGGAATGCGTTGTCCACGTATGCTGTTCAGCCATCTCACACACTTGTTTTTTATATGCTTTGATCGTTTATTATTACCAACTGTAATGGCTTTCAATAAAAGAATATATTTAAGATGGGTCAGATCTCCACAGTCCGCTTAGGAGTCGTGTGATCTTTGAGTTAGCCAATTGAAATGCAGCTTTCAGACATTTTAAAAGAAATCAT
The DNA here is from genome assembly GCA_030141615.1 of Unio pictorum. Taxonomy (NCBI): domain Eukaryota; kingdom Metazoa; phylum Mollusca; class Bivalvia; order Unionida; family Unionidae; genus Unio; species Unio pictorum. Next base: position 859,800 of record JARLTB010000318.1, read on the forward strand.
GTCGTTCGGCCTTCTAGTCCGTCTCCTAAACGCAAAGATATCAGACTTCGTCTGATTGGCTGATAAAATTAGTAATTATGGTTAAAAACATAGGTCACGATAACTTGAGCAATAAGCGGTCGCTATCAGATCTCCACATAGGACGATGGAGATCTGATTATAAGCAGATTGTAATTAAAGACAAAGTGTCTGACACGTGTGGAGCTATATTAGTTTAGCTTCCACACACCAGTGGATGAGGTTATCCTGCATATTTGTGAGACACAGTCTTAAACGTTTAAAGGAGATAAAGGGAAAACAAAGAGAATCGGTATCAGTTTGTTGTTGTTGTTGTTGTAGGTTTTAACGCCATTTTTCAGCACGTGATAGGCTATATATGACGGCCAGTATTAATGGTGGAGGAAGAACCCGGGAAAATCCCCGGAAAGAACCACCGACCCACGAGAAGCTACTGGCAAGCTTTCTCACATACCCACATTTACCGTATCTGAGACTGGAACCCACGGAGACAGAGGTGAGATGGCAGTGATCCGTAACAGAGAGCGCTTTAGACCACTCGCCGCCCCCCCAGTATCAGTTTGAATAATGACTTGAATAAACATTTGTTTTAGAATCCATACCTATCAAAGCCAAGCAGTTTGTAATTGTAGAAAAATGTATAAAATTTAAACCTGACGCAGTTTTAACTGAAAACAAATCCCCCACCCCAAAGTTTATTCCCAAATTCATTAGTGAACGAATCCGCTGAGAAGTAAGCTACTTTCATTATATAGTCAGGGGCGTTAATACACGAGGGAAATTGGTTTGGTTAATTAGTGATACATGATTCCCTCAAATACTTTTTTATTCGGGAAGAAATTGCTAGACGGCTATCAGCGCCATGATGCTTGATAACCAGAAGTAAAAACAAAAACTTATGAAAACCTATAAAAAAGTAAGAGGATTATTTAACTTATGCAATTATCAGAATGGAGTTGCTCTTCTTCGTTCGGTCAGTCCACCATATATATCCACTTTACCCAATTATTATATATTTGTGTCCGACCTGGCACCCCGTTTTCCATGGTATTAGTTAGTTATTATTTATACATTTTGCAAAATTGTTGTAATGAAAGCATAGGTTCAAATTCTCCAGGTTTCAATTCCTTAGGCAGAAAAATACCACCTAGATTAAGAAGCCTTGCTATTTGAATTGTGAGAAAATGGGTGGTAATATCCAAACAGATGTAATATTACTATTCACAAAGATGTGTGGTAATATCCACAAAGATGTGTGATAATATCCACAAAGATGTGTGATAATATCCACAAAGATGTGTGATAATATTAACAAAGATGTGTGGCAATATTCAAAATGATGTGTGGTAATACCCACAAAGATGTGTGGTAATATTAACAAAGATGTGTGATAATGTCCACAAAGATGTGTGATAATTAATATCCACAAAGATGTGTGACAATATCCACAAAGATGTGTGACAATATCCACAAAGATGTGTGATAATATCCACAAAGATGTGTGATAATATCCACAAAGATGTGTGACAATATCCACAAAGATGTGTGATAATATCCACAAAGATATGTGATAATATTAACAAAGATGAGTGGCAAGCAAAGATGTGTTGTAATACCCATAAAGATCTACGGTAATATTAACAAAGAATGAGCGGTATTATTAACAAAGATATGTGGTATAACCACAAACCATCAACTTCTTCCAAGATTAAATCGATAGTAAACATATTTACAAACAAATGTTTATTTATCTAGTTATCCCTAAGGGTACCTTCTGTCAGGTAGGAAGCCTTGGCACAATGTTTTATTTGTTTTTGTATGTTGTTTTCACTCTGACAAAATCTGTCCGGTCATACATCGATAACAAGGTCCTACATCCGTTGCTAAAAGCTAGACACGACATAAACCGATTCATATCGATATCTTCTGCTGGAAGCCTGACAACAAAGATGTAAAAAAAAAAAAAAAAAAAAATAGCCATGAAGGTAATTACCAATAATAATGGTCCGCGATGTCAAGCTTTTCGGGAATTCCCCACCCCTCCTGAAAAACATAATCCTAATTTGACTGAAAGCCGCATGCAAAGAAAGATGCAAGATCTTCATGTGATGTAATGCACCCAGTATCGTATGTAATCGCTTATAAGTCTAATCAAATTGCAAACGACAAGGATCCTAAAGTATACAGTATCGTATGTAATCGCTTATAAGTCTAATCAAATCGCAAACGACAAGGATCCTGATGTATCATAACATAATGTGCCTACAGATCAGGGTCTCTGATGTTTGTTCTACTAATTACTCCAAACAAACTGTACAGACAATGACCTGCCGGCGACAGGTACGTAGACAGGTAGAACCTACAAGATTTTCACAGCTTTCGCGCTATATGTAAAAATCCTAAATAAAAAGACATAATATGTACCCAATCTAAAGATGAAATTAAAAACCCTGGTATAAAAAAAAAGAAAAGTGTTTATGTATGATTTAGTTTCGAATCAAAAGTTTAAACCGAGGTAGTGGTATATATATATATTACATGAAAGAAGCTGCAAACGAAACAAGTGCGCTCTTACAACGCCTCGACGAAAAACACGACAATAAATAACTGAACCATACCCAATACTTCTATGCACAAGAAAGAGGGGAGGTGACGGGGCATACGTGACGATAGAGCGAAACGC